>JANIJH010000001.1:46768400-46802613 GCA_024520975.1 Erythroxylum areolatum | reverse complement strand
ATATTAATCTGTTCAAATTCAATTTAAATTGACTTTGTGAAAGTTTATAAGATTATAAAATTTTCTAAATTATTAAATTGAAGCTAAAATTATAACATTTATTATATTATACGATATTAATATAATATTAGGCTTGACATTTTTATCTAGTCCATATTGACTGATAAATAATAAGATATTATTATCAGGACTGATAAATAATAAGATATTAATAATATATATATTTATATTTATATTTTGACCTTAAATAACAGTCTGAAGTATGATTCTGTAGTTCTGGATTTCCAGAACAAGCCCCACCGGAAGTTCTTAACTGCTGTTCCAAACCGCTTCTAATTTTCCTTAGCTTTCTGTTTGTTTCTCGGGAATCAAAGTAATTCTTCCCTAAACAGAAAAAAGTTAAAACCTTTCAGATATTTTCTCCCATGGCTACTGCCAAACCCCAGCGATCCCTCGAGGAAATCGAGGACAAAATTCTCATGAAAATATTACTCGTCTCTCTCGCTGGTCCTGTTGTATCTGATTCTCGAGTTGTTTACTTGGAGATGACTGCCGGGGAGATCCTCAGCGAAGGTAGGGACTTGAAGCTCAATCGAGACTTGGTGGAGCGAGTTCTGGTTGACCGGCTCTCCGGTGAATACTCCGTCGCTGAGCCTCCCTTCAACTACCTTCTCGGATGCTACCGCCGTTCGTTGGAGGAGTTGAAGAAAGTCGCAAACATGAAGGACAAGAACGTGAAATCAGAGATTGAATTGTCCATCATGCAAGCTAAGAAGATGTTTGTTTCTTATTTGAGAATCCACTTGGGAAACCCCGGTATGTTTCCAACGAATTCCGTTTCTAATAAATCTGATGTCTCGCCTCTTCTACCGTTGCTCTTCGCCGCCGTGGAGGATGGGTTCGGCACCGGCGGAGCTCATGCTCCGCCACCGCCGGGATTTTTGGATGATTTGCTAAAAGAAGGGGATTTTGATAGCGTGGACCCAATCCTGAAAGGGCTTTACGAGGATTTAAGAGGGAATGTTATAAAGGTTTCAGCTTTAGGGAACTTTCAGCAACCCCTTAGAGCATTGTCTTATTTGATTGGTTTTCCGGTTGGAGCAAAGTCGCTTGTGAACCATCCATGGTGGATACCCAAAGGAGCTTACTTGAATGGAAGAGTTATTGAGATGACCAGCATTTTGGGTCCCTTTTTTCATGTTAGTGCATTGCCTGATCAAAATATTTTCAAAAGCGAACCTGATGTTGGGTGGGTAGATTATTTCATTTTGTTGTAGTTTTGATTGTGAATGTGATTGTGAATTTGTTGAATTGTTAAAGTTGTGATGCTAAAGCAACTAAAATTTTCTGACCAGGCAGCAATGCTTCTCCGAAGCTTCAACTCGGCGACCAGCTGATTTGTTATCTTCTTTCACAACCATTAAAACTCTTATGAATAGCTTATGTGATGAGCTTGGGAAAATTCTTCTGAGTCTCCTTAGAGCTAGTGACACCCGTGAGCATGTCCTTCAGTACCTGGCAGAGGTTATTAATAGAAATTCATCAAGGGCCCAGATTCAGGTACTCGTTCTACTGTTCATTTGGTGTTGATGCCAAAGTTGAGTTTTGTATCATTTAACAAGCTATATCTGGCCTGTGGCATTAATTACGGATGAATTTCCGTGCACCTTTGTGTTTCTTTCATTTGCTGGTTACTTCCGAAAAGCATTCTAACATCATTCTAGGCTGGAAATTGTAAGATAGGTTGTCATTTCCTTTTTGACATTCTTCGCCAACTAACTGCAGATAAAGTGCATTTGCGTTTATGCATTCTGATGTATGAAAAGAAAAATGTAATTCCGAACTTTCCTTATATTGTGTGCATTTGGAACAGGTTGATCCAATGTCTTGTGCAAGTTCAGGCATGTTTGTCAATCTAAGTGCTGTCATGCTTCGCCTCTGCGAACCATTTTTGGATCCACATTTGACAAAGAGGGATAAAATCGATCCAAGATATGTATTTCACTGTAATCGTTTGGATCTAAGGTGATGACATGTTTTTCAAATTCAGATAATGTCTTATATCATCTAGTGGATTATCCTACTTTTCCTGAGTGCCTTTGTTTTTTCTTGACTGACATCAGAGACTTGACGGCATTGCATGCCTCCTCTGAGGAAGTTAATGCCTGGATCAATAGGGATAATCCTGGGACGGTTGATGTCTCTGCACCACATTCTGGTGATCACAATAACCGCTTGCTACAATCTCATGAAGCAACTAGTTCTAGTAGCAGTGCTGGTGAACCGAAGAATGCTTTATGTGTGCCAAATAGTAGTGAAAGATTTGCATTTATTTGTGAATGCTTCTTTATGACAGCAAGGGTTCTCAACTTGGGTCTGTTAAAAGCATTTTCTGATTTTAAGCATCTAGTTCAGGTAATATATGCATATCTGTGTATCATATATACAGTTTTATTATATATCCTCTTTTGTTTTGCATGTGGTATGGTATGTTTGAAAGTTCTCTTCCATAGGTGGGACTTTCAAGCTTGTATCTTGACTACAGTCAAAAGAACGATAGTGTTTCTCACTTACTATTATCAATAACAATCCTACCAGGACATTTCAAGGGGCGAGGACACGCTCGCCACATTAAAAGCCTTGCAAGAGCAAGCAGATGGTCCACAGTTCCAGCTGGAAATTACTCGCCTTCAGAAAGAGCTGGAATTATATTCACAGGAAAAGCTTTGCTATGAAGCACAGATATTAAGGGTAAAAATTATCCTTGCTTGCCATCTTTGTCTCTCTCTAATTCTGTAGAGATTCATACTCTTCCTGATGAAATAATACCAGATATGCTAACTGCAAATACAGTTACGCTTATGCGTCAATATTGGCTCTTTAATGGTGGAAGGAGTGATAATGATACCCATAGGTTCAAACAATGTCATTGTGAATACGCCGAACTTGAAAGAGTCGATTCAATAGAATACTTTTTAGTAAATATACAAATTATTAAGAAATGTACAAATTAATAAAAAATTCCTTTCCTTAAATTTAAATAAGGATATGCATGTTTCCTATAAAAACCACTAAGATATCAATTCTTATTATGACCTTATTATGATTTAATGCAGCTATTTTAGTTAATTTTATAAGGATTTTTTAATAGTTTAAAGTCTTCTACAAAGAAACTCCTATAAACATAAATTAAAATTTTCTCTGAATTCTAATTTCAACAATTTCTGCCGGTGCAATGGGTGAGATTAAATATAATTGTATATCCTACAATTTAAAGGACAACTGGAAGAAGCTAGAGAGGAATGATTAAAGAAAATTCAATGATGCAGAAGACCATAGGAAAGGAATCAGGAAAGGGTGACTATCTCAATTTTTTATGTTTCACCAATGTCAACTATAAGGATGTGTGCAAATAGTGTTTGTGTAGAACCTAACTCAAAAGAAGTGTCATGTTTTGGAAAATATCTAACAGAAGAACAATGTAAATTATTAGCTAAACTTCTTATAGTGGAAATGCGATAATAAAATGGATCCCTTTGAAATAGGTAAATTAGTCCGTTAAACTAAAGAGCATTATACAAGTAATGGCTTAAAACAAAACTTTATGGAATGATTTCTTTTTGGCATGGTTGCATTAGTGAACAGTTCTTATATGATGCTCAAGGAAACGGGGGTATACTTTAAAAAGCGTGGTCTTGTTCTAAAGATTGTGAATTTTACAGATTGTGGAAATACAATCTTCTTATTCATCCATAAAAGCATGCACAATTGCTTTGCAGTCTACTGTTTACGCAAAATTAGGGTTTCACTTTCTAGTTGAAGAAGCATCACTCTTATGACTACTATTTAGTTGGAAATAGCATTTCCACATGTATGCTAGCTTTTCCCACTTTTGCTGCTGCGAATCCCCAATTTTTACTCCATCTTGAACTTTTTCTGGTACGAATCTGTAAAAGCAGACAAGATGTCAAATATAACTATCTTTTCTTTCTGATACTGCTGGTATTTACTCTTCTCTTTTAAAGGATGGAGCTTTTCTTCAGCGGGCACTTTCTTTCTACCGCTTGATGGTGATTTGGTTGGTGAACTTGGTCGGTGGATTTAAAATGCCTCTTCCACCAAATTGTCCCATGCTGTTTGCTGCTATGCCTGAGCATTTTGTTGAAGATGCAATGGAATTGCTCATATTTGCTTCCAGGATTCCGAAAGCTTTGGATGGGGTCCCACTGGTATTTTCTTCTTGTGTCCAAATGATGTGATTGGCAATCTCAATAGACTTATATATATGGCTTCTTTGGATTTTAATGTTTCTCTTATCCTTGTTTTACAGGATGATTTTATGAACTTCATTATCATGTTCATGGCAAGCCCAATATATGTTAGAAACCCATATTTGAGAGCCAAAATGGTTGAAGTACTGAATTGCTGGATGCCTAGTAGAACGTAATTTGAGTATTCCAATTTGACATTGATAATCTCAAAAAGTTATTTAATTAGCAAAAGGTAAATGCTTAGTTACTGAAAGTTCTTGGTTTATGTTTGCAGCAGTTCATCTGACACAGCAACTTTATTTGAGGGCCATCCATTGTCCCTCAAGTTTCTTGTGAGGAACCTCTTAAAGCTTTATGTTGACATTGAGTTCACTGGTTCTCACACGCAGGTGATTGTTGTTATCTAAGCTCAGTTTGACTGACTTGTTTATTCAGGACAAGTAATTGCCTTCATCTTTTAATGTATTTCAACTAATTATTGCAAGTAAATTAGTCCCAACTTTTCAGTTGTTTGATAATCATAGTTCTCTGGCTAAGTTACTTGGTGCTGGGTACTGCATGTGTCTGATGTGTGTGTTTGTTTATCATACAAGGAAGAGTTTGATCCCACTAGAAAAAGCTGTTCTTATTATCAATCCCGAGAATCTTTCCTCAAGGTTATCTTGATGGAGAGATTCTTTCTGTTTGTCGTAATCATGAATTGTTAGCAAGCAATTAGAGAAGCTTTTTTTTTTTCCTCATTTAGTCAATTGGGTTAGGAGAACCCTTCTCTTTGAGTTATATAATTCTTCAAGTTGAGCCATCTCCACCTCATCAAATGTGCCCTCGATATTTTTACTACATTAAAATCTTCATATGATATTGCATATTTACCACCGTGATGATGTCATCTGTTGCTGCATACTAAGCTTCATTTCAGCTAACCTCTGGATATCAGCTCCTCCGATTTGTTAAATTTGATGTCTTAAACTGCACTTAAAGAATATGTTCACTATCTTCACTGCCTCTAATTTTTAATTCTATTCACCTTTTGTATAGTACCATGTCATACCTTTCATATAGTTCAGTCCACTAAACTGGATATAACATAGGGTGTGAACGATCAGGTTAGTAACTTCCTTTGCACAATTGGTGGTCTATAAATTTATCTATAACCTCCAGCATGAAAACCTTCCACAATTAATACAACTGGAGGAATGAGAATATTTTTGTGTTCTATAGCTTCAATTTATGACTTATAAGCTGTTTATGTTTATGTTTTTGTTATCTTGTGCAGTTCTATGACAAGTTTAACATTCGACATAATATTGCGGAGCTTCTTGAATACCTATGGCAGGTTCCTAGTCATCGTAATGCTTGGAGACAGGTATGGTAAAAGTACAAGAAATATGTATATTTGTTTCAATTGATAACACATCTTTCTATCCAATTATTCTGTGCTGTTTTAGATTGCCAAAGAAGAGGAAAAGGGTGTTTATTTGAATTTCTTAAACTTCCTGATCAATGATAGCATCTTTCTTCTTGATGAGAGTCTGAACAAAATTCTTGAACTCAAAGCGTTGGAAGCAGAGATGGCAAATACTGCAGAGTGGGAGCATAGACCCCTGCAGGAAAGGCAGGAGAGAACTCGCCTGTTCCATTCCCAGGAGAATGTTGGTTTCTGTACTCATAAATGCATGTAATTATCTCCCTGAAGAAAAAATATTGAATCAGTTACGTTGGTTCCTTTCAGATCATCCGAATTGATATGAAGTTGGCGAATGAGGATGTGAGTATGCTAGCATTCACGTCAGAGCAGATAACTGTGCCGTTCCTACTTCCTGAGATGGTAATCAGATTTTTCTTTTACCACTCCTTCATGTAGGTTCCCTTTGCTTTGGTTTGTTTCAGTAAGGAGCTCTGTATTTTCCACCTTTGCAGATTGAAAGAGTTGCCAGCATGCTCAATTACTTTCTATTGCAACTTGTTGGTCCACAAAGAAAGTCTCTGAGTTTGAAAGACCCGGAGAAGTATGAATTCCGGCCAAAAGATTTGCTTAAACAGGTTAGCTTGAATCTCTACTAGTATCAGCTGCTCTATATCTTCTCTTTTTTTGTTCATGCACAAGAAACAAAAAGCCTCAGCTGCTCTATATCTTCTCTTTTTTTGTTCATGCACAAGAAACAAAAAGCCGAAAAACAGGGATTAGTTATGGGAAGGTTGGAAGGTGGTGGGAGTGAGACCAAAGATGTAAGGTTCAGAGATTAGGGGACCACTTGCAATATTTAGATTCAACATGCATATATGACTGCATGGTGCTGCACTACCTAGTGAATCTCTAAGCCTGACATGCCTCTTAGCCCCTAAACCAAAGCTTTTATGATCAGATACACGTCTTCCCTAACTCAATTCTGTTTATTCACTTGAAGATTGTTCGCATATACATCCATCTAGCTAGGGGTGATGCAGAAAGCATATTGCCAGCAGCCATCTCAAAGGATGGAAGATCATACAATGAACAGGTAACTTGATGTGGAAAGTTCCAGAAAGATGGAATTTCCTCATTCTGGTCCGTTCTCAATTGTAATAGTTGATCATTGATAATTTGACACGTTTTTTCTGCGCTCCAGTTATTTGGTGCTGCAGCTGGCATCCTTCAGAAAATTGGTGAAGATGGAAGGATTATACGGGAATTCATTGAGCTTGGTGCAAAAGCCAAAGTCGCAGCTTCAGAGGCAATGGACACTGAAGCTACCCTGGGTGATATACCAGATGAATTCCTTGATCCAATCCAGGTATGACTCTTGCCTTTTCTTTTCGTCTTTTTTGTCATTTTGTCACAATTGATTGAAGTTGAGACTTTTATTTGAACTGAACCACAATGAATATGATTCTGCTACCATTTGGAAGCACACAGCATTGGGATATAGATCGGCATTGGCAAATGGAAGAAATGGTTTTAATTTTAATGTTTGTAATTCTTTTTTTACACTAATATCCCTTTCTACAGTACACTTTGATGAAGGATCCAGTGATTTTACCTTCTTCAAGAATCACAGTGGACAGACCTGTCATTCAAAGACATCTCCTTAGTGACAATGTAAATCTCCAGCTTTTCTGGTTATATTTCAATTTTGTGGCCAAAAGGGTCTAGGCTCAAATATGGTAATGCTGATGCTAATTTATTGAATGTGAGTTGCAGACAGATCCGTTCAACCGCTCCCATCTTACTGCGGATATGCTGATTCCGGATGTAGAGTTGAAGGCAAGGATTGAAGAGTTCATCAGATCCCAACAGTTAAAAAGACATGGTGAAGACTTCAGTCTGCAAAGCACAAAAGCTACTATACAAACAACCGCAGGTGACATGCTGATTGATTAGGACAATTCTCTAAGATTCTTCAAATTAGTAATGTTAGTCTATTGAGGTTCTACAATAAAGCGAATGCAAAGAATTTCATAGTGATAGCGAGTAGATCATCTCGCTAATGAATGCTATAGAAAATGTAACATAACCATCTAGCATAATTCAGCCACCAGATACAGCAATGGTGCACAACGGCCTGCAGAAGTATTTGACTTATCACCGGTATATACAAATTTCACTCCTTTCCTTTCCCTATTGGGAGATAGAAAGTATGTAAAGACAGCATATGCACACGCCATTAGAAGGCAGGTCTGCTTTTGAGAGTATTTCTTTACATGGTGCTGCGCATTCTTTTAAACAACGTTCTTCCTTTTGGGCAATCAAGTGAGGGTTATATTTCCTTAAATAATTAAGATATGTCAAGTAGATAACTTGATGTTAGCCAAAAAGTTGGCAACCATAACCATCTTTTACACCAAGTGATCTTAAAACATACAAAACTGGAGGTTACTTATGCCTGAACCTGTAACCTTGTCATACTTCTCCCTTTTCCTCCTCTCAGGTCTCGATAATCTTAGATAACATTCAAAAAGAGTTAATCTCTTACAAAGCCTGTCCACGAGGAGTTGCACAATACATAACTGATAGTAAGCCCCAAATTTTGGCTTCTGGCAGGCTATGCCACTGTCGAGGCCAACTTACCAAATTCTTCAGACAGCCGTTCTGCAGAAATTTGAAGAAAATGCCAAACCCTTCTCATGGATTACAGACAGAACCCTGGCAGTGTTGAAACTTCCAGGCATTCTTTCCCATTCTTCCCGATCAAAGCTTGGATATGGGAATAGCTGCCTTCCGCTTTCCATGCTCGTGAGCGATGCTTATCGTACTCTTGCTGTGGCGCAGTAAGAACTCTGCAAATAGGATTTGGCTTTCCTCTGATGTTAAATCACCATGGTTGCCCTGCAAATTATCAATATAACATGTGGTTTTTAATCAAAGAACTGTTGTTTGGAGATAACTTAGCACTATCAGCGGTTCTTTTTCCTCTTATGCGCCCCCATCATAGAATTATCAGTTGAGTCCTGACTACTCTCACATTGTCATGTGAGGTTAACTGAACTTAATTAACCAAGTGTATAATAGAAAAATTAAAGGCAAAAGAGTATATATACAGAGCGTGCATGTCATGATCACAAGAATTGAACCGCATATAAGGCCATAGTCTCAGCACATTGAGGGACGCACACGTGGGAGTAAGCATAGAGTCCTAATTTATAGCCAATAAACTTCTTTATACTGTAGCTGTGGAACTTAATGGAATTGGTTAACACAGCGAATTTCAACTATTCACAGGCCTCTGAATGCCAATTCCATTTCAGGGATTGTATTCAAAAATGGCAATTATAACTATCATGGAGCATCATTTGTGTTTATAATGCCATCAACTATCAATATAAGCATATACAAGGTGAGTTCAACCATTATTTCAATCATCACATTCATCAAAAACAGAACAAAGCATTCCTAAATCATAAGAATCAATCAGCAACAAGAGAATAAAGCAAGAAGAAACAAGCCAAGTCATATTATTTAGAACCAAAGGAACAGAATAAAGCATCCCCAAATCACAAGAATCAGTCAGCAACAAGAGAACAACGCAAGAAGAAACAAGCTAATCCATATTATTCAGAACCCAAAAAACAGAACAGTGCATTCCCAAATTACAGGGATCAGTCAGCAACAAGAGAAATGAAGCAAGAATAAACAAGCTAAGTCATTATTTAGAACAAACTTTAGCCAAGTTATAAGAAGAGAAATGACGCAAGAATCACCAAACTTTAGCCAAGTTATCTCTTATCTACGTGATACATAGTAAAAGTTATTACCAGGCGAGAAACTCTATCACACACAGCATGGTGCATGAGTAGGCCAGCAGCAACTGAAACATTGAAGGAGTCTACCATGCCATTCATTGGAATGCTGCAGTGCAAATCTGAAAATTCTAAGGCCTCATCACTTATCCCCCTGTATCAGGGACCCTCTGATGTTAGTATTGAATTAACTGAAAATTTGAATCTGGACAGATGCTATTCATAATAGCAAGGGGAAAAAAAGAGAACCATAATTGCTGCTACAATATAAAGAGGCATCTCAAGAGTATACACTTTAGAATGCATTACACTAGGAAGTATATTTATAATTTGCTTTCTCACTTGTAACATATAACTGTTTGCTTGCAAATCCTATATTCTGCAAGCAACTAAATTTATGGATAAACTCTTTCAAATACCAAAAAGAGGGAAAAAACATTGCTCTTACTTTTCTAATTAGCTGTTAAAGTTTGAATAAATACCTATGTTCATTACCAACCACTATTGCAGTAGGGCGTGACCAATCCATGTCATAAATGGAAACCTAAACAGTGCATAAAAGACAGTAATGCATCAAAAAAGCTACTCAACTCAGAGCACACTGGTTTTAGTATTTGTTCAAACGTATAATTCATTGATTACTTTGTTTAATTAACATCTATATGCAACTGAGCTAGTTAAGCAGTTGCATCTCAAAACAGCCATGAGAAGAGTTGATTATTCTCAATCAACTAAAGGGAAAAGGATCCATACTGTATCCCTTCCAAGATGGGTTGTTGCAATTCGATAACCTCGAGATTTAAGAGCTTTGAAGCAATCCCGAGTAGAGTCCCAAAGTTCAATGTCCAACCACTTTTCTGCACCCATACTCACATGGCGGTTTTCTCTGTATCTGCAACGAGAACATAGATGTGATGTAAGATACAAACACATCATATCTTCTCACTTCTCACCAAGCTCATTAGAAAGCAGTAGCATGACAACTTTTGTGGAGGTTGACACAACCAAGTTTAGAGCACCACCTCAGTTTCACAAAACATTATGGCAGGCTCTAATTTCAGTGGAGAACAAAGAACAAAACGTTTCGCTTGTAATTTAGAACTTTATCACTACAATCAGCTAAGGATTATGGGAACCAAGGCCAAAAATCTAGCATAATCACAAAAACCAAGCAGTTGAGCGTAAGAATTGAATCGTTCATTTCACCTCAAACTACAAAGCAGTAGCAAGACTAACATTTATGGAGGCTGACACAACTAATGTCTCAATTCCAAGAAGCCTAGAGCACCTTCAGTTTCACAAAACAGTATGGCAATCTCTAATTTCAGTGGAGAACAAAGAACATAACGTTTCACTTTTTAGAACCTTACCACTACAATCAGCTAAGGATTAAGGAAAGCAAGGCCAAAAATCGTCGCTAGCATCATCACAGAAACCAATCAGTTAAGCATAAGAATTGAATCATTCATTTCACCTCAAAATACGAAGCACCTTTTGGAGCTGTCGCACGACACAACATGCACAGACTGAAACCCCAACGCATCGGCTGACCTGAACGTGGCAGAAACATTTCCAAAATCACTCAGGCCTTCCACCACCAGGCACACCGAGTAGCTCCGGCTCTTCACGGTTCTCCTAAACCTCTCTTTCCTCTCCTCCATTACGTACGGACTCACAGCCTCCACGACTTCATCACTCGTCAAGTACAACCCATTCGGACATTTGAACGCGTCGAAATACGGAAACCAACGACCCTCTTCACTGACCAGAGCCTTCCCCTTCCTCTCCATCTTCATCAGCCTCAAAACCTCGTCTTGATCCTTCAACAACTCCTCCACTTTATCGCTTTTCTCGGAGATCTCATCGACTAACTCCATGGAAACCGCCCCATGTATCGAATTATAAGGTTTTGCATGGACTCTGAAAGGACCCACCTCTATAAAAAGCAAATAACCGCGAAAAATCAGAATTTCAACGCAAAAGCAATGAATCAACAGAGAAATCACATTCACGTGTGCCTGCAGCCATAACAGCACCAAGAACGCAGATTGGTGAAATTTCAGGTTCAAGATTACCTGCAGGGAGCGAGAGAGGACGCAAACTGAGAATAGATCGAGTGAAAGCGAGTTTAGGGATGGAGCACGTAGGTTGTTTGGAGAATGATGCATGCATTAGGGTTTTGCAAGCTCTCATTTTTGTTGTAAACGGAGGAGAACAGCAGTTGAGGTTTTGGAGGGGTTTATGCTTATGGATAAGGGATTTGGCAATTGAATATATTTTTAATAATTAAAAAACTGAAATGTTTTTAAATAAATAAAAATATTAAAAATTATTTTATTATATTTTTCTCTTTAAGAATATAATAATATTCAATGATAAATTTTGAAACAATATATGATTATTTCTACTTTAAATCTTAACTTTTTAATAAAATAGTCCTTTATATCATATATTAACTTTTAAATTTTAATTATCTACTAAAAACTTCTAATAAAAATATTTATTAAAAAATAAAGTTAGCCTATTCATATTATTTATGTAGTTATTAGAGATTATAGACTTAAATTACAATATATAAAATATTATCATAATGTATTATATGTCAAAAATCAACGTACTCAGTGCACAAGACTTTTCGCTTTACGAGAGTCTAGAGAAAGTCATGATATATACAACTTTTCATTTGTATTTTTGTAAAAAGATTATTTCCGTGATTTAAACATCTGACTTTATGGTCACAAACTATTATAACTATATAATTATTCGTGAGTGTGCTATAATTTAAAATTTTATTTATATCTTACTAATTTATATATTAATTATTATAGTTAATAAAATAGGTTTGATTTAAATTGAAATTAATGAATCAAATTTGGGTTATTTGAGCTCAAATTTGATATTTCATATTCTCAAGCTAGTTTTAAACTCAATCAGGCTTAAGATTCTATTAGATTATTTTTTTTTAAATTTAAATTTTAAAAATTATATTGTTTTACTTGACGTACTCCGGTTTCAAACTTAGGATCCAAAAATTGAAGAAGGCTCGAACTCGGTCTGAAACCCAATTAACTCGGGTTGAATCCGTTGATTTCAGGCCAACTAGGCCTGAACCAGCAAAAATTGTCATCCTGAAATTCCCTACAAATGTGGGCCCATTGGCAAAAAAAAAAAAAACCATTATCACCCCACGTCCAGTGACTGGCTGAGTTACGAAGTTGGTCGCTTTCTTCCCTGAAACTCAGTCAAAAAGCGGCTTAATCTCCTTCCACTTGATCACAAGCTATGTAGCAATGGAGAAGAAACCTCTCTCTATCAGTCCCCGGTTTGAAGTTAGTCATCGTAGGTCTGCTCTCATCACAGACAGTTTTCTAAGATCATCCGTTACATACACCATACTTGGTTCAAGAATTCCATCACTTCCTACAGGATAAAGTGATCACCTGGAGACTTTGTTTCTCTGAGAATGGTGAGAAGATGACAGGCTGAATTGGAATTCATGTCGGAATGTTCAAAAAGATTTGATCACCAAACATTAACAAAACAATGAAAACTTGCAAACAGAACGCGCGATCGTACTTGACGTTCTGCCTGCTTCTCAACTTCCAAACCATGTCTTTGAATAGTGCAACGGTTTGATGGAAGTGGGAAAAAAAAGACAGAAAGAGTCCCATGCCAATACAGGACCAAGTATCACTTATTTTATGCAGGTTAAAAGGCTAATCCTGCTCACTCTGAATGGTGTAGAGTTATAGGATAACATATGAAAGCTGAAGTAAAAAATGTACAATCTGAATCTCTGAGGCCCGAAAAATTTGACCAGCAAAGTCACAGGTGGTCGAGTTTCCTTTAGGATGGCTGGACTTCATTGCACTGCAAGAATAGGATTAGTTACTGGACATCTCTGTCGAGGAGGACGCCTGGTTCGCTTTCCCCATCCGGCGAGTCTAGTCTCCTCGAGTCCTAATTCTCCACATTTAGGCTGCTGTTGTTGGGTTGGAGTAGCTGCAGTTGACGTAGGAGTAGCACAGATTCGTGAACGTTTTCTCCCTCTACCTCCCTTGCTCTTGGGGGAGCTCAGGTGCGACCAAGTTGACTCCTGAATAGCACCAGTTGCTGTAAGTAGTCCTTCAATTGTTTGAAGATCTTCTGTCACATCATTTCTGGACAGAGAAGTAAGACCTGGAAGTATATCTCTTTGAAAGTCCTTCCTTTGCCTTCCTCTTCTCGACTGGCCTCTCCGAGGCCTTCTTGGCAATGTGATCTCATCTTTCACATTTTCCAATGCTGGAGGTTCATAGTGACACTCTTCCACCTCCAATTCTTTCAAACTTAAGGTCATATATTCAAAGTAATCCATTACTCTCCATGTGAAATCTTCACAACCGATACCATTTGGTGAAGTTGACACATGATTGTTCTCATTGTCAGTAACAAAATCAGAAATTACCTCCGCAAACCACTGGAGAGAATCACTTAAGGAAGAGTTCAACTGGTGAGGAGAGGCATGACTATCCTGAAAATTATGAATCCCAGAAGCAGAGATGACAACCAATGCCTCAGCAGCCGTACTCATTAATCCTTCTTCAAAATCTTTGAAATTATCTTTAGTCGAGTTAATCGGTTCTTTAACTTCACCTGTTAGACATTGATCTCCTATTGTAAGATCTTCTTCAGTTTCAATATTCACTGGTGCCTCCAGGTCTATCTCAACTGCACCCATCATCCTGGCTCTTGGAGGAAACCTTGTTGGCTGAGCATCTTCGTCGGTCACACTAACATTCAAATCGATATTGCATCTAGCATCATCACTAGAATCAGTTGATACCTTAGCTACAAATGAGACGGGATTATAATTTCGATCTGCATCGAGTAAGCCAACTTTGAAAGAGTCAGCATCCTTAATATCTGAAGCACGACCACTGGGCTTTGAGTGAGCGGTTGCAGAAGGTGGGTCTTTTAACAAATGGTTTTCCACTATGGGAAGTCCAAGAATTTTCCTCTTGCTTGAACAGTCACCAACTTCTGTTTTCCTGCACACAGCATTTTGTGAACCTGCCATTGATGCAGAAACCTGCACAAAGCTTTGAGGAAGGTTCTTCAGCATTTCAGCTTTGTGAAAGCTTTGCAGGAAATCCAAATTCATGTGCTGAGAGCCATTCCTCACTTCAGGAGATCTTCCATTACAAACTGAATTAACTTTAAGCCAAGACAATCCTCCAGTTGGATTTTCTTCAGTTCTTGGACTATCAACAGTGAACTTTGAATCTGAAGTTATGTCCTTCTGGTAATTCTGCAGAAGACAGGTCATATTTGCTTGTCCTCTTGACTTTGCATTCATCAACCACCCTAAGCCCTTACAATTATTTGTAGAACTACTGAGTGGAATTTGTTCAGAAACAGAACCACTGCTAGGGAACCCATTAGCATAGCCAAATGCAGCTGCACCATGGCAAATCCGTGATTCCTTAGACTCTAACTCTGAAACAATACATGAGGCGTTTTGGCAGGATTCTGCTCTGGAACTTGGAAATGGTCTTATCATTCCATCATAAAGGCCATGTGCTGGATTTTCCTCGATGGATACAAAATTCTCTCCCAACTTAGCTGAAAATTTCTTCCAGCATGAAAACGAGGATGACTCCGAATTATTCAGGTTGGATTCTGGTTTAAGCGGTTGCTTAACTAGTTTTTCTAATCCCATTCCAGATTCAGTATGACTTCTTTCAGAGATTTCCACACCAAAGATCATCTTCTTAATCCTATGTTCTGTCTTAGTATGGTAGATATCACATCCTTTGCTGCTTCCAACTTGTGATGATTCACAAAGCGTATGCATATATCCATGACGAAGATTTTCAAGTTGAGAATTCCTGTTCCCCAAATTTTGGCCTGAAAAGAGCCACATTAAGCATCAGATTGGAGTTCAGATGTTCTAACAGTAATATCTACTTGCAAGATATCCAATATTTTTACAGATGATCAAAGGTTCAACAAAAGATAAAAGATAAAGAAACATGATGCTTTTTTCAAACACAGAAAGAGAATGTGATACATCTGCACTCTAATGAATTTTCCCTCCTCCACTTGTACTGCAGTTAGGCTGTTTAAGAAGATACAGAATTGAAAAAATCTAAAGAAAGTAACGAGAAATTTTTCTCTCTGTTCTTTGAACATAAATTTCCTTACACAAAAGGACATAACATCTTTTAGAACACAAAAATACCAGTGAAGGTTTTCTTTCAGAAGATTGTATGATTTTCTTCATCACAAGTCTTGAAAATGTACTGAAATCTGCAAAAACATGCCTTCACAGGATTATATTGTTGATGTACATTTATGTGAAGATGAGTTTCCCTAGCTATTGTTTTTCCTATTTTTGTGTTGCAGATTTTTATCAGACTATACTCCTGAGTTTCTGGTATTCATTTTTTGCTATTAATCGGTGGAATTTCTAGGATATATATGATGGAAATCAAAATCATCAATCTCATCAGCATGACTCCTGAACTAACTGAGGTCAAGAGAATTCCATAAGGTTTAAATCATCAAGCATTACCAGATGTGAAACTATAAGATAATGACGACTCCTGTTTTCTTTGATTCTCCAAGTTGGAACTGGATGTATCAACTCTGATGTCATTCTCTTCGTGGAGGTTTTGAGAAATTTCCTTGGCTGTACCTTGGATGTCCGAGCAGGAATTTGCAGATGGAATGTGCTCAATACCGATGCAAGCTGTACCAGATGCTTTCTCAATCTTAAAAGGTTCATTCAAATCAGTAAATCCTTTTGTCCCCTTTAAGTTCATATTGGGACCAAATGCACCACCATTGCAGAGAGGGTACCCACCACTTCGGCAAGACAAACTCACACCATTACCTAAAACAGTCTCATAATTTTTGTTAGGTGAGTAACTATCCAATCCTGACCCGCCATGTGTCTGTTGATTGTCATCCTCATCATAAATGTACTTGTCTGCTGGAAGTTCAAGATCAAACTTTCTCTGCAACTTTTTTGATCTGGCTCCAAAATTTTCATCATCCTCAAACCTTAATGCTTTTTGGGGGTTACTACAACCAGATTGCATGAACTTCCCATTCATGTAAATCGGTGATTGAATATTATCAGCATGTGATGTAAATGGCATGTAACGATTAAAATTTGCGAAAAGAGAATTTGGATGTCGATTCTTTTGTTCATCTTCCGGAGAAAAGGTAAAAGAACTTGACTGTGATTGTCCTACAGTATGTAGAGGCATTTTTGATTCTTTATTTCTGACTTCATTCATAATGTCCATTTGCATCTTATAAAGACGATGAAGCTCCTGAAGCTGGATAATCATTTAAGATCATAAAGTAAGAGAGCTGGACAATGCTAGCATTACAAAACCTTTTTGCCAAAAGACGTAAATGTTTCTTCAATTCATATCATATTAATCATAGCTTAAATGTTATATAACTCACAGGAAGTAAAGCATACCTGGTGTCTGAAAATGACTTCCTGCTTCAATATTGTTTCCTTCAGTTGCTCCTTGTCATAATTCAAGCGGCCATCCATTTCCGGCTTAGACGGAAACAAGGCATGACACCGTCCAAAGGCTTTCTGATGATGTGCAGGCCAGCTCACGTTACCAATATTCCCATTTAACTCCCTCATAGAGTCATATCCTGGCAGATACATCTCGTACTGCACCTCAGCTCCCATTCCTGCAAATGTCTGAGAAACAGTTTTAAGTTTAGTAGGAAAGAGCAGTTCGGTAAAAGCAAGAGAATCTAGTTTTTCCAGATTCTCTAAACTTCAGTTTTATTATGAACTCGCGTTCAGTACATACCGAGTTCAGTGCATAACTTACTCCTGCAAATTTGCAGCAGTATGACCCTTTCATAAACCAATCAAAACCAACATACCGGAGCTATCCGGTGCTAGTCAGAGCCGCCGTAATGCAGATATGATTCATCTTTAACTTCTAATAACCTATATTATGTGGAACCATATCAGTTCAAAGCTTGAAGAAACAAACGGCCAACTTCTCAAGCGGCCAACTTCTCAAATGAAGAATGAAATGAACCTTTTCACAAGCTCTTGGTAAGCATTGTGGACTAACCCGATTTATGGCTATGTCATTGATTGAAGTTGCAATAACAATTGAAGAATCCGGCCGGCCAGACACCTCTGCAACCGACGGAGAACTTATAAATATCAAGGGGAAAGAGAAGATTCATCGAAATTCCACTCATAGAAACCAATCAATGAACCAATAATGGAGTAGGAATAATTGTCTAACAACGAAAGGAAGAACAAGCAAAAGAAACACATATTCAAGTCAAACAGCTTACCAAAAATGAATCATAAAGGATAACTGAAAGATGGATGGAGAAAGAAAGATGAAGAGAAAACAAAAGTCCAGGTATAATCCTAAGAGAAACAAAAACAAAAGACTCATAGTAGCTTCCACCATCACCAACCCACACCAGAATTCCCCTCAGAACTCTCTGAAAACACAGTGAAACTCCATTGAAGTCTGAGAAAAACCAAAAAGAACCCAAACAACAAGGTGGGCATCTATGTACTGCCATTAAGAACAATCTAAAACCATCAACACCAGAAAAAAAAAAAACCCTTTTATGCAGAAGAACACAGACCTGCTGGGCCAGTGTCTGATATGTGAACAAGAAGATAAAGAGAGATCCCACAATCCCAGATAAGGGATCTTTCACCTAAAACACAACACAAGAAGCCTCTGCTCTCTCAAAGAAACCAAAAGACTTCAACTTTGTCAACTTGTGGTCTCTCCCATTATTGTAATATACTTTGCTTCACCCACAGCTTTGGTTCAATGATTTTCTCTCACTTTCTTTATTCATTTTCTCTCCAATTCCCATGTTTTCTTTTCTTTTTTAATGGGGTTTTCTCAGGATGTGAAAGATATGGGACAATTTCTTTTCACATTTTCTAGATTCTCTCCACCTTCCATGCTTTTTGGGTACAACACACACACACACACATAAATTGTAATTTTCTCAAGTACTTTACTTTCAGGAAATTTTCAGACAACTCCTGGCCAACTCTTTACTCTCAACACAACAGTTACTAAAAGTAGCTGAGCCTCTTCTCTCTCCCATGGGATCTTTTCTGCAGATGTCCCTATCACTCCCTTAAACAACAACAGCCCGCTTGTGTCCAACACCCTCGTCGTGAATTTACACGTGGCCAAACGGATAGAGCGTGTTTTGCACACAGCCAACACCAGCGCGTGGGTTAGACTTTGCTGTTCGTGGTACTTTTGTGCAGGAGTGGACTTCCTGGATTATCTGATAAACATGTCAGTTTTTGGTTGTTTTGTTCCATAATTCTCTTAATATCAGCTATTACGGCTGTTCTAAGTGTTAGTGCAGCAGAGCCTTACTTAAAAATCTACATTATGATATTAAAACATTAAATGTAAATTTTTTTGTTGATTTTTTACCAATTTATTTTAATAAAATTTATTTCTAAAATCAAATTAAAATCGAATAAATCTTTCTTTTCTCAATAATTAACAAAATTTTAGTATTTTTATAATAATTTAATATTATAAATTTTATTTTTCAACACTTAACATATAACAATGTCCAAATCACATATTTCAAGTAAATTATTTAACGAATTATATTTTAATACAAAATATTAAGAAATATATAAATTAGTTATTTTATAATGTTATTTTTATAGTTTAAACTCTTTTAAAGGAATTTTATGTAAATATAAAATTTAAAATAGTTTCTAAACTAGTTAGGATAAGATTGCGTATTACTAAATCTCCTCGTATCTTGCATTTTTGTAAAATTTTTACTAAATTATTGATGTTGCATAAATTTTAAATAAAATCTTTTAACTAATCAATGATAAAATTGTATATTACTAAATCCCCCCAAATTTTACATTTTAGTAGAATTTTTGCTAGATTATTGTTGTTGTATAAATTTAAAATTAAAATTCTCAACTTTTCTTAATTTTCCAAATAATTATATAAAATGGCTTTTTTTTGTTTTTGGTCATGAGAAAAAAAAAAAGTTTAAGATAGATAGATCTAAACTTGACGTGACGTGTTTAATGTTATAATGTCAAGTGATTTTCTTGGTTGTTGGTTGCCCTTTTTCTTTTGCTTGACCTTATCATTTCCTTTCCTATGAGATATTTGTCAATTGTGTAGTTTGGATTTTATGTATGAAATGTCATTTCTTTCCCTTTCCTTTTTCTCAACAGGCATACACTAACGTCAAATACTAAATTATCCCTAATACCTTCCCCTAGTCAATGTATAATCAACTAAGAATATAAAATATGAAATTGGATTTATTTTTAGTAAAACATGTTCAAAGGGGAGGGCACACCTTCCATTAGTATTAATAGTTTCTAGTAATGATAAATTGATTCGAATTTTGTCCGACTCTAAGGCGACTGAATTTTAAAACCTTAATACGACATTATTTTGTTAGCTTTCATGTTATTCAACTTTTTAAGTTGAATTAGTAATAAGGAAGAAAAAGTTTAATCATATTGCCAATAGTTTCCTTAACCTCGGAATTATATTAAATTTGTGTTATTTTTAATAGAAAAGTTAGACTTATATTAACTAGTATGATTCGAGTTAATAGATAAAATTTTAAATTAACCAAATTTTGAAACTTCAAAGCAATGTTATATTTTTGGATTTAATAATTAATCATTCAAGCCAACTCTAACATAAATAGATATATGAAGACTCTTTGTTTATCATACCCTCTCTTTGATATTGTATGTAGACCCACTAATTTTCAGGCTTTAACTCATATTATTTTCATAATAAATATAAATTTTAAATACATATAATGACATGTCAATTATAAATTTTAAGTGAATTATTTAATTAATTCATGAAGTTGAATTTTGTAATAAATGGGACACACAATAATCAAATGTGGCTATATCTTGTTGGAGACATGTATTAAATGGTACCAATAACAGAGAAATTGACAGATAGCTACTGAATGGATATCATTTACTTCTAACTCTAAGGGTGTATTAAAAGTAAGGTAGGAAGCCAAATTTCATAACCCCACCAAAGTTGAATGTTGGTTTCTTAACTTTATTTCAAGAATACTTTAACATTAAAAAAAAAACAGTTTTGTGGCCCCAAGATGGCAGGCCCGTGGTCAATGAGTTAGGTCCAAGTTGACTAGACCATGGGCTCTGCTTTTAAACAAATTCGGGTCTCGTGCTAGGCTTAGGTTATTCAGGCCCAATCAGACTATAGACCCGACATGTATTAACAAAATGATATTATTTTATTAAAAAAGACATTGTTTTGACTTTAAAATTAAGAAAAATAATTTGAGTCTTGGACTTGAGCTTGTCATCCATAACCCTAAACTCAAGAATAAGCTTAGGCAAGAGGAGAATAAAAAGAAAAAAAAGTTAAGAGAGCTTTTGATTATAATTGAAAATTGATATTATCGTCAAAGGTCTTGTAATTATTATTTTTATATATTAAAAAATACTAACATGTCATGAATTTAAGAGAAATTTAAAGTGTTGGCAATTTAAGTTTAAAATAAAAGACTACAACAATAATATCTTAGTAAATATTTCACTGAGATGCGAGATTTGGGAGCTCTAGAAGTACGCATCATTACCCGAACTAATGGAAAGGTTGATTTAGATACATTCACAAAAAAGAAGAAAGGAAAAGGGAAAAATTTTAAGAATGATTTGAATACAAAATAATAACAAAAATAAAATAAATGAATAATTGCATAAAAATAACGATGGGCTAAGATTATAATACAGAAATTAATTAATAATAATAGAATAAAAATAAAAGGATTATAATAATGTAATAAAATAAATATTTATGTATTTATTCTCCAGTAGAGTTATGCATATGTTTTGCCCTTTTAATAATGGCATTTTCGGATTGTGGTCAATGATGGCATTTTCGGAAGTTGGAACAATAAGTGGTAATTTCAGTTATAATTTTTTATTTAAACATTTTAAATAACGAATCATTTATAATATTAAAACTATCAATTTTTATTAATTACCGCTCTATATCATAATCACTATCAAGCATAATATTTTGGTACAGATCCTCTGTAATATTAAAACTATCAATTTTTATTAATTACCACTCTATATCATAATCGCTATCAAGCATAATATTTTGGCATAGATCCTCTGTTTCGGTT
Source organism: Erythroxylum areolatum (assembly GCA_024520975.1). Classification (NCBI taxonomy): domain Eukaryota; kingdom Viridiplantae; phylum Streptophyta; class Magnoliopsida; order Malpighiales; family Erythroxylaceae; genus Erythroxylum; species Erythroxylum areolatum. The sequence continues at coordinate 46,780,921 of JANIJH010000001.1, read as the reverse complement.
GAACTAATTCTGACCATGTTTTATTAAATTTAATTTACATATTTATATAAGACTCACATATTTGATTAAAATTGATTAAAATAGAGTTAGGACGTCATTTTTGGGATAGAGTATCTAGTGGCATAATTTCTATTCATATCCAATTTTTGATTTGTCAAGGCTCTTAGTACTAAAATTGAATTAATATGTAGAGTTTTCGTTTATTAACGGGGAATGGATTTTAAATTATCAATTTTATTTTTTTAATTTAGTGTTCGAACATTTAAAAATTTTAATTAAGTAATCAATAATTTTATAATATTAACGACTCAGCTCAAAACATTACTTTTGATATCTCTTTCGCATATTGAATCAAGTGTTTTATTTAATGCTAGTGATTAGTTGGTAATAAAATTTTCTCAAAACCTCTTACATGTCATGAATTAAAAAAAAATCACAAGCTAAATTAGTAAAATAGTAATATAATTAACATTTTGAATTGAGTTGTTAAGGTTATAAAATGTTAGTTTCTTAATTAACAATTTTAAAATTTTAGCACTGAATTACTTGAGTTATTTAGAAGCTATTATCTCTTTATTAATTAGTTCTGACAAATAATCACTCAACAAATTGAGTTTGTAATTAATCTGATTTAGTCTGAATTCGATTAAATTCGACCTGAATCGTGTAAATAAGAGTTAAATTTGGACCCGAGTCCAAACTCAATCCTACCTATTATGATTCATGTCTATATGTTCATGTAAAAGGACGTTATAAACCATAAATCTTCTTTCATGTATATAATCCATAATTTTTAGTAATGATGTAACGACTCAAATCAAAATGGGTCAAACAATATTATTTTGTTTAAATTCAATAAAATGTGTCATTTTATTCAATAACTTAAAAATCAATTGAACAAAATAATTTAGGATGTTGCTTTATTTTAACCAACGTTTTAAAAATAGAACCACTAAGATAAGAGATTTAAATTTTAAAAGATTTGTTCAGTATTAGATCTTCATGAGACCAATCAAATATTAAATAAAATTAAATAATTTTAAATATAATTGAACGAGATTGTTCTTTTCTATAAAAGAATTTGATGTTTAATTGAATTTTTTGCTAAATGAAAATTTGTTTATTTATTTTAGTTTATAAAATCGATTAATTTATAAAAATTGACCGATCAATTAATAAATTGGTTTGTTTTTAACAATAAAAATTATTGGAATAAATCTAACCAAAAAAATTAAAAATGAACTGAAAAATAAGATAATTCAAAATATTTATAGTTGAACAGGCCAAATCAATTTAATTTTATAATCATTGATTTTAACTACTCAAGTTTCCATTTATCTTAGTCCAAGGCATCTTTAATTCTCAATTTCTTCTATTATAAGTCTTGATCTTAGTATAGTTTCAATGCAATATACTTCAATATGACTCACCATATTATCAAAACTTGAACACTAATTGTCTAAATTTTCTGATTTGACTCCATGGCAAAGGACTTTTTCCTAAAGTCTTAGGATAGCTACAAGTTGCAAGAATGATAAAAAGTTTTTTTTCTTGAATTTAAACTTTGTGTCAAGTTTATATCATTTTTATTATATTCACCTTTAGTTCGAGTTGTTTTTCAATTTAAGGTCGAATGTGGACTTCGTGACTTAAAGACCGAACTTCTTTCATATATAAAACGACTTCATTTTATGTATATACCAAAATAATGCCATTTTGCACAATAATAAATAGTCATTTTCAGACTGATCAAAATGTAATTAAGTTTGAGTTGGAGTTAAATAGTTCAATCTGGACTAAAATTTGAGTTACGAATTAGTCAATTTAACTTGAATTTTGATCGGATATTTAAAACTTGATCAAATTTAAATTAATCTTTTTAACTTTTAAGAATAACTTGAGCGGGACATGTTATGATCTTTAATTTTATGTGATTTGTTGTTCGATAATTATCCATCATTTCTCCACATTTAATCCTTTTTTCCACCCATAATACCCATAAAAAAACTAAATTCACTTGTTCTTATAATTATAAGCAAAATTTCCAAGTTCAATTAAATTAAATTTACCTAAATCAACTTGTATTTTAAATTCTTTTTCTTAGATTTTGACTAAAAAATAATAATGAAACATACACGAACATTACACACAAACTAATAAAATATCAATATCATGATAATTTAATGCTTAATCTCTTATATTGAATCTACATTAATTAAATTATTAATTTAAAGTTAAGATTAATTAGTTTGATTAAATTTAATAGCTGAATTATATCGTCATATAAATAATATGTATTTACTCTATTTGTGATGTTCATATTTAAATTAATAATTTAAATAAATTATTAATTTTAAGTCAAAATTAATCAGCTTGATTAAAATTTAATAACTAAATTAGATTGTCATATAAACAATGTTTATTTCGTCTGAGTAATGTTCTTACAATTATTTTTCAATCAAAAATTAAGAGCAGATTTTTAACAAATAAAAATTATAAAATTTGAATAATTTTACACGTGAATGTTATTATTTTTGTAGAAATTTAAAATTTTTTTATCAAAAATTAAAAAATAATGAAAATTAAATAATTTTTAAAAATTGAAAATTTCTTTAAAAATTTGTCCGTTGTCTTTAAAAAGTGGATCACAAAGGAGCTTGCAGTTGTACGCTACCTTAGCTTTAGTTGCTACGTCAGTAGGTGCTTTTACCTACCCTTCCCTTCACATCCATCAGACCCCACTATGCACCATCTTTCCTCTTGTCTTTTGCACTTCTTTTGATCTATGGCTGATTTGGGTTAGTGGGTTTTCGTCCTCGAGCTTTTTCCCTCTGAAAGTTTTGTTCTTTCCTCGGACTTTCATTGCTTCTTGCTGTTTTTTCCCTGAAAGTTTTGTTCTTTTAAACTCTCTGTTACTTGTCAATGGAGGCAAAACTTTTGAGAGCTTCCTTACCTGCAATCCCAGCTTCCGTTGCATCTTCGAGGAAGGGTAGCTGTTTCTCTGGCCTGACCGGGAAAATCTCCTTCACATTGCCCCCTCTCCTTTCGAAGGGGCGCATTCTTTCGGTCCAAGCTTCTTCCATTGGGTACAGATGTAGCACCTGCTTTTGTCCATGTTTGTTATTTCCAATGCTTTGGGTTATAATTCTTTGATGGAAATCTTTTTTTTTTCCTCCTCGTCTCTGAAACTAATTCCTGAGTTAAATTCGTATTGTTTGTCTTTGGACAAGGTTTAATTGTTGATTTCAGATTTCATTTTCAGTGGTTTATGCTGTGTATTGGTAGCTCTCCAGGATCGAACTTGTCTTGTCCGTTTCGTTGTTGAATTTGGCTTATATGCTATGCTTTTCTGAGAATGGTAATGTAGTATTAATTGAGGTTCTAATTGTCAGATGCTTTAGACCGATCTTTTTGTTTATTGAACTAATGACTCTTTCTTAATACATCAATAGACCGATCTTTTTGTTTATTGAACTAATGACTCTTTCTTAATACATCAATATGAATGTGAACTGATGTCTGATATTACGCGAGGGTATTTATGACTGGGTATTAACTCATTCATTCTTATCTTGTGGTTGGTGTTATCTCCTCTTTTTTTGGTTCTTTATGGGGTTGGGTTTTTTGTTACTAATTTGTTGCTAAATGGAGTGTCATAATACATGAGACCTGATGCTTACACGAGTGAATGATGATACTTATCTTTTCTGTGCAATGTATGATACTGGTATCTGGCTTTGGATTTATTTTATCTGACCTGTTAAAATCGCTATAAACGTAGAGCTAATTCGTTATGTCTCCTATTCCTGTTGTGTGTAGACTTGAAAAGAAGAAAAGGGTAGATGAAAGTGAGAATTTGAAGCTAGAAAATATTAGAAATTCCTTGATTCGACAAGAGGATAGCATTATATTTGGCCTTCTTGAGAGATCCCAGTACTGCTATAATGCTGATACATATGACCCACCAATGCTTTTGTGATGGATGGTTTCCATGGCTCTTTGATAGTATATATACTTAAAGAAACTGAAAAGCTTCATGCCAAGGTGTGTTGTAATTAATCCTCTGAACTTGCAAAGAAAGATATATGCTTGGCTGGTTTTCATATTTTCTCTACATTAGGTTGGTAGATACAAGAGCCCTGATGAGCACCCTTTCTTCTCAGATGACTTACCCGAGCCACTGTTGCCACCTCTGCAGTATCCACAGGTAAGATTCTCAGATACTACATTGATAATTGGGATACCTAATATTTGGTAAATCATGCTTTCTTTCTCTCTCTCTTCGCCTGTGTGTGTGTTTGTTGTGCATGTTTGGGTATTCACAAATTTGTGGTGTTAATTTCTTCTGAACCATGATATGAAACAGGTACTGCATCCAATTGCTGATTCAATTAATATAAATAAGAAAGTTTGGGATATGTACTTCAAGGAACTTATCCCAAGGTTGGTCAAACAAGGAAATGATGGGAATTGTGGATCTGCTGCTGTCTGTGATACAATCTGCCTTCAGGTGTGTGTTTAACTGAATATATTCGCTTGCTCGTGATTTGAGACAAATCTGATACCTAAATAGATGGGAATTGATAACTATTTGTTAATTTCGTTGTGACTTTCTTCTGAGGTTTACCTTACGTAACTGTGTTTTGATGTTATTGAGAAAAGTTTTCTGGATCTTCCTTGGGTCTTGTCTACTAGCTTTGCTTGATTGGCTAATTTCTTGCAATTTCTGCTACTAGTAGCCTATTCTGATGCATATTTGTTCCTGGAAAGTCATTCCTGGTTGGATTGCCATAATAGCAAGATTCATCTTATAAAAACTGATTTTGGTTGAGGTTTTACCTCATTGGGAGCACGGTAAGCTTGCAATTACAAATTGATATTTCTCTCCATGGTCTCCTAATGCCTTAAAACATCTACTGCTGAAATATGTATTGTTTGCTTGGATGTGGTAATCATAATATATAAATAAGTTTGACTATTGAACAGAGATTTCTTTACCAGGCAACTAATCTTGGCTTAGAGAATTGCCAACATCAATCAGCACCCCGAGCTAAGCCTTCCGATGATGATGAAAGTCTGAAATCTATAGGGAAAATCTGTTAATAGCCTATCTTCTGAAACCAAAAGCCTTCTTCTACATGGAACCTAATTAGTTGTCCCATTTACTAGTTCGAGTTGCTGTTGAAAGCTTTTCCTTAGTTCTTCTTGCAAAGCCTTTATTGCGTCCTTGCTATTTGTTGTTCCTATTGTAGTTTCTGAAGATGAAATACGGATTGTTTTATGTATCAGTCGGATTCAGCCTGCTTTGTTCTTGAAAAGTTTGAATCATGTTAGCTCGGTGGCCCTGAGGAAGTCTGGAGGCACCCCAAGACTTTGCCTTTTAATATCTGTTCCTGGAGATTTAGTTATCAAAATTGGACTTTCTCCTCTTATTATCCGGTTTCTTGGTTTCATGTTCCCAATACAATCCCTGAAAATCTCGGTTTCATGTTCCCTGTACAATCCCCGAAAATCTTGGTTTCATGTTCCCTATAAAATCCCTGAAGTAGCTCAATATTTCCATTTATGTAAAACACTAATTTATTAGGACATTAATGTATTCTTCTATTTGCAGGTTCTCTCAAAAAGAATCCATTATGGAAAATTTGTCGCCGAGGCTAAATTTCAAGCTTCTCCAGATAAATATGAACCTGCAATTAGAGCGCAGGCATGACCTTAGGCACTTTTTTTTCTCTTCACGGAGATGTATTGGCAGTTTATTCTTACCTCAGTATTGTTCTGAATTCTGCAGGACAGCGACAGATTGATGGATACGCTGACAGATCCCAAAGTTGAAGATGACGTGAAGAAGAGGGTTGAAATGAAAGCCAAAACTTTTGGAATGGAGGTAAAAATACCTGGAGCCGGAGATGTAACCACCCCTGTATACAAAATCCATCCTAGTTTGGTTGCAGACTTGTATGATGACTGGATCATGCCATTGACAAAGGAGGTGCAAGTTGCTTACTTATTGAGGAGGCTGGACTGAAATTGGCGGAGACAATGTGGAACATGGTTGCTTTGCTGCTTCTTGTAACAAAGGTTGCTTTCCATGGTTATTAGTGTGCATACACCCTCAAGGAAGACCATAATCTTGTAGTTGTAGGCATATTAACAGTAGGAGGTTACCTCCATAGAACTTATGCATTAGTTTGAGAGGGACAACTATAAATCTATGGAAGAATTTACATTTTTGGGTGGGAAAATCCCCCCATTTTATGATGATGCTTTAGATTTCCCACTCGGAAGTCATAATTTTTCTGCAATTGATAACGGCCGAGCTGCCCTTCCAAGGCCTATTTCAAGTTCTTAAAAGATCAAAATTGTCGAATCCCAAAATTTTAAGTTTTTTAATTTAAGACCAAACTTGATTTTAAACCTAATTAAGTTAGGATTTGTCTACTAATCTTGAGCCGCATTGAGTTAGAGCCTTTTCGTCTTCTCTATTTGTCAATTTTGAACCTGATTAGATCTAAACATTCTGTATCATGAACTTTTTTAGTGCAACTTCTCTCCATGTCTTGTGAAGAGTATGCTGAGTTTGACTCTTCATTTATACGTGGGTTTACCGGAAATAGTCTCTCTATTATGTAGGGGTAATGATGTTTACTATCAGACTTTTCTAGACCCTGTTTTATTGTAAAACTTTAGACTGAATATGATGTTGAGTTGAGTCTTCAACAAAAGGCTTATACCAGCTAGATTCCATTAGCGAATGAAATTTTGTAGGCTCAAGTTGGCCAAATTGCAATAATGAATAATTTTGATAGGTGGTATTATACAATTTCTAAATTTTATATTAAAAATTAATAATTTCTAACATTCTGCATCTTTATTAATAATTAAATTTGAATTAAAATAAGGGATGAAGGTGACAAAGTGCAGCACCAGAGGGAGACAACAGAGCTTTAAAAATTGCCGGGCCTTTGCCTGGAACTCTCTCAAACCGTGTCTCTACGTGACACAGTCTCACTTTTAACTAATTTTGTTCATGACCCAGAAGAATAAATCCTTAGTTAACATTACTTTAACCCCAAGATTGTTCTTTTATTAGTAGAAATCCATAAGAAATCTTTGGGGTGTGGTTTAGACATATAGAGAGAGGAAGGGCAATGGAAGGAGAGTTGAGAGGACGTGGTTTAGGATCATCTACAATGGAGATGGTGATGGGATGCATACTTGCAATGGCGGTGATGTTACCTCAAGTGTCTGCAACTAGGTGGGTTGTTGGGTCAAACAAGGGTTGGACTACTAATGTTAACTACACTATCTGGGTTCAGGACAAGCACTTCTACAATGGCGATTGGCTATGTAAGTGCTTGCTCTGTCTCTCTGGCTTGTCTTGTCTGTAGGTCCAGATTTAGCTTGTGCTTCTTACTATCTTTTTAAGATGAATGATCTTACTGCTTAACTTTTCCTTAGTATCAACTGCAAAATGCAGCGAGATGGATTAGATTCAGAAGCTTTTTTGATTGGGACCATTAATTAAGTAATCCTCATTTGATGGCTTTTAGTGATCACAATCAGTTGGTCATTGGCAAGGTTAGTTGGGACAAGGACCTAGGTTCAACTCCTAATAACAGGGGTACAAGGGCTACCTTATTGAGAAGCTGGCTAAGATCAAACCGTGATTTATCCCCACACAATTCTGTTGGGCCGAGGTATGAGGGCATCTAGGGTGGGCGATTCCACCTTTGGGACAAAGTATTACCACTAAATAATTTTATGATAGTGATGACCATCGATATCTACTAATTGTCAGGTTACGAAACTTTTTCTAATTCGAAATCGGGTTACTTTTTCAGTGATTCGGTGGTTATCAAGTTGGGAGCTTTTTCACTCTTTTTGGGAAACCATCTAGCTAGTTAGTCTCTGTTGAAAGGTTCTGATTTTGAGAGTCAGTTTACTGGAGTCAACATACAGTTGGTTTGTGTTGCTGCACTCAGTTTGCTGGTGCAGAGTCTAAGGTCACAGAACTCATATTGTAGTCCTTTCAGAAGCATTCTGTACTTTTTTTGTCTGCTCAATGTCACTTGTTTTAGCATTGTTCAGCTTAACTCTACAACATATCTTTCTATTTGATATGTTCAAAATTCAACTATTGATGGTGTTCATCTAGGTGCTGGTTGTTCCTTCTTACAAGTTTAGGATTTGGTGTTCCATTTCATGCCATGAAGATCCCATTTCAAACATTTCTTTTTCCCAGTCTTTGTGTATGACAGGAATCTGATGAATGTGTTGGAAGTGAACAAGACTGATTACGAATCGTGCAACTCCGGCCATCCTCTTCACAACTGGACTGTGGGAGCTGGAAGAGACGTCGTCCCTCTGAACGTAACACGCAACTACTATTTCATCAGTGGGAAAGGGTTTTGCTATGGTGGCATGAAAGTAGCTGTTCTTGTTGAAAATCCAACTCCCCCTCCAAAAGCTTCACCCATGAATGAAAAGAGCACCTCTCCAAAAGCTTCACCAATGAATGAAAATAGTGCTCCTCCAAAAGCTTCACCCATTAATGAAATGAGTACCTCTCCAAAAGCTTCACCTTTGGATGAGAATAGTGCCTCTCCAATTTCAACTCTTAGAGGCAAATACATTTTACCAGCTGTTTTGGCCATTAGTGTAGTATGGGATAATTTTGTTCACTTCTTATAACAGTCATTGAACATTTTTATCCATATTTCTAATTAGGAAAGTCCAGACCAGCCTGTCAATGCCAAATGAGTTATCCTTCTACATTTATAAAACTAGTTGACCTCAAATTGCAAGTTGTGTTGCTCAAGGTAGGTGATTGAATTGGAACACACCCTTTCTTGTTTGAATTTTTTTATGGAAGTTTAGCTGGTAAAGCTCTGACTTTGCAATTGAGTTGGTACATTACTTAAATGTCTAATTATCTGAATGGTAATGATAGTATCTTATACTTAAACCCGTCAATTAGATCCAAGGAATGGTTTCTTATTCAATTGGAGAACTACTGATTCGTAGGTGCCCTCAACCATTTGGTTGGTCACCTCATGTGAAGAAAATTCCTACCGATCTTGGAATTGAATGGATACTTAGTTTCTCCTTTTTTTCATAATAGGGTTTGTTCAGTTTGAATATAAAATCAATTGACTTGTACACCCCTAGTTTATTCCCAAATGCAGGGTACATGAGCTTGGAGCCAACTAGTTTTAAACAAGAATCAGCTGCAATTGCCCTTACAATATTGGGAAGGTTCATTTATAAATTAACTTTGACTTAGTTTGATACACCTCAACTGGTTGGTCTAACGTCAACTTATATTGGATCCTCAAATCAGTCAAGAGGCTCTGAAAACAAGTGCCAACATAACTGCTATAGTAATCAGAACAGTAACTAGGAATTCAAAAGCTGGACTAACCATGCCAAGCTTGAAGTGGATGAAGGCAAAACCGTGATTCGTATTGGAACTCTGAATTGGATTCCTGTTGACCTTTTTCTCTGTTTGTTGGGCAGTCATCTTTGCTAATTGTATGCGAAGCAAACAAAATGGTCTTTCTATTCAGGTTCAAAATCTGATACTCCTACTAATTCCAACATTGATTCCAGAGGTTTCTCCACCGTAAGGACCGGAAGGTTTCTTGATCTCCCGCACTTGCCCTTTACGTCTCGTCTGTGCTTCCTTGTGCTTTGTCTAAACAACAAAGGGAGAGAGAATTGTTTAATCTAGTGTGAAGTAAATGAACCAGCAAAACTAGCGTTTATGGAGTAACATGTCAAAAGTAGCATAATTGCCTAAAATCAGAGTTACAGGATAAAAGACAATACCCGGTATTTCTTCCGAGGATTCTTTGTCAGCTTCTTGCGGTGACGGGTCAGACCTCTATTCTTCTCAATCTGGAATAGAAGATGGAAAATGTTTTAAATGCTCCAAATCGAGACAGAAACAATATGGTGATCATCTACCAGACACGTGCCAGTCAATGTGCTCTTACCTGAGAACTAATCTGTCGCTTTCCATCAACAATTTCAGGCAGCAGTGGTTCCTGCGGGGACCTGCAAAAGAACAGCCTTAGGTTGTGAAAGTTCATCAAACCCACATCCCCAGCAAAGTCCAATCATAACTGAATGTTCTAATTTGAGAGCTAAAAACTTATCAAATTGTAAAACAGCAAGCAAATCACTACTATAAATCTAACAACAAGCTGACACTTCAAACCCCAATGGTTAAAACATGAGTACTATTAGCTTGAGCATTAATTGAAAACCTTGAATAAATATCAGCTTTCGCAGCAAGTCTTGCAGCCCGTTGTTCTTTTACTTGCTTGTAGAAATCATCTTCAGAACTTCCTGAATCGCTATCCTGCATATCAGAAGCTCCATCAGCACCAGGTATGCCAATTTCATTATCAGCATCATCCTCTGACTTTATTCCTGCCCCTGCTAATACTCTGAGTTCGTACTTCCTCCTCCTTTCTCCAATATCATCTCTCTTGGGTAAATCATCGTCACCAGAGATGACCTTCATCAAGAAGATAAATATACGTTACAGGAAACTATATTATATATATTGTTGTCAATATCAATTAGCAATTACTAAGGGTAATGAGAACCAAATAAATACAGAATGGCAGGTAATAGCAAATAAACCTCAGGAATGCAGAAATTTGCAGTGAAATTTTAGAATAGTGCCTTCAAAGATGCTAACATATAGGAATACGGTTAACCATACATACAAGTAAGAAGCTGCAAAAAGTTAACTTTCTCATCTATGAGGATAGTAATTAAGTAGACATTGTAGTGGTGTCCATGTTATATTCAAACTGCAGTCAGATTAAGGCCAGTGCACAAAAGATGGAAGTTCATAAAGAGTTTGATGGATATTTACCTTGCGTTTATTCAGTTTAGCATTAACAAGCTGAGAAAGTTTAGTTGAAACCACTTCACTTGTCTTCCCGTTACTTAATCCCCTGCCATTCTCTATATTTAAGGCATCATCATCAAAATCGTCATTTGTTTCAAGCTTTCTGTGGAATTCCAAATTGAACAAATTAGTTGTTAGACGCTAAAAGCTCAAAGAAGATTAAATTACAAGTAATGCATGCAAAGATCACCTATTTGCTGGTTTTGGTTGTTTCTGGCTGTTATTAGACTTTGGGGCGACAGAAGTAAAGACTCCCTTTTGTCTTAATTTTTCCTCAAGTGCAGCTCTCACTTTTAGCATCTCAATGCTCTGCATAGCAACTTGATGCTTCTGAAAGTTTGAAATCCAATTAGTCATCTCACACTGCTACTCAATTATGCAGTAGCAATAGAAAACAGTAAATTTTGAGAAAAAGTAAAACATAATGCAAATAATTTAAAGAGGAAACCCATCAGTAAATTGAACTACTATCGCTAGTTTACCTTATGCTTATATCTCCCTTCTGGATTTTCACAGCCCCTTGGTGACTCCATTTCTATCAACTCATTTTTCTTATCAGGCTATTATATTGAAAGAAAAGAGAGAGATGTATTATGACATCAACATACAAATAATTGCTGAATGGCAGACAAAATATGAATTTGTACCTCTGCCTCTTCTTTTGCATTAGCTGAGATCAGGACAGATTTATGATCTTTTGAAATGGAAGGTAACAATTCAGTTGTATCATTCTCCACATTGTCTTCTGTTTCAGGCCAATGATTTTCCTTCAGAATTTCCTCAACTTCCAGCGAGGTATTTCCATCAAGTTGTTTCATCTTGAACCAAAACACAATAACAATGTTAAGGGTTAGAGGATAACAGGCAAGTTGAAAAAGGAAGTAATGACACCTCAGCATAGCTAATTACTAGCACAGTTAAAGGTAAATTAAGAATAAGGTTATCACATACATGGGTCAGTAATGTTTAAAACCAAATTGTTGTCTATTATTTGTGCACTTGATGCAATTATGTCGGTTTAACCAATGCATTTCAGGTTTCATTAAATTTATTATGAGCAATCTATAACTGCAAAAAAATGTGTGCAACAGTGATCCACTGGAAATCAATGCTTGTCCTAACTAGAAAACATTTATCACAGTTAAACTAGCTGCATAGAGGAAAGACATTTGGCCAGAAAGCACAAACCTTATCCAATAAGCCCTTGATCTCCACAAGACGACCTATAATGGGGTGATCACGAACTGGAAGCCCTTCTGACTTGAGGAGGAGATAGAATGTTATAGCTTGGCAGTAGGAAAGCAAAAGAAGCTGCTTAGCTTCCACATAGCGAATCCCACTTTCTGATATGACTCGACTATTCTTAACCTACAAAAACAACAATACTCTAGCATATGTAACTCAATTCCCATGATAGAATCTACATAGTCATTGTGTAGCACTGAATAACAATGATAGCCATACAGTTGCAACTCCTTCAAACACTGTTGAATGCATAAAAGGAAACAGCTAAAGAAGAAAAAAGTCACCTGGTTTATGGCAGGATTGACTCTGGTTTCAAGCTGTTCAAGTGTATCATTGAGCTCAGACAGCA
>JANIJH010000001.1:46723264-46748189 GCA_024520975.1 Erythroxylum areolatum | reverse complement strand
AGAATCAAGTTTCTTATGACACCATTTACAATACTGGCTAATGAGTTCCTATCAACTTGAGAAGAGTGTGTATCATGAAGGTTGGTTGTGGTTGGGGTTGGTAATGAGAAGGGCAGGCACCTAAGCCCTTTTAACATTTTAAATTCTCAATTATTAAATATAGTTTTTCACTTTTATTAATATTTAATATTCAACATTAAAATTTTCCATAACATTTAAGTTAAATATAATATAAACTTTAATATTTTAAAAATTAGATTAAATTTTAAATTAGTAAAACATGATGTTTAAGGTTTGATCGATTTAACCATTATAAGAAATTGAATAAAATTAAATAATTTAAAATATAATTAAAAAAAATCGTTTTTATTTATCGAAAAATTTGAAATTTAATATAAAAAAGAGATTGTTAGATAAAAATTAAGTTATTTATTTTAGCATATAAGAATTTATTAATTAATAAAAATTAACCGGTTAATTCATAAATTAGTTCATTTTTAGCAACAATAAATATTAGAGTAAATCGAACATGAAAGTTAAAAACTAAATAAAAAAATTAGACAAATTAAGGTTTTTATGGTTAAATTAGTCAAACAAGTTGAATTTTTTAATAATTGAAAAACGTCATTAGGGGTAATAACAGCCTGAGAATCCTAAGATATGAGCTTAAATTTGAGGGCAAATTTGAAAACATTTAAGCTCCAATTTGGGTAGGATAGACAAAAGTTCAAGTTCAATCCGATTTGATTTGATGTATATGGGATATATTTGATCGATCCGCCTTAAGTTGGTTTCAATCAAGCTTGGTTCGGCCTATTATTAACTTAATTTAAAGTTTGTTATGAACGTTTTAAAAATGTTAGAATTTGATTTGAACACTTTAAAACGTTAAGATATAAATTGTACTTTTTGTTTTTTTTACATTAAAATTTAAAATATACTTTTGACTTAAGTATAATTAAAATGATATCATTTCGGGTCGGACCGGGCCTGCTAGCCCTAAAATTTTCTTCCAAGGGTGGATTGTTGCAGTTGATGGCAGTTGGCGGGCCCTGCAACCACCATAAGGACAAAGACAAACTGTTTCTTTGTCATTTTCACTCAATCATAAGTTTTTCATAACCAGATCAACTAACAGTTTTAAGGAACAGAGAAGACACAATCAAACATCATCAACCACTAACTTGTAGATTCCACCATCCCTTTTTCTTGCTTTTGTTCGTCTGCTTTTTGTAGAAAACAAGAAAAAGCCATATACAGGATCTCCATAGCCACACAGAAAAAAGAACACAACTTCTGCTTCCTTTCTTCACTTTCGCTTCGGCCTCGTCTCTTAAAGATAACATGAACCAAATCCTCGGACCCACGACCATGACCACCTTTCTTTCTTCTTACCCTTTAATCTCGGAACCCAAAATTTTCATTACACTGAACTTAGAAAACCATCCTCCACTATTCTCGCACAACAGTATATCCCCGAAAACCCACATACAAAAGCACCAAAAATACTCGTTTTTCGATTTTTTTGGTCTTTCCCCAAATCTTTTTTGCTGTTTTTGAAGTGACCCACTATGAAAAAACCCAAATTTGAGGAAACAGAGTAATCCAATTGAAGCAAAACCCATTTTCCCTATCTGGGTTGGTTCCTAGATTCGGGTTTATGGGTTGCGCCAACTCTAAGCGGGCGGTATCGGTGGCCGCCGCCTCCCCTGTTTCGGAGGAGATACATGGACCATTGCCACCACCATCACCACCAGCATTGACCATGATTGATCGTCAGTTCTCGGCTTTTTCGTTGAAAAATCCGCATGGGTCTGTAGGTATTGAGCGCAAGCACAGGAAAGATGGAAGAGATTGGTGTAAGCACGATAAAGGAGATGGTTACAGTAATGATCATAACAATGGTGGAGAGAAAAACAACGATCATGAGAATGGAAAGTCTCAGAATTGTAGAAGGTCGAGGAGAGGGAGTTTTGGCAGAAGGAGTGGGTCTCTTAGCTTCAAATTAGGGATTTCGAGGAGGAATGTTGAGGCTGAATATGTTAATGCAGGGTGGCCTTCTTGGCTCACTGCCGTCGCCGGTGAAGCCATTCAAGGTTGGGTGCCTCTCCATGCCGATGCTTATGAGAAATTAGAGAAGGTGATAAGCATTCATTGTTATTTTGTTCGCTTTCATTCATTGTATCTGTTAGTTTTAGTAAACATAACAAAGAAGGGAACTCCATTGTTATTGTTTATAATATTATTTGTTGACTTCCTTCTTTTCTTCATGCGATGCTATTCCGTTTGAATCTTGCGTCTCTTAGTGGTGGTGGATATTGTGGTAACCACATGCAGAGTATAAATCTTCAAATTGTCATCTTTTTGGACATAAAAGGAGGGTTTAGAGGAGGAGATGCATGTCCCTGCAGATTAGTTCAAGGTTCATATATATGTCTGTGGTTCATAGATGTTCTGGTTAGTCGTTATTAATTGCTTAAATTCAAGATTTAGTTTGCATCTAATTTTTGGCATAGTTGTTTCTTGAGTGTTTACATTCCTTTCCAATAAAGGGTTTAATGATGCTTGGTCCTACTAGATAAAGCTTGGGATGGTGAATTGATTCAGGTGTAATTAGATGCTTTTATGAATTGATTTGCTATTTCCTTGTTGAAATTATATCATGTCATGGTCGTTGATCTTTGTTGAGAATCACAAAGACACGAATCTCAGGTTTCATCCTTTACGTGACACTTAGCTACAAGTGAGCCTGAGAGCTTGAGCTTGAGCCTCATATGCATATAGGAAATGTTGGCGACAGGAGTTGGATAACAGCTTCTAATAAGCACGTTCTTATGAGAAGCCTCTGTTTTCCTCCTCCTTAAGAGTTCGGTCATGATAAATCAAAATTTAAAACCTTTTAAAAAGTATTAACGGTATCTCTGTTTTGGGTTCTGCCCATGTTCTTTTAACGCTTCCTTTTTAAATATTCTTCTCTTTAACTTCTTGTGCTTCATTGTGTGGTCAAGTATGCATACCTTGGTTGGTTTGTTCTCACAGCTTCTCACAAGATCTTTATTAATATTCTCCTCCTCATTTAGATTGGACAAGGTACATACAGCAGCGTCTTCCGAGCACGAGAAGTGGAAACTGGGAAGATGTTTGCCTTGAAGAAGGTCCGGTTTGATAATCTTCAAGCAGAGAGCATTAGATTCATGGCCCGAGAGATAATGATTCTTCGCAGGCTTGACCACCCAAACATAATGAGTTTGGAGGGAATAATCACTTCTCGAATGTCAAGTTCTATATACCTTGTATTTGAATACATGGAGCATGATCTTGCTGGGTTATCTTCTTCTCCAGAAATCAAATTTAATGAGTCACAGGTTGGTTAGTAATTCAATGAATCTAGCTTGTTGTTATGTTTCTTTTTTCTTCCCTTTTCCTATCACATCATAAGAAGTTCAAACTTCTTGTTACTTTATATGCAGGTGAAGTGTTACATGAAGCAGTTATTATGTGGAATTGAGCATTGCCACTTACGAGGTGTTATACATCGGGATATAAAAGCTGCGAACATTTTAGTAAACAACAAAGGAATTCTGAAAATAGGAGATTTTGGATTGGCAAATGTGCTTAACTCAAGGAATAGGCAACAATTAACCAGTCGTGTGGTGACATTGTGGTATCGACCTCCTGAACTCTTGATGGGCTCTACAAGTTATGGAGTAGCAGTGGACCTGTGGAGTATAGGTTGTGTACTTGCAGAGATTTACCTGGGAAAGCCTCTCCTCAAGGGGAGAACTGAGGTAATTGTACCACCATAGAGATACTTCATTCCCTTGAGCTTAGAACGTATGTGTATTATGTTTTCACGTCGTAGATATTTCATAAAAGGAGACAGTAGGGTAAAGCCTTTAGTACATGCAATGGACAAGATAGGTACACAAAAGTTGCAGGAGAATAATTGTACCTCTTCTATAATTACCTTGGATCACAGGCTTAGGACATTCCACTCATTGTTCTTCATGACCATTTGTAATATCATTGATGCATATTTTGATAGAAAAATGAAGAAACATTGGATCCAAAATTAAAATGAAACATTAGATCCAAAACTTACAGACAATTCACTAGATGCTATATGAAGAGGGTTGATAATTCAATAGTGGCACATGCATGTGTCATGAGTTATGATGGAATATTTCCAGTCCTTCATATCCACAGCATGGTTTCTCCATTTCTGGCTTCATGATTCTAATTTCTATGGTAGGCTAAGTTTTCTGCTCAATTATTAGGTTGAGCAATTGCACAAGATCTTCAAGCTTTGTGGTTCTCCTCCTGATGAGTACTGGAACCAGTCTGAGCTTCCAAATGCAACCATGTTTAGGCCCCAACAATGTTATGAGACGTCTCTTCGAGAGCGATGCAAAGATTTACCAAAAACTTCCGTAGATTTGATAGAAACTTTGCTTTCCATACAGCCGGAAAAGCGTGGGACTGCATCCTCCGCCCTTATGTCTCAGGTTAGACAACCTTAACATTTGATCTACTAATATTTTCCCTAAAGTTAACCAACTTGAACTTTAAAGATCTCTTCAGTTCATCGGGCTCACCTCCCTTTACTGCTTGGTTTTCAATGATGAACTTCACCACTCTATTTCTCAGATCGTTAAGTGAACATAAAAATTGGATTCATTTTGTGAACTTTTGCTTCACTTCTTACTTCTTAGTAATAATTCAATTTTCTTTACCTCTTTCATCTTCACTTAGTCTGTTTTTCTCTTCTTTCATCTTCAGTACTTCAGCACCACACCATATGCCTGTGATCCATCTACCTTGCCACAGTATCCCCCAAACAAGGAAATGGATGCTAAATATCGAGAAGCACGGAGGTAAAAATTTACCTTTCTATAGGTTTCAAAATTGCGTTAACAGTGATAATGATAGAAAATGAGTTGCAGCCACATTGATGTTATACTTTTCCTTTAATAAACTCAAGGAACTGACTATATCTTCTGAGCATGGACTTGTACTAGATCTCATTCCACTTCAAGCAAACACATCATTGGTTGTGAAGCTTTGCTAGTAGTTAGTGTTGTCCGAATTATACATGCCTGACTTTCTCTTAACACCTGTGACAGGACAAGGACTAGTTGTAGATTGCGGGAATCAGGTGCCTCGAAAAAACCCAAAAGGGTCCTTAGAACTCTACAACAGCAAAACAATTTCAATAGATTCACATTGAAGGTCCCCCAATCCCACTTCTTGCACGCTTGCTTTCTCTTTTCTCATGTGTAGAAACAAAGTGCAGTGCTAGTTTCCGATAGATTGATCTTGTTTGTGCAGGAAACGAAAGACACTCAACACATTCATAAGAATACTAATGCACAGGTTAACGGTGCAAAAAGTGTGCACAGGGAACCAAGCTCCTCACTTGACAAAATTGATGAGACTTTCCAGGTTAAAGAAAGTGACCATATTTTCATTGGCCCGGAACTCACAGCATCAACTGGCTTTGCATGGGCGAAAAGGAAATCAGACGATGCAACATCAGCGATATCTTACACTCAATCAATCTCAGAAAGCCAACTTAGTGAGCTAGATTCTTCCAGATTTAATTTTGCAAACAACAATTCCTTTAGCCTGCAGAAAGAAGCATCAACCGACTCCGATGCAACTACTGAGCAGAAAAAACAGCACAATCTATCAGATCCATCCAATGCACCTATTTTGTGTCATTCTTTTGATCCAACGACTGGTTTTCCGACCCATCTAAGAAGTGGTCTCACTAGGGTATGCCATAGCTCAACTCCTTATTAGATAAGCAGAGATTTTGCCATTCCATCTATCCTTTGGCTTCCCTTCATTTTTGTATATGGGGACTTACTTTAGCCTAAATTTCCAGGGGCATTCCAATCAAAGAGAGAAAATTGAATTTTCAGGACCTCTATCATTGCAGTCGAGCAAAATTGATCAATTAAACACAATTGATGTGTTCTTGCAAAGGAACGAGGACAAGATTCGTCATGCAGTCCGCCGGTCGAGGGTGGATATAGGTACTTACGAAACTGATTATCAATCTTGCAAATCATACTGCAAGATTTCATTTTCTTCCTGATTTATCATATCTGACTCAAAACAATCTCAAGTCTAAAGATTCAAATCATGCATATTCACTTGTGGGGCATATTAAAAACATGCAAAAAGATAAACCTACCAACAGTTGGTTCATTCAACTAACTGCTATCTTGTTTTTGCAGATACCTAATGCAAATTGTGTAAATCTATTTGACCCTTAACAAGGTAGGCATTGCTTGGTTGCTGGAGTGTCAAATGTGCCTGTGGAGACCCTTCCAAATCGACGGCTCAAATCACAACTTGTAGAAGATATGTAGGTGCTACAATCCTTGGCTTAAGATGTATTCCAGAGTGTGAATCAACAGATCACATAGGAAATGGAGATTTAGATATAGGAGAGCGATTGTACCTACTGGTTCATTCACAAAGTGGAATACAAATGTTGTTCTTGTTCATGTACAATACACAACAAATGAAACAAAACCTTGGCTATACTTCTGATCATTCAGCATCAATTTCGATAAATGTTAGCACTGTTTTTCTTGTCCAAATGCAGTTAATCCAAAGCCATTCATAGAAAACCTAATCAAACTTTCACATATATCATCAGATAACTTCAGCAACGCAATCAGAATGCAATGATGATAACGAGAATAGTTTAAAGTTTAACAAAAAAGAAAGCAGATCCTGATCTAAACCCTAAAATTTCCAATTTGAACGTGGATTGAAATGAATTTGACCATCCCTTCACTAAAAATTAGACAATCGATAAATGCAAACCATCTTTGAAATAAAAGCTATGAAAAGGGGCACCCTAAAATATGGATTTTGAGTTCAATGAATCGATGCAATCGGAACCAATAGTCAAAGAAAATTTAAAAGCAGACAGAAAAAGCAAAACGGGACTGCAAAGAAAGTTCTTTTGGAAAAATATTTAATTTTTTTACGGAAAAGAAGAGAAAAAGAAGCAGAAGAATTGTAGGGCAAAATCACATCGCTCAAGCTGCCAAGACTAGGAGCAGCAAAGCGGCCGTGGAGTCCCCTTTTTCCTTAGTGTGCGCCCATCGCACTAACGTGCGCCACAATTAGATACCCTCTCTCCGTGGAATACCACGCCGCCTCCAACTCAAGAGGTAAGCGCTCGGCCTTGGGCGCCATTTTCATTTCCTTCCTCTTCCTTGTACGTTTATAACCCTAACCTTAGAAAGTCTTTTTCTTTTGTTTCCCATCTTATCCTTCCCTCATTCGCTTATTTACAACCCTCCTATAAATCCTGCCACTTTTATTTTCTATTTTTCATTTATTTACTAAAATTGATTTATGTTTCTTTTTTTTTTCCATTGAGTTAAAGTTTTAAAAAATGTTTTTATTTTTATCAATCAATTGAGTTTTAAAAAATAATTTTGTTTTATAATTATTATGACTAATTAAAAATTCTTAATACTTATATTGTAATTTTTTAAAGATTAATAGAAAATATCGAACTATTCGTTTAATTAATATGAATTATCAATATTCATAAAATAATTTTTATTTATACTGAATTAAAAAATTATTAAAGAACTGTTTTATTTATAATTTATTTATTCTTTTTTTAGTAAGAATTGAAAAAAATAAATTATAATAATATTGTTTGAAAATAATCTCTCTATTAGTTAGAGGTAAGATTGCGAACTATTAAACTTCCTCAAATTTCGTACTTCAGCATTGTTGATAAATCATGATAATATTGAATTATGAATGGGATAAAATAAGTATTATATATACTACGGAGTGCATATAATAAATCACAACTAACTTAAACAAGACATCACAAGAAGCTTGTACATTATGAGCTCCACTCAAGAACTTGAACAATTCTATTCATAGGAACTCTTTTGAACATGTTTCCTCATCCAAGTCAGTTGTGCAGTTCTACATTCTGCAGGTCATCATCATCCTATACATCTAGCATCTTTTCTGATGCAGATTTAAGCCATGGAAGACTGTCTGAAACAGATCACAGGTCACAGATCACATGTGTATATGTATATGGTAGAATTCAAGAATTCTACTGTAACAATCTTTGTTTAAACAGATCGGAAATTTGCAATTTACTAGCTGAAATTTGAGATTTTTAAGAGCTTCTTTCCCTTCTTGGTATGCCGGAAACTCAATGAATACAGAATAAACGTCTTTTTTTTTTCCTCCAGTAAATGGTTTGCTGTCCTTTGATTTGTTAGATCCTGCATCTCAATGAGTATTAGTGGTCATCTGGGATCATAATCGTAGGTATCTGCCCGTTATCGACAAAATCGATCTTGTTTAATCTCAGACAGCATAGCACTTGCTCTGGAAGCTCTTCTTGTTTTTGGGCCTATCAATTAGATACAGAGCATTAACAGTTAAAAATGCTAGTTTACTTTGTTGCTTATTTATATGCATAGCAAGAACTGCAGTGAATAATATCTTATGATTCAAACTCAAAACAACAAGTGGTTTAGACTAAATTTTGCTTATGTCGAGTAGAAAAGCTCAAAGACGGTCCTGAAAACCGAAGGATGGACATTATATCAACTCATTGCAGTTCTTTCCTCCAATGCAACCAAATAAAAAGTTCAGGATTTCAAACACTCGTTACAGACTGACTTGTTACCTGGATGGTTAAACCCAGATCAAGTATGCCATTCTTCAACCGATCTCTAAACGAATCAAGTCCCTTCCTGGCTATGTAGCTGAACCGATGAATATCTAGATCAATCTCAAAGTAGTTAGGCCCCTGCAAGAGAAAAGGTGCAAGTCAACAAACAATCACCCTATGCAAGTCAACAAACAATCACCCAATCTCATATATTCAAAATAGATCATCAATGGTGATGGGTGGGGAAGGCAAAGGCATATATATAGAAACATTAGGTCAGTATCCCAAACTGTAATCCAGATTCAACATCGGCTCAGAGCTTACATGTCTATACCGTGTGATTTAACATTACACCACAAAGCATATGTCTCCAAATAGTGATGACAAGAAAGGAGAAACTAACAGAGTGACAGAAAATGAGTGGTGAACTAAAGCAATAAAGATGCAAGTATCATTATTTCCATAAACAAGACAATTAGTGAAGCAACAGTGATTAGGGTAAGCTTAGATAAGAAGTTGGATATCCAAAGTAAGAGGGTTACCAGGAAAAACTCGTGTTGTGGACGGGAAAGGACTGGTTTTTCATTATAAGCATTTACAAGCTTCCTCTGAGCAGAACTCAAATTGAGATCCTCAGGATTAACCAACCCAGTCATGATCTTAAGCCTCTCTCGAAATGGAACAATGGACTCTTTTGCAAATCCTCTAACCTTTTCCATCTCATCCTCTATCAGTTTCTGTTGCAGTAAAAGAACTCAACAAACTAGTATTTGGTATCAACCAAAATATGGTAAACAAAAACTAACTGCATTTAAACATGTCTTCGACTAAAATCCAGGGAAATGATGGCAGAATTTCCCATATCTAAGATAAAGGATTGCTCAATGTGTTATATTATAGCAAAGATTTGCATGTTCTGAGGGATTAATTGATCCAAGCTTCTTATATCCTAATGAGCTGTATACGTACAAAGATATTGACCTGCGTAGCTACAAGCCCTGATGGAACTACCTAGTGAATCAACAGGACATTCAGGGAGGAAACTTGAAACTTATAATCATTGCACCAAAACCATATAAAGAACTAAAAAAGTGATATCTGCGCTGCTGCTGAAGTAGAAATACATTAAATCTATGTTGGAAATGCGAAGTGCATTACCTGAATACTCTCCCGAAAATGAGGAGAAATGTCATTTTCATAATTTTCAGCAATCTTGAAATAGAGAACTAGACTTAGTCCTTCCCCGTCACTATCACCGAGAAACACTGCAGCAGGATAGGTAGGCAACTGCCAAGTTGACGATATTTCATTAGCAATAAACTTAATTGTCTGCACCAAAATCATTTATCAGAAGTATAGGACTTCCTCAACACACACACCTGAATATTGACACTTAAAAGAGGAGGCAATTTCCCATCTGCTTTTACATTTGGAAGTTCAAGGTGTTGTGCAATGTGATTTATCTTCCGCGGGCAGAGAAATAAATCAACACCAATAGGAGTATAAGGACTGTAACTCAAAGCAGGGCACTTCCTCTTATCTCTGCATTTAAGATCATTAGACAATTACATCTCTACCTAATCATGGAAACACCATAAAAACTGCTTATTGCAGCTTTTCAGGAATCCTGTCAACAATTATCAGAAGAATTCAACAACGTACCTGAAAAATGATTCACTACGAAGTTTGAAATTTGAGGGTGGGATCTCAGACCAACACCCAGCAGCTGGATTCTCTCTCGTGCTACGTGGAATTACAGATCCTGCTTTTGGATGATATAGACATCTTTTTGCTGCACCTGGTCATATTATCATGGTTGATTTGCTATGTTAAAATAACCTCATGTCATCATAAGAAAACTTTTCATATATTTGGAAGAAATGTTCAATTCATAATTCGAGGTTCAAATGCTAGATCCAGGAACATAATGAACAAGAAAACATTTGCCACTTTAAAGATTTGAAAACCAGTGACAGTATGTTTGATATTTCACTGATAAACACTTTTAAGATATAGCTACATATTCGTTGAAATAATTGATTATCTATGACCTGAATACTTACATTGATCACTGATTTCTTCACCTTCACATGATTTTCTCTTAAACGAAAGCCTGAAAACAGCTAATTTCTTGGTTGCATTTGCTGCATTCAGAATCTTATCATTGAAGCTTACAGTAGGAACCAACCGACTTAAGCCAGATTTTAGTGGATTGTCAAGAGAGTGACGCCCATCATCCTTTAGAATTTTGAAATTATCACAAGAATTTTCCAACAATTGGCAGCTTGTAAGTGTAAATCCTTTTGATTCCTTATTTTCATGTTTGCTTGGTCTATGTCCATCAATTTTCACATAACTTCCATGATATTCTTCATATTTACACCTGCCATCACTAAACAGTGAAGAACTTTCATATTGAAGAACTTGTCCACTTGAGATGTTCCCAACAGCAGTACTCACTGATGAAAATCGATCTGCGAATAAATTGAAGTAACAACACAACAATGAAAAAACATTTCAATAATAAGTTGTTTGAAGGTAACAACTTCATATTTGATTCATCAATCTATAATGGGTCAATGCAGAACGAAGTTTGTATAGCTGTCACTGTAAAATAGTCACCAAAAAGACTTACCAAGATGAACTGATTATCCCCAATATCATAATTTAATTGATCAAAAATCAAGAAAGAAAAAACATAGAGGTGATCCACAGTAGTGAAGCCAAGCAATGACTCCAAATTGTGTGATTTGCATTCTGAATCATGCAACTTTTATGTTTGCCAAGTAAACAATTTGTATACATGGATTTGAGGAGAAAGCTGATCAAGGAGGAAGTAGAAGTCCCCTACCTCCAACCACACTACTGAATTCATCATCAGAATCAGATTCCAAAATACTAACTGAATCAAACCAAGCTTCCTCTTGGCAAATAACTGCAAACAAAATGTTCTTAAGTAAGTCCCACAGCTATTGAATAGAAAAAGTGTCCCATTGGTACTTGCATGAATGCACTCAACAGCTGCAGCAACTTTCGTCCTGACTGAAGGATCCTAGGCCAGAGAGGAAAATATTTCTCTCATTGGATAAGCAATCAAGAAAGAACGAGAGGATTCGTAAGTGCCAAACTAGAACATAGAAATAGTAGCATCTAGCATTTCCTTATATCACGTTGTCTAATGAAGGATCGTGAAAAATAAGTAACAATTAGAAGAACAAGTACCATGTGACATCAAAAGGAAAAAAAAGTAGATAATTTGAAGTGATCCCATTTCCTGTCTTACTCCAGCAAGCAACTAGCGCTAAGTCAAACAATACTGATATAGAATATAAAGGACTCCTTGATGGGAATAATCCTTTAGTACATGGCCCAAATTCTATCAATAAACTTACAAATGCTTCAAGAAGGAAAAGTTAACCAAATACATAACCCTTTGCAATGAACTTGATAAATGTTAAAGTTCAGGATAAATATTTTTACAATGAAAATAAATGTTAAATTTCAGGATAAATATTTTGTTAAACGAGAATTTTTAACCAAAATGGCTATGGGGTATGACAAAGATGTGTGACATTCAATATTTCACTCACTTTCATCCATTCAGAATTGCATGAGGTAATAGAGCCACAACTACTTTCAAATCCACAACCGTTTCTCTATAAGAATTTTTCTAATATTAAAACATTCACCAGATTTTGTTAAAGTAGCAAGGTATCATATGGCATTTAAAGCAAACAGAAAACATAAGCATAAAGTGTGCCACTATTTCCATAAGTAAACGAATGTTGTTAATAGAACCTAATTCTTATGAAAGCAGTCAAACTAACTTGATGAAACTACAGAGAATTCTTACACAATCAGCCATTTCTAGACCAGGACTCAACCCAAGGCATGCACTATATCAATATATTTGCAAAGAGCAACTTTCAGTACTGAGGAAAAGGACATACATACCATCAGAGTTTCCTTGACTGACATGCCATTGCAGCTGAGTAAGAAGGAAAGAGGAATTGGAGACCTCAGATTTTCTGCACGTAGCACTTGCACCATTCTCAAAATCCATTTGGACAAATTCACTCAGAGCGATATCTGTCACACATCCTGCATCGCTGTTGCTTTTCTTATTTCTCTTGAATGTAGAATTGGTTATCTTCACAAGACGCTTTGCTGTTCGTCGATGTATAGGGTATACTCTAACTTTTCTTGGTGGTGTCGATACACAACCGCCCATTATACCAATTTAATCACACAATATCAGTTTGATCATACAAGCTTGTCAACAACAGACGCTCCTGTCAGAAGACTCAGGATTAGTAAGTTGAGAAATAACTAACTTCATATGTTGAAACATATGGGCCAGTTGATGCAGAAAAGCATTGAAACCAAAATCCAAGGGACAAGTATGATATTAATCATCCGTCTTTCTTGAACTAGTCTTGGGAATTATAGTGCTGAAATAAATACACACTGATTGCCACAACAATAGTATGTTACAATGTTTCTTATAAGCAGTAACAAGATGTAAACTCAATGACCTGTATGTCAATATTGAGAAATGGGACTATGGGACATCTATCAGATTATTCCTTCAAGTAGATGAGTTCAGAAGAATGATAAGCTTACAGAATGAATATACATCCATTCCTCTATTATCATAAATTCATCGTTAGTTTGCATCAGTAAACTTCTGAAAACAAGAACCAGTTTCACTCACTAATGGAGGAACACTTACCTGTAAAGTGGTAAAAAACCAAAGATCAAGATGAAATGATAAATTTAAAAGCTATCAAAAGGTCCATATTTGCAGGAAAGAGTCAAAGTATCCTACACGGACTTTTCTCTTTCAACTTCTATTTTTCTTGTTGACACTAAACAACCCCACCTCCACTAGCAATATCGAACCCTCCATTAACAACATAATGCTGAGCAGAGCAGGCTTATGGTGATCTATGAATTCTGAAAACAGAAAAAGAAAGCCAGCCAAAGCTGGAGTAAAGTACCTCGTTTTTTTCTGACCCAAATTGTTTTGAGGAAGAGAGAGAGAGAGAGAGATCCTTTGTTCAGTCCTTAAACTGTATCTGTTTTCTGATTTAAATAAGAAACTTGATGTTAGCAATCAGAACAAAAACAAGAGCTGAAATGTGGCCAAGGGTCCACATCCAACAAGGTAGGCGAAAAGACAAAAACAAGCAGAGTGGAGGATCAAATGAGCCTTGTCCACATCAAAATAAAGAATGATAATGTGGACATACTATGCAATACGAAAAGGAATCCATAAAAGTCGAAATCCTTGAAACAGACCAAACAATCAGAATTCATTAAAGATTCAACAAATATGCCCAAAACTTAAATTGAAAAAAAAAGAAAGGAAACTGTAAAGTATTGTAAGCTTAATTAAAACCTGAAATACACTGAAAACAATGGAGATGTTGAAAGAACATTCATCCATTCTCACGAAGCACAGAGACTTAGACATAATGGGAGCTACAACCAACCAAAAACCAAAATATGGCGATATACTTGAACATAGACAGAAAATTGATTTATTTTCTTCTTAAGCTTGCAAAGTTGAAAACTTTAAACAAACCCAGGTCACAAAATCAGAAAGACGTAAGAATAATCAGAAAAAGGAAAAGGAAAACAGGGTCATGAACTGAATGGATAAACATCTATCCTACGATATAGCAACAGCATCAAGAAAGATCAAGATCATGCCTGAACTTGGAAAATCTCCCTCTCTCTGCAAGAAAATCACCTAAATGAAGACAGACACAGAGGAAACGAATGAGTCGTTGGAAATGGCGCTTTAGGTGATAGAACAGACGGGCGGATCCGACAATGTCGGATCCGGGAATAATGACAAGCAGAAGTCTTGAAATTTTCTCTTCTTCCTCATAGAAAAAGAATAAACAGATGACAGGTATTTAAACATTTTCAAGCTTCTATTTATAGGTTTATTGCACACGTAAATCTTCCCTTTCCCAGTTTTCTCCTTTCTCTTACTATTTTTCACAAAATTCATAACATACACAATAGAAAATTTAAACTTTTTTTAAATATTTTGTGTTACATTGTTAAAATTTTCCTAAAATTTAGGTTCTGTGAGTATTTTTGTCATACATTTCGGTTACCTCGTTGGCCTTGTCCGTTGTAATGTTGCCTACATCGTCATCATCACCTTTCGTCTATCTTTTTATCTCCATTCTTGCACAATGAAGAATTCAAACGAGGGCCATGAATTCTTACCATCACTACATCTTCGTTAATTCCTAAAAAATTTGAAGAACTCAAACCGAGAATTCGAACCCAAAACGTCTAACACTAGAAAGATCCAAGCGTTCTGGGCTAGCACAGACAGTAGACAGGAATAGTATCATAAAATCATCATCAACCTCAATCCCTTCACTTTTTCATTCCCGCCCTCTGTCTCTCTCTTAATTTTCTCAGCATAACCGCAGTTAATCATCCCTTCTTCTTCTTTGAGCATAAAAAGTTGAGTACTTCCATCAAAAGAGTGTCTGGAAATTTCAGTTCTTGAGAGGAAACTGGACTGCTCTTTCCTTTTTGTTGCGATTTCTCACTCTTCCCCATTTTTATACCTGCAAATCGCAGGAAAATTGTTTCTGCAATTTACACATCATAATCATTTGACGAATCAGCTATTCAAAACAGATATAATCAAATTGTTTATAAAATATAAATATATGCATATGAACACAACAAACATATCACATGGGAAGAAATTTTTTTAGATTTTGTAGGATTGAGTGGATAATCATACATCCCGTCCAACCTGGCGTTGCTTGGAGTGGATAACCATACAACCCGTCCAACCTGGTGTTGCTTGTTACCAGGAAGCTTCTTCTCTGTAACTGGAAATGCAGCGGAGACTATTCTTTTGTGCTTCCAAAATACTCTATACTATCTGTCTCTTTCGATAGATACTTTGGCCATAAAACAGAAAACTATTGTTGCTTGATTTGCATTACAAACACTCTGATTAAAGTAAAGAATGTTACATCATCCTATCAGCTGCATGAACATGAAAACGTACCTTTGTGTCAAACGCCAAAAGATGGTATTATGTACTCCAATTTGTTGAATATGCACTTGAAGTAGTAATTGTGTGTTGTTCCCATGATCAAACATGAATGTATGAAGTTTTTAGACTTACCCATGATTCATGGAAAAGGTTATCTTCGTATTAATTACACCCGTTTTGATGTTTTGCAACGAAGCAAAATTTGGAGCGATTCAGATTTTCTGTAACTTTTATTATGTCTAATCCTGCTTCACTTTATCTAAGATAAATCTTTATGTGAATTCTCCGTAAATATATAATTGAAATAAAATATAGCAGGATTGAGACAGATTAATAAGGATAAAGGATTATGTGAGAAATATGATAATATACAACCTTACTGAAAAAGGTTATTCTAATTATTAACATATTTATAATTTGTCGAATATAAAAATAATATTTTGATTTGAGTCGAATAATAAAAAAAATGATTTTCTTTTTAAAAATTAGTTTAAGTAATAAAATTATTTCTAAATTTTTTAATTTAAAATTTTGAAGATTGCCATGAAAATATATAATTATTAATAAACTAACATTATCTTTTTTTCAAACTTATGAATTATACACTTATAAATAAGTATAATAAAAAGATTTAATCTCAATTTGATATAATTAATAAATTTAATTTAATTCAAAGTTTGAATTTAAATATTATAATTAAAGAAAATTTGAATTTAATAAAGTTGTTTCTAATAATTATAACATTAATTATAAAAAAACTAAGTGACAAAATTTAAATTTAATAATTGATATTAAATATTCTAAAAATTGAATTATTTTAAAGAACTAGTTATAAATTAATTTATTAATTAGGGATTATATTAAATAAAGAAAATTAAAATTTATGGTATTATTAACGTAAATATTATATTTTAAATTGAATACTTTGTAGCCAACCCAATTTTATGTTTATCTTCCCTTCCACGTTGATGGCTTGACTCATCCCAATTGTTTTCCTCTTTATGATCTTCTGATCTGCGAAACGAAAGCTCGGTTCCATCCTCCATCCTCTCGGTCGCTAGTGTGAGTCTTTAATCACTTTATCTTTGCCTTTATTGCATAAAGAATCAATCTTTATGAACCTAGACGTACAAGCTGAAGTCTTTAACTTGGTCTTTTGGGAAGACGATTTAGATTTTTAGTACTCGAAGAAATGTTGGGTTAAGGTTAATCTCTTCTGTAACGTTTAGTTTTCACCTATTAGGCGTGTTTCTTATGCTTTTTTTTTTTTTCCTTAAGATTTGTTGGGTTCCACTTAATTAGGGCAAAAAGTTTATGCTTGGTTGGTTTATTTCCTCTTTCTGATTATGGGTTACCCAGTTTGGTAATTTAATTTTGTGATGGAGAGCTTTGTGGTTTGCTTCACAAACGTTAATCATACTGGAGTGAATTGGCAATTTCCATGGTTATACCTTCTAAAGAGAGAGGCAAAAACGTGTCTTGTCCAGTTTTTGTAAGCTTCCTTTTGGCATCTTGATTGTGTTTCCTTTTAGGGTGGGTTAAATTGTAATTGGATTTTGGATTTAGCTTGTTGCTACAGATGGTTGCCTTACGACATTTGTGTTTTTATTATATGCTTGCTTGTGTGGTGTTTTGTGATGAATTTCTGGCTTGATTTCAGTTAACTTGGTTTTCTTCTTACTTTATAGTGTTCTCTTCGGAGGCCGTTACAAAATATGACAACAAGACGCAACTTTCGTTACAATCGCCTTCCTACGGATGAAGACGAATATGATGACGGTGTTAAAAGCTTTGATCCTCGATTCGATTATGTTCCTGGATCGTATGATAAAATCCCATGGAAATCCATAGCCCTTGCACTATTCCTTCTGTTTCTTGGATCAGTACTTCTATTTCTTTCATATTTTATCTTCACTGGACACATGGGAGGAGAGAAGTCCCAAGCATATGGTCTTCTTGCACTAGGAGTCCTTACCTTTCTGCCAGGTATGTTGAGCAATAATGGGTGCTTATTCAACTAATATTTATGGATACCACATCGAGAATTATGCATATTCATGCAAATCTTTAGCCAGGCACGTTTTGTCTGTTTAGTTCTCTGTGCTATGTTTAATGATTTTGTAGAATAAAGGTAGACAAGTTTAACAAATGGTTAATGATAGTTACGCTGTTGTACATTAGGTGTTGGCATCAAGGGCCAACTTTTCTAAAGAAACTTAGTGATAGTGCAGAAACTTAAGTAAGAAAGGTGAAACGTAGAAATCTGTTGCCCATGAACGAGCATGCTGCTTGTGACACTAACAATTGGGTATTGGCTTGCATGGTAGAAGGAATTTACATAAAGCTGAGACTTTTGTTCTCACAGCAATTACTGTGAAGTTAGCGATAAAGAAGGGCTAGCCATCTAAGTGCTGGATAAGTAAATAGAACGGAAAAAGGGACACAGGGCACTCCATGAAGTAGGGCCCTACAAAAGTTGAAGTTGACTTTTTAAAGTGGTTTGATCAACTGGAATTTTTATTTTCTTTGGTTTTGAAGGATGGACGTTTGCACATGCATGTGTTGGTTGTGTCTATTTTTAGATTGACAGTTGTAATAAAATATCTTTGTGCAAGTTTTTTGATAATGTTCATGTAGTCTACAATTTCAAATTGTGTGATGAACCCAAACTTTTCTTTTCTTTGGCAGGATTTTACGAAACTCGGATAGCATACTATTCATGGAGAGGTGCTAAGGGATATCGCTTTTCCTCTATTCCTGATTATTAGAATCTGCCACCCAAATCCTATCCTATATCCTGTAACTGCTACTTCGGGCTTTACGGATTGATCGAGAAGACTCAGAAGCTATTGTACAGAACTCGTGTTTTTAAAGTGATACTGAGCCTCCATTCCACTGGTTCTTCTGTACTTTTTCCCCTTGCACATTCTGTTTTATTCAAGATTGTTTACTGTCTCCCTAGTCCTTACATCCTAAGGTAAGAGATCAAGCTACTGTTCGAGGTTTATTTTTCAACTAGCTCAAAAGTTCTTTCCTTTCACTAACTTCTGCAAGAAATCCTTGTTACTAAATTTGCATACTCCGATGAGGCATTTGACAGCTGAGGCTGATCACACAATTCCAAGTTTCTTAATAGTTCTCCTGCCAACTTTGTTTTTACCAGAACCAGTCTCTGAGAGATGAATGCGGTAATATAGTGAGACAGTCCTTTCAGGTTTATGTGCTCTTATTAAGAAGAAAACAGAGTAGTGAGCATGGGACTTACTGTACTTTGCTTTAGGTTGTTAGACTGGCTAAAGTATTGAGTTTCATCTACGTCCAGTTTCTGTTTTGTCTGATGACCTGCACAATCTGGTCTGGCTTGGAATCTGAATGCCCCTCAGAATCCAGAACTAGCTGGTTCTCCCTGACTTGCATTCAGGCGCATTACTTGACCGGACATTTAGTTAGGGGTAAAGCACTGTTCAGGCAGTTAACCAGACATTTGGGAGTAAGGTACTATTTCCGTGCGGGCTGCGAGTCTTCATATTAGATATGACTGCAAACTTGATCTGATGGAATGGGTTTTAGTTACTCCGTCAGTCCCCTTGAAAATGGGAAAACTTGTTCATCATTTGATCAAGTTTCAGAAATCAGTTCAGTACGAACTTGCTCTCCTCAGTTTATCCGTAGGCTCTGCTTGAAAAATCTGCCGATAACAAAGAAGAATCCGCTAATTCAAGTCCGGTGAGTCTCGGCATTGGAGGATAGAGAGAGAATCACTGAGCTTTACACTCAATGAGTTAGTCAGACTTCGGTTAGCCACCTGATACTCAACAAGTGGAGGATTGACTTCAACTCAAGTCAATGCATTGGAGTCAAAAGCAATGCATAATTTGCCAACGCACCCATGACTCAGCAAGCAATCAAAAGGGACATTTGATTAAAAGAAGAGTATAATAGGGTTAATATTTTAAAAATCAAACAGAAAAGCTAGTTAGAATGGAACTCCCTAAATCTTAGGCCACTCGGCTTTTCAATCCCGTTTCAACAATACACTTCTCGAATCGAGAAAGCAAAACCGCTTGGCGTTGCATATTAGAACTCATTAAAGTTTGGTTCGTATTATCATGATCGATAACGAATTCTTACCGGTACCAATTCAGTTAACTTTTAAGTTAAATCTTCAACTTTAGTTTTATTTAATTTAATAATTTTTGTTGTTAAAAACTAATCAATTTATGAACTAAAATAAATATATTAATTTTTATTTAACAATCTCTTTTTTATTTAAATTTTAAATTTTTATTAGTAATAATAGTTTTCTTTAATTATTTCCAAAATTTTAATTTTATTCAATCTTTTAAATGGCCTAATACTAATTGAACTTTTTAAACCTTAAATCTCTTATTTTACCGATTTAGCTTCCGATCTAATTTTGAAAACATTTACGATTTTCAAGTATTTAACATTTTTTCATTTAAAAATTATTCTATATGCTCAAGATTTAATTATATTATCAAGCCGTTAATATTTATGTTAAAAATATTTATTTTTATATATTGATGATTAGGATGTGATAGAGATAGCTTATTATATCATCAAAAGTCAATAATTTTTTTCTTTTTTAATATTTTTCATATTTATTTTCACACTTTTGAAAAAATTGAAAATTTTTACTTGAACAAGTCAAAAACGAATTTTTACTAATTTGATTATTTAATATTTTGTTGGTCTAAATTTTATTAAAAATTCAATTTTTATGAAATTTATTTCAAAAAACAGTTTATTCTTTTTTTATTATGAAAAGAATATGTTTAGGAAAGGACTTGTTTTTTTCAATACAGTGGGTGCATAACGGGCTCTGCTCATTGTTTCTTTCTCTTCCTTCCACCTTTTGGCTTTCTATGGTGAAAGATTCCAAGATTCTGGTGTTGGCGTGACCTCATTTTCTCTATCTCCTTTGGATTTTTTTTATCTTTGAAAGAGAAACCCAGTTGCGTACTCCACCGTCTCCGTCTTTTTGTGTTAGTTTCTATGCAACCGATCTCCTATCTTTGCGTCCCCTCTTTCTTTTTCCAATTCTATAAAGTTTCAATCTTTATGGCCCGACAGCTGCAAATCTTTCATCTGTTTTTTTTTTCGTTTTTTCTGTTCTGGGATATCTCTGGAATTTTGGAAATTCTCAATTTATATGCGTTTGTCAAAATCTTTGTTGGGTTCTTCTAGTTTAGGCTTAATGAGGTTAATTTCATATGTAGCGTTTGTTTTCCATATTTTGTTTGTGTTTTTGAATGCATTCATCTTTTAGATTTGGTTGTTTGCATTTAATTGGGTAAAATTTTAAGTTGCATAAGAAGTCCAATAGGGGCAATACTTGAAATGGCAATCTACTTCATTTTTGTTTTTTCTTTTCATTTTTGTTTATTTGGTAATTTGATGTTAGTTCCATAAATACATATATATATATAAGGACTTCGAAATTGTATTTTCGGGAAGGGTGACTCTCCGGTTTGTGATTAGTTGAAAATTGTAAGCTTGCTATTGTTCTGGAACTAGATATTGTTGCTTTCTGTATATTAGTGATCCGGGATTGTACACTGCTAGTATTCCCCTTTTTCTTCTTCTTCTGTAGTCCGTATATGCCCCCATAAATAGTTGAAGAACTGAAGTGAAGTGAGCAAACTATTATGCTTTGTGTATTTTCTTGAAATTGGTGAACTACGGCTAAACCTTTATCTTCTTGGTTCTAAACTTTCTATGCAATTGGATCAGGAAAAATGGATGGGTCATCTCACCGAGGAAGCAGTGGTGTGGATATGTATTTGTCAAATTACAAACTTGGTAAAACTCTTGGAATCGGTGCCTTTGGCAAGGTGAAAATTGCAGAGCACGCATTGACTGGCCACAAGGTCGCTATCAAGATACTAAATCGTCGAAAGATAAAAAATATGGAGATGGAAGAAAAAGGTATATATTGGTGATCACTGTTACATTATCCTACATTGCTTATTTAAAAATTATGGAAGAGATCATCAAAAGTTGAATTCGAAGTGCTAGACTGAATAAAGAATGCATTGCTAAGGTTTCTGTTAAATCTTCGGTTGGTATTTTGATTTTGTGCACTATGATATTTCTTTCCTCTATTTCCTAGTTTTAGAGGTTTGATTGAATTGTGTTGAATGCTGCAGTTTGTGTTGAATTCTTTTAGGAGATCTGTGTTGAATTCCCCCTTTTTGCTTTTCTTTTTCAGTGAGAAGGGAGATAAAAATTCTGAGATTATTCATGCATCCACACATTATTCGACTTTATGAGGTGATAGAAACGCCAACTGATATTTATGTTGTTATGGAGTATGTGAAATGTGGAGAGCTCTTTGATTACATTGTGGAGAAAGGTAGGTTACAAGAAGAAGAAGCCCGAAATTTCTTCCAACAGGTAGAGTTGTCAGACATTTACATTGGTTTCTGATGTGAGGTGTGATAACGAAATTCAATGGCAGTAAGCCAAACTTTGTCTGGGTGTGCAGATAATTTCTGGAGTAGAATATTGTCATAGGAATATGGTTGTGCACAGAGATCTTAAACCTGAGAACCTGCTGTTGGATTCTAAATCAAATGTGAAGATAGCTGATTTCGGGTTGAGCAATATAATGCGAGACGGTCATTTTCTGAAAACTAGTTGTGGAAGCCCAAATTATGCTGCTCCTGAGGTATTTTGTTGCGTACTAACTTTGGTTGATGATATAAATTCATGATCATGTTTTGTACGTTTCTCCTACCTGTTTTTATATGTTCTTTTCCAATTCAATTATAGAACCTTCTGTTTTTTCCTTTATAGGTTATATCTGGGAAGTTGTATGCCGGGCCTGAAGTAGATGTATGGAGCTGTGGTGTCATACTCTATGCTCTTCTCTGTGGCACCCTTCCTTTCGATGATGAAAACATTCCTAACCTCTTCAAGAAGATAAAGGTACTAGGGATTTTAAGTCTCTAGTTGTTTGTATGGTGATGTCATGATTGCAAATCTGTATTCTCTTTGAATTTTAAAATCGGACTTGTTTATTATTTGGGCCATTTCTGTAGTTGTGATTTGTAAAGATGGGCATTATGTGAAAATTGAGCATGCGCTGGATGTTTTAGTCTCCGGTGTTCCACTCTAATCATTACTCAAGTTTGAAAAGTAAAACTATTACTTTCTTTTTGGAAGTGTTGGCCACCAATCTTCTTTGTTGAGAGACTATTTTTTTGTTGAGTAAAGCAAACTGATCAGAGTGATCTTTTTGTCCATTATGGAAGATATTGTGTAAAGTTAAGATCATGTTACATATTCCCAAGACAGGTTTGAAATCTGGTCCAAAACCTACAATTAGCAGTTTAGAAGGGTGACACCTCAATTGTGTTGATCAAACAACAGATATTAAAAGAGAGAAGATGAAAAAAAAAAAGGAACTTTTATATTTTTAAATCTTTCTTTTAATATATTCACAGTTGCAGAGATAGTTCATCTTATTTCCATTGCTCAAACTTGGTGTCTTATTTTGCCTAATACTGATATTGTGGATCAAAATTATTTACACGTCATTGTGTGGTCATGAAGTCAACGTAATATGTCATGGATTTTTGTGACTTTGTCTTTTAGGGTGGGATATACACTCTTCCTAGTCATTTATCTCCTGGTGCAAGAGATCTGATTCCACGGATGCTAGTTGTTCATCCAATGAAGCGAATGACTATACCTGAAATTCGCCAACATCCATGGTTCCAAGTTCACCTTCCACGTTATCTGGCTGTACCCCCACCTGATACAATGCAACAAGCGAAGAAGGTATGATTTCTTTGGAGATCTAACTTACTTACTTCTGGCAGTAACTAATATAGCAATTCAAGTTTGAATACTTTGACTTCTAATTTTCATGTGCGAACAGTTGGCTTCCCTAAGAATTCATATGAGGTAGACAGAACTTCTGCATGTAAAGCTACCTTTCAAAAAATAAAAAAAAAACTTCTGCATGTAAAATCTAGCCCTGCTCCATTGGAGTTCTTAGGACAATTGGCAAGAAACTTTCTTTTGTAGTACATATTGCTGTTCATCTTTAACCAAGGCTCAGTTACTTATCTCATCCACTTGTGTGGCATGCTTGTTTATTGACTTTCTCTGTGGCTTTCTAGGTTACTTGTGCATAGGGTTAGTGAAGATACATTTCTTTTTCAAAATTTAAATTTTAAACCATAAAGAATGAAAAAACATTTTTGTTCTTTTCCAGACTTGACCTGAGTGATTTTATAGAGTCCATATTGGATTTTAAGTCAAGACCTACCTTTCAGGCTAGCTTGAAGATACATTGGTCGCCCATAAGTTTACGGTTCATTACTTGAGCCCAGAAAGAAGAGAGAAGAGCAAGAAAGAATTATAATTGGACGTAGAATACTTCAAATTTGTTCATAAGTGTATTTGTTCTAGCAGATTGATGAGGATATTCTCCAGGAAGTCGTCAATATGGGATTTGAGAGAAACCAACTTGTCGATTCTCTTCATAATAGAATACAAAATGAGGTTTGCACATTTAAGGACTCTGTGGAACTATTCTTATGATATTTTCTCCTAAAGGTATTTGAAATTTTTTATTACTTGCTGCATTTCAGGGTACAGTAGCCTATTATCTATTGCTGGATAATCGGTTTCGTTTAGCTAATGGCTATCTTGGAGCTGAGTTCCAAGAAACCATGGTATGTTGTTTTTTCTGAGCTTACTTTTGGAGAACTTTTATCAGCGATGTAATAAATTATCACAAAATTATCTGAAATTAGCTCTGGCTTCTTGTTAGGCATTATTCACGTTGAATTGTATATGTTGTATGTATAGCTTATTTTGTATTAGTTAGGTTTAACACTAGGTTTTAGTTTGTCAGGGCCCATGGCCCATATTGTTGCTGTATATATATTGTACTATGAGCAATGTTATGAATACCGTACCGGTCTTGGTACCGGATTGGGTTCTGGTACGGTACTATACCGGTACCGGTTAATACCAGGTACTGTTTCAGATAATTTTTTAAATTTATAAAATAGTCCCTGAATTTTTTTTAAAATTACAAAATAGTCCATTATATTGTAAAGTTGTAGATTATTTAATTTAGTTTTTTTGTTTATATCTTATCCATTTTAGTTTATATATATCTTAAATATTAGTTTATAAATAATAATTTTAAAATTATTTATTTT
>JANIJH010000001.1:46700765-46723164 GCA_024520975.1 Erythroxylum areolatum | reverse complement strand
AGGGAGGGAGGGAAATTTTTGAAAATTTTGCAAAAAAGTCCTCCAATTTTTTTAAATTTCCGGTACTGGCCGGTACCGACTGGTATTTAAATCCGGTACCAAAATTTGAAATTCGGTACCGGATTTGGGCTGGAATGGTACGTACCGACCGGTACTGCCAGTACGGTACGAAATTCCAAACCATGACTATGAGCCTAGTAAAACATATAGAACAATATTTTTCCTTCTAGGGTTTTTTTTCTCTTCTCTAACTTTTACATGGCATCAGAGCCTGGTTGAGAAAACTCTAAAAGTCTCTCTCACCGGCGGCCAGAAAACCACTTGTTTTACAATTCACAATTATCATTAGCAAAAGTAAGAAAGGACAGCAGTATGAGTCCCTTCTTCTCAATGCATGTGGGTTCTTTGGATGGATTTTACCCTAGACATTTACTAGACTGAACTTCCTGAGGAACATAATGTGCCTATTTCTGAATCAATTTCTCTTTTTTTTACTGATTGTTAGGCTTTAGTTTGGTCTTCAGGTTTGCATTGATTTTAACTCGTTACTTGTTTTATTTCTTAGGACCGTATGCATCAAAATGAACCTACTTCTCCTGCTGTTGGAAATCGCCTTGGTGGAATTGTGGATTATCCGGGGATGAGCTTGAATTCACAATTCCCAGTTGATAGAAAATGGGCTCTTGGACTTCAGGTTATTCCCTGTGCATTAGGTTTTGCTCAAACGGGTTGATCTCTGAATATTCATTTTGCAATGTGTAGCATAAGATTATGAGGTGCTAAGGTGGTGGTTTCTTTCTGTGTGCTGTAGATAAAGAATGACTTGTTTAGGAAAATACAAAATGTTTCCAAAAATCTGACATTTAAATTATTTATTACTGCTATTTGAGAGATCTTGGCAGTTATTTCAACTCCTTTCAGCTCATGAAATATGAAAACTTGGTCTACAGATATTTCTCTTGTAGTCAACAAACTAAAGAAATCTTTTGCCTTTTAACTTCTGCAGTCCCGAGCCCATCCTCGAGAAATAATGACGGAAGTTCTCAAAGCTCTGCAAGAGTTGAATGTTTGTTGGAAGAAAATAGGTCACTACAATATGAAGTGCAGGTGGTTTCCTGGAAATCCACATCATGAAGGCATGATCAATGATCCAGTGCACAACAATAATTTCTTTGGGGATGAATCCACCATCACTGAGAATGATGGTGTAAGTAGCCCACCAAATGTGGTGAAGTTTGAAATGCAGGTAATGCAGCGATTCCTGTTAGGAATTTCTACATTCATATTTAGATTCGAAAACGTAATTTTTTTTCTCAAATTCATGATTTATAGATGGACAATAAGATAGTTTTTTCATTTTTATGAAGTCATTCGGGTGTTCAGCTAATGCATGTGTATAGTAGTAAATTATGCTAATTATCCAAATTTTCTGTAAACTCATGCTAAACATGTATGTGTTGTTGTATGGTCTTGACAGCTTTTCAAGACTCACGAGGACAACAAGTACTTGCTTGATTTGCAAAGGGTACAGGGTCCCCAATTTCTCTTCTTGGATCTTTGTGCTGCTTTCCTTGCGCAACTCCGAGTGCTTTAGAATGGAAAGTATAGGCTCTGAACACATTATTCCATGGATATCTTGGTATGCCTGTGAATAAGATACAACAATAAGAACTTGTTGTGTATAGAATGTCTTTCGGTTTTTGAGTTTTACGGTTACCGTTTGAATTTCTCCCCGTTTTATCTGGGTTTATAGATGATTACAGCCAATGCCAATGTTGCCGTTGGCGGCATCACTAGCAAATTGAGTACTGACATTCTATATTTCTTTTCAATAGGCTTACCTCAATCTTATCAATCCCATAGGGAATCCTCAGAATTCTAAATTAAGCGATCATCAGTTGTATATGCTGAATGGATACAATTCCCTGTTACCTTTCAGGAAGTTATGTCGTGTCAGCACTTGGAACTGTTTCTTACATTATAGTTTCAAAGCTTTACTATGCCCAGGCTCAGGGATATGTATAATTAGTGCAGATCCTACATGGCTCAATACAATATCCTTGTAGAGGTGTATTGCTTATTGCTTAGCTTAGAAAGGATGGAGGCATTTTAGTCAGTCCGGGTTTAGCAAGACATAGAATTAGGCCGATCGACACATTACTTTTTGATGAACCGTCATCTGGAGGAGATGATGTCCTAAAAGCAGTTTACAAGTTGGAAGAAAGCTTGACTCCTGAATTATCAGTTTGCAGTACAGAAAGTTGAAATGACAGATAGGCTGATCGACACGGAACTTGTTGATGATACTTCCTTTCGACATGGCAATTCTTGAAGATACTTCCTTTTGACAGTCCTCCTATCTGATATTCACAAGATTTCCTACACTGGTAAATGGTTGTAGGTCCTCAAGCCTTTGTCTTGCGAGAAATTTTCCTCTTATTCTCTGAAACTGGTGACTAGTCACTGAGCCTAAATGTATCCTTTGAAGTTCAAAAACCTTAGTTGGTTTGATCTACCTTTTCTTATAGCTCATCATCGCCGCCAAAAACCATATGTATTTCAATCAGCCTGAAGTTCTGTTTGTAAATTATCCAACTCGGTTCGAAATCAATGATCGAAGCTGAGTTGATTTTGGATTGGATGATCTAAATTCGGTAAAATTCTAATTTTTTTTAAAAAAAGTTCTGTTGCATCAGCAACATTGGCACCTGCCTCCACAGACTCTCGTTTACTTTAAGACAATGACTTGAACTTGTCTGTTAAGTACTGCAAACAAATACCTCCTTGGACATGAACATGTTCTGATTCTATCTTAAAATTAAGAAATGTAAAAGAAAGTGATAAACACTATACTTCCAAGCCTAAAACCTGCCTGGATGTTCTTCAGACTGTTGTGCTCCAATCTTTTTAAGTTCTTTTTCTGCATGATCAGAACTAAATTCTTAAACAATGCAATGTCAATCTTCACGGTAATTGCCAAAGTTGAGACTGAAAGAGATAAGGAAACAATCTCCTTCCTTCTTGTCTGTTCCCCAATATATGTTTAAAGATCAATGTTGTTTAGCTAACAAAAGCATAATGGTGGTAGATCAAAAGAGGTCCAGAGTGATTATTCGCCATCATTGATCAGAGAAGAAGACAATATAGAAGGGTCCGGTTCAACAGAGCTTTGCAAGTTCTCCTGTGTCTTCTCTATAGCTTCAACACTTGCTTCTTCTGCTTTCTTTTCGTTATTGTTACATGCATCTTGTAGCTTTCATAGTTGTTCTGATCTTTCTCTACCCTTTTCGTTTCCTGATCTAAGCTTCAACTTTAGGCACTCAGGAATGCCATTGGAAGCATATAAAGAAGCGGAGAACTTTCTGTCCTACTTCATCCTTTTCATGGCTGCTCTAAACATGGAAGGCTCGTCTCCTTCATTTTCAGGTTCCATTGGCTCCTCAATCTCTTCAGCAATCTCAAAAGGAGAGTAGTACACAGATGATCCAAGATCGTCCAGGAAACGGAAATCCAAGTCCTCCATATATATCCATCACGCCTTGTTTTTCTACATCACTGCAGCTGTAGTCAAACTTCATACATCTCTCGACACTTTCTTCTTTGTCTGTTAAAACGGACTCCATAGAACTTGCATCAGAAGTCCCATTGATGTTATCTGCACAAGTTCCATTTTCTTCAGGAAATTGGTTTTCTGAGAAACTTGATGTTCCTTCCCTGGAATCATTATCCAGTTCTTGGTTTCCAATCTGATTGACGGTCACAACAGAAGTTGGCAGAGAACCAGAAGAGTTGTTCCTTTCTCTGAGCCTTTGGAGAAGAATGTTTGTGATCTTTGAAGGAAGAGCTGGAGGTGATGAAGAAGTTGGAGCGGAAGGCCAGAAATTTGTTCTTGTGTTCGTCCCACGAAGCAAGCAAGCAGCTTCATCGTAACCTCTTGCAGCTTCCTCAGCAGTATCGAAAGTTCCTAACCAGACTCTGATCTTCTGTATTGTATCTTTTATTTCAGCAACCCATCTTCCTGATGGCCTTTGCCTGACTCCCACAAGTCGCTTGCGACCTCTAATGGCTCCTGCTAATGCTTCTGCTGCTTCCTTCACCATCTCATCCCAATCTATGGTTACTTCACTAGAGCTCTTTCCCTCAACTCTCACCATCTTTTCACTTCCTTCCCATATCTTAGCTTCTCTTGTTTTGGTAAATTACTCCGTTGCATGCCGTCTGAACTTATGTTAGTGGTTATTGTGATTGTGAAGGTCTCAATTTGTGCAGGATTGAGCTGGTGCAGTTTATATGGGATCCTGTCAAAAGAGAGAGTTCATCAGAAAGTCCTAAAAACCTGCAGGCCTCTTATCAACCCATATGGAGGCTTCTCTTAGAGAGTGTGTGAGAGTAAAATAAAGTTCTGGTTTTGACCAATTGCTTAGTATTTTTCAGGTTTTGATATTAGAATTCTACGCTTGAATTGTTCAAATAAATCAGTTAGGTAAGCTGATTAATTTTTTAGTTTAATTTAAGTTGATAACTTTTATTATTTTAAAATTTATTTGCTTTTATAAACTGCAATTAATTAATTATTTTTAACAATTTTTCATCAGTGTAATATCATTTCAAAAATTTTAAAATTTTAAAATTCTTATCTTATAATTTAACTTTAAAATATTATATTAAACAAATGTTTTAAAAACTCAAAAGTTAAACCAGTAAAATAAGAGATTTAAAGTTTAAAAGTTCAGCTGATATTAGAACGTCATAAAGTAAGTTAAAAATTAAATAATTTAAAATACGATTAAAAGAAATTGTCTGTATTCACCAAAAGAATATGAAGTTTAATTGAAAAAATTTGTTAAATAAAAATTAAATGCATTTTAGTTTATAAAAAGTTATTAATTCACAAAAATTGACCAATCAATTAATAAATTGATGGATTTTAAATAATAAAATTTATTAAAATAAATAAAATTTAAAATTTTTATAGTTAAACTTATTGAATTAAATTATTTAATAAGTTTAAGATTTAAAAATTTTTATTTTGAAGCACAAGGGGACATGCATTGGAATCATCACTTTCATCATAAAGGCCACTTGATCCTTTTTTCACTTGTTTATTATTTAAAAAATCTAAATACATTTATAAACCCTCATATGATAATAATATATTTTAAATAAATTATTTAACGAATTTATAATTCAAAATTAAATAATTTACTTAAGAGATTGAATACCTATTTTGCTAAGGGAGATTCATTTTTAATTTGAATTTCTTTGATATGTTGGTTTTATATTGAATTTGTACTTTTTGTTTAAAAATTAAATTAAATTAAAATTATTTTATATGGTGTAAAATAGAAAAATTAACTCATATATAACACTTTTACAAATCACCTATATATATATATATATATAGGAAATATGAACATAATTAATTTTGTTATAATTAACCTTGGATATATGGATTGTTAGGCCCCAGGCTCGAAGCAATGGACCCGAGCTCAATCAAGTCAAAGGTTGTCCCGAGCCAAGCTTAATCTGATAAGTGTTAAACAACATCGTTTTATTTATAAGAGTCAGGTCTCATGTTTGATCGCACTTGAACAACTTAAGCAGAGCTCAATCTAACACTTGATGGGGTCTAAAAAAATTAGATAGTGCCCATTCAACTAGGCCCTGGCCTGGTTACTTGGGATGGCACTATCTAAAAAAATTAGATAGTGCCATCCCTGCTTGACTAA
This sequence comes from Erythroxylum areolatum, assembly GCA_024520975.1. Classification (NCBI taxonomy): domain Eukaryota; kingdom Viridiplantae; phylum Streptophyta; class Magnoliopsida; order Malpighiales; family Erythroxylaceae; genus Erythroxylum; species Erythroxylum areolatum. The sequence goes on along the minus strand of JANIJH010000001.1, from coordinate 46,717,435 downwards.
TAGTTGGATATATACATATTAATTACAATAAATTGGTTCTTGAAATAATTCTAAACTTTTTTTCTTCCAAAAAAACAACAAGTTAACAATTTTTTAATAACTATGGTTATTAACAGTTATTTGAAATCAAGTGCATGTTAAATAAAATATTAAATATATATATATATATTATTTTATTTAATAAATTAAAATTTCCAAGATTTTATCTAATTGATATTATAAATTAGCATGTGCCTTGATGGTAACCTATTAGAAAACAATCTATAATTAAGATTTTAAGAGAAATAAACATATAAAGCTTGATGGAAGAAAATTAGGAATGTCAATTTTAGCCGATTTATGATCAGACCGTTATTTTAAAAAATTACGTCATTTTTTTTATATATATTTTAAATTAGTGCGTGATCAAGCAAGGTCACGGGCTAACCTATTCCGGTTCGTCGAGCCACCAACCAATTGGCATTCCTAAAGAAAACATATTTTGCATTGAAAGCATCTTTTAAAATAAAAAATTAAATTAGTGATTTTTTTATATTTCTTAATTAAGCACGTTTCTTATTAATTATACTTTTAAATAACAATAATACGCTTGATATTATTCAAACCATACAAACTCTTCGCAACTTGCATCACAAAGGATAGTATTGAAAATGCAGGGTATAAAATTTAAATAATAAATTTCTCCCGCTCTTTTTAGGGATGACATTTATGCTCAAGTTCAGTTTAATTTAGCCTAAATTCAACGAACTTGACTTGAGTTGATTGAGTTTTGAATTGTATTCAATTTTTTTTCTAATTTTCTAATTTTAATTTGAGTTTGAACTACCTTATCGGCTTACCCTAAGCTCAAATACATTAAGTACATGTCGTTTTCAAATTTTAAATTAGAAAAATAATTGGACATAGAAGACGAGCTATTTGAACTTGAGGTGCAAGCCTCGGGTCCGATCGAACTTTAAGTCAAACTCAGACTATCTTATTAATCTTAATTCTTCTTCCTCCACTTGGAGGCTTTAGGGTTAGGTAATTATCTCGTTCTCAAATGATTAAATAATTATTTCAATTATTAATTTTAGTATTAACAAATCAATTTGACCCTTAAATTAAAGAAATTACTAACCTATATCTTTAAAAAATAATGGCATTCTAAACTAAATTTTGATTAAGATTAATATCTATGTTTACTTGTATTTAATTAGAAAGATATTCATAATATAAAGAATTTATTTGAGGTTAAATTAAAATTTTAATAAAAATATTAAGGAAGTAGGCTTGAGGTCCGATTGAGTTGGATTAGGTAAAAAATAATATATTTTTTAAAAACTTTAATTCATAGTAACAAAATGATACAGTTGTAATTAAAAAATAATAAAAAATGACATTGATTTTAATTTAAAGTTTGAAAATTAAAAACATTGAATTCAATTAATTTAAATCGGAGCTATTGACTTCAGGTCAAATTGAGTTAGAGTTGAGATAAATTACAAACTTTGATTGTGAACAATGTTTTAAAAAACTGAATCGGAAGATAAATCAATTAAAATTTAAAAGATTCAACTAATATCAGACTGTCATAAAATTGATAAAAAAATAAACAATATTAAAATATTAAAATATAATAAAAATTGCACTTACTTATTAAAACATTTAAAATTTAAATAAAAAATTGTTAAATACAAAATTAATTGATTTATTTCTATTTATAAGAGTTTATTAATTTATGAAAATTGATTAATTAATTAATAATTACAATATTTTTAATAATTATTAAAATAAATTGAAGTTAAAAGTTAAAAATAAATTTAAAAATTTTTTATAATTAATTCGGTTAAACTAGTTGAATTTTTTAACGATTAACTGCAAATTTATTAAAAAATGAAAACAATATTATAAATGGTCATTTGCCATCTAAAGAAAATGAAAAAAAGAAAAGAAACGTTTCGATCCAAAGCCAGAAACGGCAAAATCAAAACCATTCTTGTCTAGCTAACGACTTCCAATTCGGCTCAGTTGTTGAAGTGACTGAGAGAGAGAGGCCTCCATTTCCAATTCTCTTATCTCATTTTCTAAATCACCCCTCTTGCTGTCTCTGGGATCGCAATTCTTTCTTCGTTCTTTCTCGACCCACAAACTTCATAGGATTTGGTGGTACGTACTATTCTAACATCATGACTCTTTCTTGATCTCGATCTAGTTCCTGTGTTATTGGTGTGGCTTTTTCCTTTTATGTGTCTCATTTTATGCTTATGTTCTTGAATTATCATCTGGAAAATTTGATAAACTATTGGTCCTGGTGATCTCCGATTTGGAATTTATGAGTGCGGGTTAGATCTGGGTTTGTGGAAGTTAAATGTCGATTTTTATTGGTTTTTTGTTTCTGGGTATCACTCTTCATATTGATAGCTGAATTGGGTCTTTTTTATTTGTTATGTTTGTAAAGGGGTGTCACTGTTAACTTATTGAACAATGGAGGTTTGACAATGGATTCTGTTTGGATGTGATTTGAGTCTCTTGGCTGTTTGTCCTAGTGTGTGCGAAAACCAAAGTATCTTTTATTTTTCATTGATGCTTTCCTGGTTTTTGAAGTATTTTCTAGTGGAAATAAGCATGCTGAATTCTGATTATTTAGCTGAATTGTCTACTTTATGTAGGCATATACGAGTTACATTGGAAATTCTTAGTGATTGAGTAGTGGAGTAATGTGCTAAAATACATAAGATTCGTGTTGGTTTTCAGCCAGTGAGAAAAATGAATGTCTCTGTTTATGTGCGTTATCTTTAAAATGTCAACTTCAATTGGAAAAGAAAAAGTTAGAGATTGCATAGTAACACATTCTATATCTGATATTCCAGGCTTCTCTCACCTTGATTGTAATCTGCCAGCTGCATGGTTTGGATATTAGTTTAAAGTAACTAGAAAAAGTATGGGGCATTTGAATCTGCAGTCTGGGAGTAACTCATTCCTCAAGGAACCAAATGATTTTCTTGTTAAGCCCCCAAAAGGTGCTTTGGCATGCATGGTTAATTCTGAAATTGGAGCTGTTTTGGCTGTGATGAGGAGAAATGTAAGGTGGGGTGTCCAGTATGTGGCTGATGACGACCAGTCAGAGCATTCTCTCATCCATTCATTGAAAGAATTGCGGAAACAAATTTTTAGATGGACATGCAACTGGAAAAATATTGATCCATCTGATTACCTCCAACCATTTTTGGATGTAATTCGATCTGATGAAACCGGTGCACCAATCACTGGGGTTGCACTTTCATCTGTGTACAAGATATTGACCCTTGATGTGCTAACTGTTGATACAGTTAACATTGGAGGTGTTATGAACTTGATTGTTGATGCTGTGACTGGCTGTCGATTTGAGGTGACCGATCCAGCCTCTGAAGAAGTGGTGCTGATGAAGATTCTTCAGGTTTTACTAGCTTGTATGAAAAGTAAAGCATCGGTAAAGCTCAGTAATCAACATGTGTGCACCATAATCAATACATGCTTTCGAATAGTTCATCAAGCAAGCTCCAAAGGAGAATTATTGCAACGAATAGCACGGCACACAATGCATGAATTGGTTAGATGCATTTTTTGTCGGCTTTCTGATATAGATGAACGTGAACATATGCTGGCTACTGACAACTCAAATGTTGGCAGAGAGGTAACTGTCAATTAATTGCAACTGTAATTTCCATGACAATGCAAGCCAAAAATCCTCTCTTTTCCCTACTTAAATATTTGGCCTTTTGGTCTATGGACTTTGTTTACTTTTGGCAATTTATGAAGTATTACTTTGTGCAGGCTAATGCACTCGATCAGCCTTTACAAAGCAGAGAGATAGACAATGGGATTAGTAGGGTTGAACCTGATGGTCAAACAATAATTGATAATTCGTTAAGTGGTCTTCAGGATAAATTAGTTGGGGGGAAGGAAGAAAACAAGCTACAGATAGTTAATGACACAGAGGCTGCTCAAAATGGTGAGAAACTTGTGATGGAGCCTTTTGGAGTCCCTTGCATGGTAGAAATTTTGCAGTTTCTTTGTTCTCTTATGAATGTGATTGAGCGTATTGAAGTTGGTCCTAAATCAAACCCTATAGCATATGATGAAGATGTTCCACTATTTGCTCTGGGTTTAGTTAATTCCGCAATAGAATTGGGTGGTCCCTCATTTAGTAAGCATCCGGCATTACTGTCTTTGATCCAAGGAGAGCTGTTTCGTAATCTAATGCAGTTTGGTTTTTCCATGAGCGCACTAGTTCTTTCAACAGTATGTAGCATTGTTCTCAATCTGTATCAACATTTGCGAACTGAGCTCAAAGTACAGCTTGAAGCCTTCTTCTCTTGTGTGCTTTTCAGGATTGCACAAAGCAAGCATGGTTCTTCATACCAACTGCAAGAGGTTGCTAAGGAGGCACTGGTTGACTTTTGCAGACAGCCGACTTTCATGGCTGAAATTTATGCTAATTTTGACAGTGACATAGCATGCAGTAATTTGTTTGAAGACCTTGCTAACCTTTTATCAAAAAGTGCATTTCCAGTAAATGAACCATTGTCTGCTACGCATTTAGTTACACTAGATGGTCTGATATCCATGGTTCAAGGCATTGCTGATAGGATAGGCAATGAGTTGCCTGTTTCAGAAGAGGCTTCTGTCAATGTTGAGGAATTTGAAAGGTTCTGGAGATTAAAATGTGAGAACTATGGTGACCCTAATTATTGGATTCCATTTATCTGTAAGATGAGGCACATTAAGCGACAATTGATGGATGGGGTGGATCACTTCAACCGGGATCCTAAAAATGGTCTAGAAGTTCTTCAAAGGATGCACCTGTTGCCTGATAAGCTGGATGCATTAAGTGTAGCTTCTTTTTTCCGGTACTCAGCTGGGTTGGATAAGAACCTAATTGGAGATTTTTTAGGAAATCATGATGAATTTTGCGTTGAGGTTCTTCATGAATTTGCTAGAACATTCGATTTTCGGGGCATGAATTTGGATACTGCTTTACGGCTTTTCTTAGGAACTTTCAGATTGCCTGGAGAATCTCAGAAAATTCAGAGGGTGCTTGAAGCATTTGCAGAGAGATACTATGAACAGTCACCTGATATACTGGCAAACAAGGATGCTGCTCTCTTGTTGTCATACTCACTTATAATGCTGAATACAGATCAACATAATGTACAGGTTAAGAAAAAGATGACAGAAAGAGACTTTATCAGAAACAACCGGCACATTAATGGAGGGAGAGATCTTCCCCAAAAATACCTGTCAGAGCTTTACCACTCCATTTGTGAGAATGAAATCCAGATGATTCCAGAGCAAGGAACTGGTATTCCATTGATGACTTCAGGACGCTGGATTAATGTTGTCCACAAATCCAAAATTACATCTCCTTTTATTTCATGTGATTCCAGAGCACTTCTTGACCGTGATATGTTTGCTATCCTGTCGGGTCCAACAATAGCTGCTATGTCAGTTGTTTTTGATCAGGCAGAGCATGAAGAGGTTTTAGAAACATGTATTGATGGATTCTTGGCAATTGCTAAAATATCAGCTTCCTATCAATTTCATGATGTATTGAATGATTTGGTTGTTTCTCTCTGCAAATTCACGGGACTGTTGACCTCTTTATCTGCTGATGAAGCTATTATGACGCTAGGAGATGACCCCAAAGCAAGAATGGCAACCACAGCAGTCTTCACCATGGCGAACAGGTATGGGGATTGCATTCGTTCTGGGTGGAAAAACATTTTGGATTGTATCTTAAGTTTCCATAAGCTTGGACTTCTACCGGTGCAACTTGCCAAAGATGCAGCTGATGAGATGGAACTGTCTTCTCCCGTCGAAGAAGTGAAGTCCGCTACAATTTCTTCAACCACGCACACGTCATCTGGGATCACCCCTCGTAAGTCTTCTGGATTAATGAGCCGGTTCAGCCAGTTCCTATCTTTTGATGTGGAAGAGCCAGGGCCGTTGCCAACTGCGGAGCAATTTGCAGCTCATCAGCTTACTCGTGACACAGTTCATAGTTGCCATGTTGATAGCATATTCACAGAAAGCAAGTTCCTCCAAGCTGAGTCTTTATTGCAACTTGTTAATTCGCTAGTCCAGGCTGCTAGTAATCTCAGCAAAGGGGCAGTCACAGTAGAAGATGAAGGAACATCCGTATTTTGTTTGGATTTGTTGATTGCTATTACACTGAATAACAGGGACAGAATTATGCTTATCTGGCAAGGTGTTTATGAGCATATATCTAACATCGTTCAGTCAACCATGATGCCGAGTACTTTGGTGGAAAAGGCTGTGTTTGGACTCCTCAGGATATGTCAGCGATTGCTTCCTTATAAAGAAAACCTCACTGATGAGCTCCTCAAGTCACTGCAACTCATATTGAAACTTGATGCTCGGGTTGCAGATGCATATTGTGAACCCATTACACATGAAGTGTTGCGGCTTGTAAAGGCAAATGCTCCTCATATCAGATCTCATGTGGGTTGGCGCATAATCACGTCTCTTATATCCATTACAGCTCGACATCCAGAAGCATCTGAAGTTGGATTTGAGACACTAGCATTTGTCATGGTTGATGGTGCACATCTTTTACCATCAAACTATATCCTTTGTGTTGAAGCAGCTCGACAGTTTGCAGAATCTCGATTGGGTGATGCTGATAGGTCTATATCTGCCTTAGATATGATGGCAGGTTCTGTTGGTTGCCTAGTGAGATGGTCTAATGAGGCCAAAAATGCTGCAGGGCAGGAGGCTACTCTCAAATTGACCCAAGATATTGGAGAAATGTGGCTTAGGCTTGTGCAAGCGCTAAGAAAAGTTTGTCTGGACCAAAGAGAGGAAGTGAGGAATCATGCTATCTTATTGTTACAAAGGTCGTTGGCTGGAGTGGATGGAACTTTCCTTTCTAGTGGCTTGTGGTTCCAGTGTTTTGATTTGGTGATATTTAGATTGCTTGATGATTTAATGGAAATTGCTACAGAAAGGTCACCCAAAGACAACCGGAAAATGGAGGAAACGCTTGTTCTTGCCATGAAACTGATGGCAAAAGCATTCTTACAGTCTCTGCAGGATCTTTCCCAGCAACCATCCTTTTGTAGACTATGGCTAGGGGTACTTAATCGTATGGAAAGATACCTGAAGCTAAAGTTCAGGGGAAAGCAAAGCGAGAAGATCCACGAATTAGTTCCTGAACTTCTGAAGAACATCTTGCTGGTGATGAAGACGACTGGAGTTCTTGTGCTGAGTGGTGATATTGGTGCTGATAGTTTCTGGCAACTGACATGGTTGCACGTGAAGAATATATGCCCATCGTTGCAATCTGAAGTTTTTCCAGAACCTGAAGCAGATCGAACACAGCAAAAATAGATAAAACTCGAGTCTTATTCGAGATGTATTCATCTCAGCTTGACTACAGCATATCAAGCTAATATTTAGGGAATGAAGAATCACAGATTGTACTGCATCCTTATGATGCCTTGATCATGTGTCTAGGAAGGGCTTCCAGTGGTTTAGGAAGTCTTTTGGATTCTCCTGATATGAATTCATTGGAAGCAGATGTGAGGCTTTTGTTCTCCAGTTTGAGCCATCTTATTTACAGGGTCAACACTTCCATCTTGAGTTTCGTATGTTGAAGTGGCTCTGGAACAGAATTTGGATTCCCAGATGTCTTCTTCTTCTTCTTCTTCTGGCAAGGGATTGATTGAATGAATTGAATGAATCCCTGCATAAATTTTGTTCTTGCTTTTCATTAATGTCTGTATTTTGCACCATTGTCATTGTATACTCAATCCCATGTATACCAAGTTAAGAATTTTGAAACCTCCATGCATATAAGATATTCAATATATCATAATTATAATTATTTGTGTTTCCCAAATTTATTTTAATATATTTTATAATGATCTTTTATTAACATTTTATATAAAAAATTTATTATATTTGTATAGAGATGATAATAGACTGGTTCATTGGCCGAAACTCAAGTGTTCTCAATTGGACAGCTCATGGGCTACCCAGTTGTTTTGTTTAGAAAAGTTGTGGCTCAGGTAAATTTAAGCTTAGGCAGTCCAAGCCTGAATCTAATAAAAAAAAGACGTTAGTTAGCTTTACACTTATATATGTACATTAGAGTTGACAATAAGTCGGGCGGAGTTCGACTCTTTTGAGGTTTAAGCCTGAGTTTAAAAAATTTTTAAATACGAATTTATTCGGTCTAAATAATTAAATTTAATTTGACTTATAAATTTTCTAATTATACAAAAAAAGGAAGTTAAATTTGAATTAATCAAATTTGAATAATTGAGCTCAATAAAAAAGAATTAGATTCAAAGTTAATTTCAATTTAATTGACTTTATATTAAATTATATCAATTTCTTACTCCAATATTATATATTTATTCTTATTTATTTATACAACTATATATATTTTTATGTTAAATAATAAATATGATTTATGCCTTATCTTATTTTTAAAAATGTATTATTTAAAAAAGAAAATTATATAAATAAATATATATTTGATATTATATTTATTTATAATATCAAATAATGGTCTAGATAATTTTCAAAAATGTCATGGCAATAGCTGTCGAGAAACTATTGGATGAAGGTCACTCCCAGTTGTACCAGACTGTCACTCTATCATTTTCGCCCTTTTCCTTTCATTAATTGTGTCCACCATCCTCCACTCCTCCCCTGCCAGAACGCTTCAACTCATTGCCGTTTGATCTCCGCCACAAGCCACCGATTTATAGAACGTCCTCCTCCTTGTTCCGGCCAACGATTCTTGTTTCCAGTCGTCTAGGTATCGACTTTTTCTGTCTCTTGCTTTGATAACCGAAGATTTTGTTTGATTTGTTTTCGAGAAGATTTTGACTCAATATTGGATTGTGGTTAGATTGTTGATTGTTTGGAAAAATGGGTGAAGTATTTGAGGGATACGAGCGCCAATACTGCGAGCTTTCGGCGATTCTTTCGAAGAAATGCACCGTGGCCGGCGCTATTGATGGAGGTAAAAGATCAATTGAGAAAAGATGGATCTTTTGTAGTTCTATGATGTGGTTAGATTTGTTGAATGTTCAAAATTGATGGGTTTTTTTTGTTAGATTTTAAATCTTGTATAATTACACTTTTCTCATGATCAGTTTTTGTGATATGTTTAGCGATTGAATATACAATGTGGAGCAAATTGTGCTCATTATTTTGCTATTGATTTTTTAATCCTTAACTAAAAATAGTATGTAATCAATGTGTGTGCATTTTGTAGTAATTTTTATATTTATGATGTGTATATTTGGAAAAAGAATTTTTAATGTTTTGAAAAGAACTGGCTCTTCAATTCAGAATTCAATTCACATCATTTGAGATGTGAATTGAATTCATAAAGAAAATGAGATTCAATTACGTAGTTGAATTCAAGTCAGCTCTTTTTTAGCATTCCAAACGCATGAATTGAATTCAATTACATAAAATTAATGAATTCAATTTAATTCATTCGTTTCCAAACGACCTGTTACAATTTTTACCTTTCTACTTTATCCAATGTTCCTGTGAATTTAAGATATGTATGAATCAATAATTCTGGATATTGATGCCTGAGTAGCCTTCCAAACTGTGAGAAAAAAACTTGGTGAAGCTTGATCTTACTGGCTTTGGACGTGGGTTTTGTTTTCAAACTTCACTTGTAGAAGTAAAGTCCATGCCACTGGTCTTGCATTATTGGAATAAAAGTACTTTTCTTATTGTGTTGAACTTTTCTTTTTGGTTAATGCTATAAAACAAACTTTAGTTTTCTACACGATATACTTCGGATTTTCAAGTGCATGATTGTTTGACACACAATAGTTTAAATGTTCTTTATTCTTTTTGTTTATTCAAGTTTTCAATGTGACCTGGGTTCTCCAAAAGGCTTAATTTGATTGCAAAATATCTTGTTGAGCAGAGCAAAAGAAACAGAAAATTTCTGAATTAAGAACCGGGTTGGAGGACACCGAATCTCTGGTATGTAACTGACATATTGCTTCCGATGAAATTCTCTCTATTTGTCTTTTAATTTTGAAACTAAAATCACGTTAACCATACTCTTCCAGATTCGTAAAATGGATCTTGAAGCTAGAAGTTTACCGCCAAATGTCAAGGCTGTGCTTCTTGCTAAGTTGAGGGAGTATAAGTCGGATCTCTCCAATTTGAAAAGTGAGGTGAAAAGAATTGCATCTGGCAATTTAAATCCAGCTGCCCGAGACGAGCTGTTGGAATCTGGAATGGCTGATGCATTGATGGTAAGATAAGTCTCTTAGTATGTTTACTATTAGTGACTGATAGCTCTGTTAAATAAATGAGAGTTGCTTTAGCAATGTGAATTTGGAAGCTTGAACCTATTGCATGCTAAATAATTGGCAGATGAATTACCCTATAAAATAAATGTTTTCCAGATTTGCAAAACTTGACATTATGCATTATTATACCTTTCTTTTGTCTTTTTCATTTGTTTTAGGATGGTCTTTTGGAGAGTGACAATATGAGAAGTCTGTTTTTGAGGAATTGAGAGCCTGTGAGCTAATATTTAAGTCCTTTTTATGACTCTATCCTTTTCCGTTTTTGTTGTGTTATAACAATTTCCATCTTTCTGCCTTGTTTGATTTGAATAAGTCATGCAATTTAAAATGTAGGCATCCGCTGATCAGAGAGGCAGATTGATGAAAACTACAGAAAGATTGAATCAGACTAGTGACAGAGTTAAAGACAGTAGAAGGACCATGCTGGAGACAGAAGAGCTTGGTGTTTCAATTCTTCAAGATTTGCATCAACAGCGACAGTCACTCCTACATGCTCATAACACGGTATTTCCACTATGATTTCTGCATTAGAATGCTATTTGTTTAATCACTATCTGGTGCATCTATTCACATCCATGTTTATTTCCACATACTTACCAATTAATGTACTACTAAACTTCCTCTTGCTAAATGATGGTATGAATCTAGTAGCCTCTTATAATGATTGCGGTCACAGCACAACCTGCAGATGATTTTATGGGTGTATTGATCCTTTTATAAGCATCAAACACAGTTTTATATTTTTCGTGATGTTTGGTTCGCTGCAGCTTCACGGAGTCGATGACAATATCGGCAAGAGTAAGAAAGTGTTAGTTAACATGACAAGGAGGATGAACAGGAACAAATGGATTATTGGTCTCATTATATCGGTTCTTATTGTTGCTATCATCTTGATCTTGTACTTCAAACTCAAATAAGCGTGATACCTACTCTCTGTTATCCATCTGGGTGTTTCAAAGATGTCATTTCAGTTTTTTCTATTCTGTTTTTTTTTTTTCGTGTGGTTTTGCTGCAAGATAACGATATCATATTAAACTGTTCAAGTTGCGATTCATCAAACATAGTGCAATGTGTCTTTTACATATAGACATTTGTATTATGCTCGTACTCTTGTTGCTTGATATACTCTTCATATAGTTTAGAGCACCGAGAACAAACTGAGAAAGATGTTCGAGACTCAAGTCTTCAGAAACACAGAAACATGTTGAACTCCTTCCATTTCCAGATTGAAAAAATGAACTGTTTATACTACACCTTTCCTTACAAGAATAAGGGATGACAGAAATACCTAAAACTGAACCGATAGATTCGGAACAGTCTAGTTTTAAGTTCAGTTTGATCGAATTTAACGAACTCATCCTAACCTGTTTGGGATTCAGACATACAGAAAGTTTGTGAGGTCAAGCTTAAGCTTTCCTGGTCCTAATCCGTTCTGAACCAAATACCAAATTACCATTTGATATAGCTGAGAGCTCAGCATAACCAAATCAAAAGTTTATTGCCATAGACGTGTCACCAAATGAATAAATCATTTTCAGTTTCCAAATTTGGAACAAAGAACAAATAATTACATAAGAAAATCTCTCATTCATGCCAATGGACTTCTTCGGCTTTTGTATCTCCAAATCTTTGCTCTTTTAGCTCTTTAAAATGGAGAGAACATTGAAAGGTACATTATCTATGGGATCTGCTGAAATCTAGAATGCTTCAAGTCGAGAGATTATTTGGTCCCTCCCTCTTGAATTGACTATAGTCTGCAAGCAAGCTACCATTCACTTTGTTCTTCATGTTCTCCACCAATCTTGTTAACACCTGAACTCGTAACATTAATCTTAAACAGGTTAATGAAACTGATGATGCATAATTCATGGTGCCATTGTCTGATAGAAATGTTGAGAGGAGGTTTTCGAGGACTAACCGTCTCGGCGACATTCCTACGGACGTCTTCAGGAATCAGTTTGAGCATGGGAGGAAGAATGAAGCTCATTTTCATTTCTAGTTGACCTTTTAACCGGGTTCGGGCCCCTCGTCTATCCGGGTATAGGGCTCCTTTAACAAATAAGGTAAACTGAGATGGTTGAAGCACATCATCAAGCCCCTGGAGCTCCCATCTCGTCTGTAAATGAATACTTTGGCATAGGTCACTAGAGTGAATATGCAAATAGGAAAACTTAAGGTTCTTTGGATGAGTTCTTGGATGCATTTAGAGCTTTTATTCTTACAATGTTGAGCTCTAGAACCTTTGTGATATCTTTAGGAACATTTGGTGGGTAATCTGTCCCTCCTGTTTTACACTTCAACCTCATGTCCACTGTTGGCCAGACAGTAAGGAACAAAAAGTTTATGGGCAGCATCTGAATTCTCCACTCTTCCTGCAAAGTTTTAAAATGCATTGTATGAAAGCCAGAGAAAGATTCTTAATCTTATGAAACAAACATTAGGTACTTGATTACAGTATTATAAGCGACAAATCAATGTTCTTCACCTCAATGATGCATGTGCTTTAACAATTTTTAAGCTTGAAATTCATGAACGATGCATAGTCAAGAAATCGTTAAGCTTGATTAATTGGTTATTAGCTTTAAATTTCAGTGCTTTTGATGTGTTCCTATCATTCAACTCTATATGTCTTGCTTATGGCAAATACTTGCTGCCCACTTCATATAACAAATCCCAAAACTCGAAACTACCCGATATATAATCTTCTATATGAATAAAATAAATCTTAAAAAGTTCCCATAGGATTGAGAACGAAGTTTTCATTCTGTCAAAAAAAATGCAGAAATAAGTTTCTTGATACTGATAGTTATAGGACTTTTAGTTATTTGGCAGACAGAGGACTACCGTTAGCTGCAACAAGCATGGTTTATTTAAAGTGAGATTTTATTGTGAACCAGCACCATTACTAAATTCCGTTGATCTTGCACAGCACAAGTAAATACACTTCTATCAGAAACATAAGAGCAGCATCCATTGCAGGAAGAAGATAACTCTTCAGATGGTCATGTAACATTGTTCAATAGAATGAGTAGACAACATAGTCTAAGTTTATCTCTAAATTTTTAGTAAAAGAACAGAGTTTGTTTCACTTGTGTTGGGAAATTGGGACAGAATCTCAACTCTTATACAGCAGAAGAAAGATAATATGGAATAGTTTTTCCACTTACTAATGTTCAATTTTAATACAACAACAATTAGAAACAATTTAAAGAGATAAAGTACGAATTATGATCCCATCAACCATAATTTAATCAACCCGATATCATATTGTGAACCATAGAAAAGATGGAACTGGGTAAGGTAAGCAGCAGATTAAGAATATGAAGAACCTCGTTAAGTTGCTGACTCCTTCGCTTGTCAGGAAAAATTGCTTTGAAAACTCTAGGTTTGTCCTCCAAGTATCTATCAAATGAAGCCTGCAAAGCATTTTATCAAACAAAGACAGAGCTACACGGTATAAATGATAAGAGCTCAGAGAGGCAGAGAAAAGACACCCCAGGAGACTCATAGAGAGGCATGTCAGTGGCAATCCTTGAACAGTAAGTTGCTGGCTTCACTGCCATCTCACACTTAACTAATGCTTGCTTCCTCAGTTTCTGCTGCCATTTCCAACTGCTAAAATACCCAACTGCTATTCTCTGCAAAATGCAACTTTCTGCCATTTCCTTCTTAGTAACTCTGCAAATATGCAACTCACTGTCTATGGAAATTTTCTAATTAGAAGTCGCTCTTAAATGGGTATGTCTTAATCTACTGTTTGGAGTCACCTGAAAAAGGAAAAAGAAGAAAGACGAGTGTTTGGAGCCAAAGTTGGAGTGCGATTGACGTGGAAGCCATGAAAGGTGAAAGATAATGCAGAATCACGTTTGGGACTTTATCTTGTCCACTTGGCAATCTCTTGGAGACTACAAATCTGTTTGTCTCACGTGTCACCGTTTGATTTTGTTCAGTCATCTTTTCTCTTTACTTTACTTCTTGTGGTTCTAAGTGGCCCAAAGAAAAATAAATTACTCTTTTCTTTTTATAAGAAATTAAAAAAAGTGATCTTTACAATTTTAGAAAAAGTTTATTCTAATTTTTAATTCTTAAAAATAAAAAATACATATAATATGATATCAAATTAATTTAATCAAATATTATTTATATAATAATTTAAAGTGATACTTAAATTTCAATTGAATTAATTAAATCTTTCTCAGATTAATAAATTATTAAAATCATTTTATATTATTAAAATTTAATTAATCTAAAAAATATATACCCTTTTCTCGTATATATAATATTAATTGATTTGGTAATCAAGAAAGAAAAGCAAACCCATGTTTGTTTATGATTCATTTATTACTAAGCTTTTTTTGAATTTTGGTATCATTGTCAAGTATTTTAATGTTTTTTTTCAATTTAGACATTTTTTAAAATATAATTAATAGTTTAAAACATTTTATTCATAAAAATAAAGTGTTAATCACAAAATAAAATATTTTATCTTAATTAAAAATCCGTTTTTAAAAATATAGCTTTAAAAATTTTTTAAATAATACATAAATATAAAAAATTTTAATCAGTCACTTTTTTATTTATTTTGTAAATTTTCAGGATTAATTTAGTTTTATTTTTGTTATTAAAAATTCATCAATTTATTAATTAATGAATCGATTTTTTTTACTAATTATTTTTTATAAATTAAAATAAATATATTAATTTTTATTTAATATTTTTATAATTAAACTTTAAATTAATCACAATATTTTTAAATTATATTTCAAATTTATTAATTTTATTTGATGTGTGTGTATATATATATATATATATATGTCCATATGTTTGTGTGTGTGAATTTATCATGAAAAACAAGGAAAACCAAAGTGTTACATCACAAAAGAGACTTTTATAAGATGAAGAAGATGCCATAATATCATTGGCTTAGGTTATATCATCAACCGGAATAAAGAACAGACCATCAGTTTGGGTTTTTATGTAGATGCATAGCACAAACTTACACACACACACACACACATTTAAGAGTTTGACAGTAAAAACCATCAGACCCTGAAAGGAAACATGCCTGAACCCTTTTATTTAGTAGCTAATAGTGGCATGAAGTCCAGAGCAGGCAGGGAGATCAGTTCACTCATCATCATAGCTCTTGTGGTGGTGGTGCTTGTATCGGTGATGCTTCTTCTCTCCGTCATCATCATCAGAGTTGTCACCGCCCTGCTGATTAAGCACACATGAGAAGAATATAAACCCCGAAAAGGGCACAACATAGAGCTATTGCTGACATGATCAGCATTATAAAATATACAGATTCCGAAATCAAAACTGTAATTAAGCAACTCTTTCTTTAAAATATCCGTTTCCAGTTTTCAATCAACAACAGGTAGATCTATAGGACATACACGAACACATACTTCACAAGCAATGCATTTATCGAATTCAAAATGGAACCCCGAAAAGGGCACAACATAGAGCGACACAATCAGCATTTCAAAAATTCAGTTACAAGAATAACAAAATTTGCGAGTTATTACATGTATTTGATGATTTACACCTCAGTTTGTGGTATTACTTCTTCCCCCTTTTCTTATTAAGCTCGATTCCATGCTCCGATCAAGCTTTATTTTTTAAACTCTTTCATCAAAAGGGTATGTTTTGTTTATACTTAACAAAACGACATCATTTTGATCTCGATTAACTAGGCTGCGTTGAACAAGACATTCAAAATAACATCCCGCCCGGAGACCAAATCCAGGGCAAAACGGGCTTGACCTGTTGACTTCGAGTCGAACCAGGGGTGTTTGCCCTTCCAAAATAGCTAAGACACTAGTACAACACTAGATACTGACAATGCCAACAACACTAGATACTGAAAATGCATAACAAGCAACCAAGAATTCACCTTTTCGTGTACCTAAGTTTCCAACAAGCAAGCAAGATTTAACCTTTATGAATCTCACACACAGCCACTAAAAGAGAAAAAGAATTTTCTAACAATTGATTTTGCAGGATATAGAACAAAGTTGGAACAGAGATTACGTATTTCTTGCGGCCATAGCCTTCGTCACCACCATAGCCATACTTATTCCGAGATTCATCATCATCATCATCACGGCGTCTGCCATAATGAGACCTCTCATACTCACCACTCTCTTGCCTACCATAGCTAGGCTTCTCATACTCACCACTCTCTTGCCTACCACAGCTGGGCTTCTCATACTCACTCCTCCCTCCATAGCCTCCTCCTTCTCCATAACTCGGCTTCTTACCATACCCGCCA
Organism: Erythroxylum areolatum; assembly: GCA_024520975.1. Lineage (NCBI taxonomy): Eukaryota > Viridiplantae > Streptophyta > Magnoliopsida > Malpighiales > Erythroxylaceae > Erythroxylum > Erythroxylum areolatum. The sequence continues at coordinate 46,700,818 of JANIJH010000001.1, read as the reverse complement.
CTTCCATACTCCGATCCACCACCTCCATATTCAGTTTCACTCTTCTTTCCATA
>JANIJH010000001.1:46671273-46685912 GCA_024520975.1 Erythroxylum areolatum | reverse complement strand
AGTGATTAGAAGTCCAAAGCACCTTGGTTGTTGTAGAATGTAACCAACCAGGATCTACCACTTCACTCATATCATATTGAAGTTGGTTGCAACTCCCACCTTATGTCTATTTTTTAAATCTTAAAAAGATATATTCATCACATCTTACAGAATAAAAATTATAATTTTTAATCAACAAATGGATATGTATTAGTATCAAACTATAGATTTAATAACATTATCCTTTCATACACTATCATTATTGACCTACATCTATAACAAGCAATTTTAACATGTTCTTTATTTATAGGAGATTCCTCTTGTAAGATAAACAAATTTGGTAATTATTCAAAATAATTAATTTTGTTGCAATTATATTCTTATGTAAAAGATGTAAAGAAATACTTAAAAAATGATTTTTATTAAGTTTTAATTAAATTATTTTATAAAATTACTAATAAAATCAAGCAATACACGATAAATTTTATTAAAATAAGTTTATTTAGAGTTGATAAAAATTTGAAAATAATAAAATCATATAAAAGGTTCACGTCACATACTATGATTAAAAAATCCGACTTGTTCAACCGTAAAAACCTTTGATTGTCTAATTTTATGATTTGATTTTCAATTTTTTGCTTTAATTTAATTTAATAGCTCTTATTGTTAAATATTGATCAGTTTATTAATTAATTATTCAATTTTTCATAAATTAATAATTTATTATAAATTAAAACAAATTAATTAATTTTATTTAACAATCTTTTTTAATTAAACTTTAAATCTTCAATAGATACGAACCATCACTTTTATTCATATTTTAAATTCTTAAATTTTATTCAAATATTAGTCAGTTTTATGACTGTGTAATACCGGTTAAATCTTTTAACGTCAAATCTCTTATCTTATCGGTTTAACTTATAGTCCAATTTTTTAAATGTTTGAGTTTAGATATATCACACATATATATAAAGAGATGGCAACATGCTTGATCGAGTTACGTGGGAGTTACGTGGGCACAGTGTCCTTTTGGAGCATTACACAGGGCCTTGACTAACTCTAAACCTGAATTTAATCTAAAATTTGATTAATTTAGATTTAATCTATGAACTTTATGTTGGCTAAACCCGACCCTTTTTTTTATCGTCCCTACATTTATGCATACATACAATTATATGTACATGTATATATATATATATATGTACATACTTTCCTAATTGATGGTAGTGTCTAACCATATTTGGTTAAGCAACTGAAAAGCAAGTGATAAAGTTTTGTTTAATTTGATGATAATACAAGTCCTTTAAGCACCTAATAAAACTGGAGATATCTCTCTGTTTTGTTTACCTCAAGCACTACATTTGGAAAAATCAAGGCCTAAGTAGGGTTCTTTTCATTTACCTAATCACCAGCTAATCATAGCACGTGATCTCAAAAAGACCAACCAATGTTTATATTTGTTTTTTCTTTTCTTCTTTTTTTGGTAGTACATAAGCCACCTAAATTTCTGATATTCCAAATTATAGATTCCAAATTGGGAAAATGTTTTACCTACTCATATCACCATTAAAATAAAGAAGATAAACGTTGTATTTTATAATTTTTGTAGATTTTGTAACTATAAAAGTAACACCTAATAAATCATTTATACCTATTTACTCTGGTAGAAATAATCAGGATAGAATATAATCACATAGATAATGTTAAACCAAATCTTTGCAAATGCATACAAAAACAAAAATCACACACTTGAATTATTGTTATAGTTCCAAGGTTAAAGAAAACTTACAGCATATCTTGTTTTACATAAATTTTTGTTAAAAAGATTACTTTTATCTTTTTGTTCTTTAGTTTTTAAATTCAAAACTTCAACTACCTTTAATAGTTATTTAAAGTATAATTATCATAATACCACTCATGGGTGTATGTGATTCATTATATTCAAACCATGTTCACCAAATATTTTTCTCAACAAATTAAGAGAGTATAAGAAAAAAGATGTTTTAATTTAAGAAAATTTTGGGATAGAATTTACCGATTCATAATACCATTATAATAAAAATGATGAATGTTATATTTTGATAAATTTCTTTAATAGGCTGATCTCAAGGTTGGTTCATTAAATTTTTTAAAATTAAAAATATAAAATAACGTTTTTCAATTAAATGTTTAAAAAACTTAAACATTATGCACCTGAACAGCACATAGGCCAGCTAAATTGAAAACATCTAAGTCTGAATTCATGAGCCGATTTTTTTTCAGTAATCGATAAATGTAAAATTAAAAATAGTAAATAATTTATGAATCAAATTACGCCACGTGTAAATTTCCCTCAGACCAACCAAATTGCGCCACGTTCTATGCTCCCAATCCCGCTTTATGTCGGCCCACGGGAAGCGGGGGCCCACAGAGCCAGGTCGGCAACTTCGGCTTCGGTCAAACCGCAAGTCCCATTAAACAAATTAAAAAGGACAGTTAGGTTTGGTTTAGTTTTGTCTCACCCAATCAGAACTGTCCACGTGAATGAGTCTAACTGGTCCGATCTCCGGTAACGGCGGCACTGTCTATTCCTATGTTCTTCAGTCTGACGTGACACTTTGACATTGACTTCTTGTTGTCTAATCTCAGCCATGAGATCAGAAGTTCCCGGTATGATTAGAATTCCTCTAAAATGGATAATCGTGTGAAACGCGTCGCTTTCAAATAATTTAGTTTTTAAAGTGGAATTGACAAAATGAATTATGAGATAATTACAATTTGAGAAGAATTTAAATGTATAGATTTATTTAAAATTTAAATTTACAATAATATTATTTTAGATAATTAATTAAATTAAACTTAATTTAATTTAATTTAATTATTGTTATTATTTTAATGCATATTAAAATAATAATAATAACAATACTTGCCACCAAATTATTTAATTAACCTAAAATATTTAATTGTTTTTTTCTAGATTTCATTTTGGAAACATTTACTTTCCTTGAGAAATAAAAAAGAACTTTCTATTGTGTGAGCATGTTGACTTGATGTTCTTTTCTTTTTTTTTTCTATGTGGCATTTTCTTTCACAAGCCTACTAGCACAATATAATATACCAAAATAAAATTAATTAATAAAATAAAAATATAACAACTTGAGTATGGTATTTATTAATAAATATTACATAATGGATAATATTAAATTAGAGGCTTAGTTTATTATTATGATTATTATAAAATTAAACAAAATATAGAATTAGTATTACTAAGAACAAGTAGGTTGTACGTTAAAATTACCAATAATTAAAAAAACTCAACTAATTTGACTTTAAAATCTTTAAACCATCTAATTTTTTAGTTTGATTTTTAATTTTCTGGTTCGTTTTATTTTAATAATTCTTATTATTGAAAAAAGATTAGTTTTATTAATTAATCGTTTAATTTTTGTAAATTATTAAGTTCTTACAAATTAAAATTAATTAATTAATTTTATTTAACAATTTTTTAATTAAACTTTAAATTCTTTGATAGGTAAGATATTTTATATTTTTTAAATTTATTCAATATTTAGTTGTTTTATGACAGTTTAATACTAGCTGAACCTTTTAAACCTTAAACTCTTGTCTTTTCGGTTTAACTTTTGGTTTCGTTTTTAAAACATTAAAAATTACACTAAAATTAAGAATTTATAGGTTCAAATAATGGTAGAAAATAGTATATCAAACTGTAAATATTAGTTTAATTTTTAGATTTTGGAGTCGTTAAATAGATTAACAAAAATATGTAATTTATAAATTATTACATACATTTGATAATTTATTTAATTTGCACGTCAATAATAGTTTGATGAGTTACTTAACATGCAATTAGAGATTTATATAAAAAAAAGGGTTTTGCATTTTTTTATTCAAAAATAAAGCCATGTATAGTTGCAAGCTAAATATATAAAAGGAATTGCACAACAGAATAACAGATCAATTTGGTTGCAACTAACTCAAAGACTTTGCATAGAAAAGACATTTATATATACATATTCATAACACGATCCTGGTGAGATTGAAGAAGAGAAGAACTAGTCCAATCACTCATCAAACTGAGTGAGATAGAGATGCAACACAAAGAGCTTGAAACTTCCCAATAAGCTTTGCCTTATAAGCCACGTTTCTTCGAAACTAAACCAGTATTTATGGAGGTTCTGTTGTTCACAACAGCTCCTTTTTCTTAACACCATCTCCCTCTCTTAGCCAAAAGCTTCTGCTTTTTTTTGAAAATCTTCACTTCTAATCACTCCCTGCTTTGTGTTCAGGATTGGGGTAAAGGTGGTTTCTTTGTTCAAAGTGTAAAAGAAAGGAAAAATTTTGTTTTTTGTTTTCTGGTTTTGTATAGATCTTTCTGTGTTGTTCAATCACTTTTGAGGTTTTCTGGGTTTGATGGAGAACAAGTCTATGGCTTTTAAAGAAGATGAGCCCATGGAGCTGCCACCTGGGTTTAGGTTCCATCCAACTGATGAAGAGCTCATTACTCACTACCTGTCTCAGAAGGTTCTTGACAACTGTTTCTGTTCTATAGCTATTGGTGAGGTTGATTTGAACAAGTGCGAGCCATGGGATTTGCCATGTAAGTTTGTGCTATTATCTAGATGTTTCTTTGTGTTCGTCCAATGTTGGTTAAGTTTGGCAGGTGTTTGTTTATATTCTTCAGTTAATGGTTTGTGGTTGGTCTTTGAAGGGAGGGCTAAAATGGGTGAAAAGGAGTGGTATTTCTTCTGTGTCAGAGACAGGAAGTACCCTACTGGTTTGAGGACAAACAGAGCAACTGATGCTGGTTACTGGAAAGCCACAGGCAAAGACAAGGAAATCTACAGAGGAAAGACACTCGTTGGGATGAAGAAGACTTTGGTGTTCTACAGAGGAAGAGCCCCAAAAGGAGAGAAGACCAATTGGGTTATGCATGAGTATAGATTAGAAGGGAAGTTCTCTGTTTATAATCTTCCCAAAACAGCAAAGGTAGATTCTTTTTTCTTTTTTCACTTTGTTCATCTGGTTTTTTTTACTATTTTTGACCTGCCTCCACGATGTTCTTAAGCACTTACAAGTGTTTTTGCATCTTCTTCTTCAGAATGAGTGGGTGATTTGCAGAGTTTTTCAAAAGAGTCCTGGTGGGAAAAAAATTCCCATTTCAGGATTGGCAAGGCTGAGCTCATACGGAACTGAAATGAGTCAAAATTTGTTGCCTCCATTAATGGATAGCTCTCCACAAGACAGCGAACAAAGAAACAAAGCAGGAGATAGTTCTCACGTGACCTGCTTCTCCAATCCCTCGGAGGATCAGAAGCCTCAAGAAGAAGACATGGTTGATAGCTTCAACACTTCTCTCTTGGCTGCTTCGTCTTCTTCAAACATATCACCTGCCTCACTTCTGTTCCCATCCAAAAACCCTTTTCAGACCTCCAATTCCTCACCAAGTATCACCAAGTTTCAGCACCCGGATTCCTTTTTCATGCCAGACCAATCCATTCTCAGGTTGTTGCTCGAAAACACTGGACCAATCATGAAACGGACCACAAAAACCGAACTTTCTCAGGATACTGGCCTTAGTACCGATATGTCTTCAGGAACAACCAACCATGAAATGGTTCAAAGATCGTTCGACGATCAGGAGGATCCATCAAGTTCTGGTGGACCTGTGGACTTTGATTGCCTATGGAATTACTAAATTTACGAGCTTGAGTAGATATATTCTAGGACAAGTATAGTTTTAACAATCAATGTTGCTGTGAAGCTCATCGTGTGTATAGAAAAGCCTGTAGTGTCAGAAAATAATAGAGACTCAAGGACCTGTTTGTATCATAAAGCTATCAAGTTTAGTTCTTTCTCACATTTTCTTTTTCAATTTGCCTGTACACAAATCTATGAAACGCTGGAAGTGATATGCATGATTTTTACCGATCTTTTTCAATACTGTTATTCGGATTAATAGTAAAAATTTTGAATCGATTAATTTTTTTATTTTTTATTATAAAATTTTGATAATAAAATTGAATAGTTTATTAATTAATTTACCTTTTTTTTTAACTAAACAATTTAAAAAAACTAAGATAAATTAACTAGTTTTTATTTAACAATTTATTTTTCAATTAAATTTAAATTTTTTGAAATGAAAAAAAGATCTTCTTTAATCTTTTTTTAAAATTTTTTAATTTTATTTAGTCTTTAACTGGTTTTATATCGATCTAATACCGATTGAATCTTTTAAATCTCAAACTTTTCATCTTTTCGGTTTAAATTTCGGTCTAATTTTAAATACATAGATTTTAATTGAAATATCATAATAGTTTTGTCTCTTCCTCTGCTACAATCATAATTTGTTTTTTTGGATAATTAGGTAAAGTTAAGGAGATTAGTATGAGTTAAACGTGACACTCCTCATTGTGTTTAGGAGAGGTTCGTTTGTTTGTTAGTTGACCAACTAAATATTGATTAACGAAATATACCATAATGTTCGGATTCAAAGTTCTATCTTGTAATAACGAGTTAAATGGGTCAACTTTTTAGTTTAGTTTTTAACTTTTCAATTCGATTTATTTTAATAACTCTCGTTGTTAAAAATAACTAATGCATTAATTAATTAGTCAATTTTTATAATCAAAATAAATCAATATTATTTTATTTAACAATTTTTTTTAATTAAACTTTAATTTTTTTGATAAGTATGGACTATCTCTTTCAATCATATTTCAAATTATTTAATTTTATTTAATCTTTAGTTAGTTTTTTAATAGTCTAATGAATTTTTTAAAACCTCTTCTCTTACTGTCTAAGAACCTATTTGACAATCAACTGATTGAATTACCTATTAGTTGATAGTTGATTTGACCAGCAGTTTGCATTAGCTATTTATTAGAGATGTTTGATAAAATTAGCTATTTAGTATTAGTAAATGACTTATGAGGACATTACTTTAAAAAATTTATAAAAATATAAATATTATATATCTTAGTATTTAGTTGAATATTCTTATAAGAAATTAAATTTTAAAGTAGTCATATTTACCTTTACTGTTTCATTATCTATAAGAAATTTATGCAATTCTTTCTATTTTATTTTCATTTAAAGTCAACATTTTATCTCTAACCTATAATTGCATGAAACAATTACAAGAGCAAACCCTGTTCTTAAAAACATAGATATCTAAGAACTTCAACTAGGCTGCCTATTTATCAGAAATTGTTGTATATTAAAACCGACAAAAATATAACGCATATAGTATTTAATTGCAACTTAACGAAGAGTATAATTTAAACAACAAGATCTTACGCAACTTAACAATATAATTTAAAGGGTACAATCGGGTTTTGATATTTGAAATTTTAATTGTTCTTATTTTTAGCTATTTATTTTAAATCAGCCTATAAATCTGTTATCCTCCAAACACCTTTAATAGCTATTTGACGAATCAAACAGCTGAAAACAACAAATCAACCAAAATCATAGCTGATTGGTAGCTAACCAAACGACCTAAGTCTCGGTTTACTTTTTAAAGCATTGCTCCCGAGAACGATAAGAGTTACAACATCAAGGCAAGTACATGATGAAAACAGTTGTTGTCTACGTGCTTGCATATAAAGAATCCATGCTTCTGTTGAAAAACGATAGAGCAGCTGTTCTTTATGTCACGAACATGATCTGGTTTTAATAATTCCAAAAAATTGAAAGACGTGGTCCATGTTAATTTGATTATTAGCATTTGTTGACTATGAATATAGTGGTTCACATTTCCTTACCAAAACTTAGTTTGGCAATTCTAGACCGATTCAGTCCGATTCAAAGTTAACGAGTTGTGTTCGAATTAATCAGATTTTGGGTCATATTTGAAAAAAATTTAAGAGTTATTGTTTGTGTTTTTGATGTATAAGGAACAAATTTGCAGTCTAATTGAGAAATCTAATCGAATATGGATTTTTGCTCTTGAAAGTGTTAATTGAGAAATCTAATCTAATTGAGAAATTTTAACTTGCCGATTTTCAAGTTAAAATTCTATAGTTGTCCCATTGGTTTGGGTCTTCAATTTTTTTTTGATATTTTCAATATTTTATTTCGTATTTGAAATAATATGTTAAAAAGTGTTTATTCTAATTAAAATAACATTTAATGAAAATGTTAGATTAATAAAGACCAATTATTAAAAATAATTAATTTATTAATTAACTGGTCAATTTTTGTAAATTAATAAGTTATTATAAACAAAAATAAATCAATTAATATTTATTTAACAATCTGTTTTAATTAAACATAAAAAAATTTCGATAAATAAATATAATCTTTTTTAATTATATTTTAAATTCTTTAATTTTATGTAATCTTTAGTCGGTTTTATGTCTATTCAATATCGGTTGAACTTTTAAATCTTAAATTTTTTGTCTTATTAGCTTAATTTATGGTCTGATTTTTAAAACATTGATTAAAAACAACATTTTGCAGAACTTTTGTTATGACTCTAATTTGTTATTTTTTATATTTTTAAACTTTTTTAAAAATCTCAATTTTAAGATTAAGTTAACAATACAGTCTTTCTATTGTATAGAAATAAAGCTACTTACTATTAGACTTCTTCAGACTTCATTTTATTGCAGAACTTTAGACTAAATATGATAACGAAGACGAGGATGATACGAATCAAAAGTAATAATAGGGTGTCATTATCATCTTTCTGGTTTCTAGTGCATGATAATTGAAGCTTTCTTCTAAATGATGGGTACAAGTCCTTAGACACGTTTAAAATCACATAACACAACAAAATCCTAGGTATGCTTTTGTTGTGATTTTTGGGAAGGATTGGACAACTCATGCTATAATATAGTTAGGCGAGACGAGAGGAGGATGGGGGTGGTGCCATGGTGGCCCTCTCGATGACGACGATGGATCGGCCACCGTGGTCCCCAACGTCTGTGGCGCTTCCTTTCCTTCCCTCACCAGCTGGCTAGCTACTCGACACGTTCGTGGACAGGGTCTGATGAGATCGTCCCTCCCCAACAGGGAGGACCCCCCACGGTTTTTACGTTGGATAAGATCGATCGGTAAGAGGTAGTGTCATTGTTACATATAGAATATAATATAATATTAAAAAATCCGACGTTTTTGTCGTTCCTGTCGAACCATAAGTTGGCTTGTGCTCGGCTCAATCTTTCATATTTTTGGTCTTTGATTAGGGTATTCACCAGCGAATTTAGTAACTAATCCTTTCGCTGACGGGAAGGTACTTTATAAAGTAAAATAGTTAGCGCAAAAATTTAAAACTGTTTCATACCCAAAATCAAGGATTAAATTGGTGGCCAGGTTGGGTAGAATAATTTTGACTCGTGACTCACTCTCAACTCGATCAACTTGCTCAAAATTGGGTTGAATCAAGTGTGATCAATCAAAACTAACATTCCTAGTAAATTTTATAGTGGGAATCAATAATAAAAAAATTAGTTAAATGCGTGATTTTTATTTTAATATTTGATAATAAATAAATAATTTTTTATTTTTATCTCTAATATACCATTGAGCTCATAAATATGATTCAAATTAATTATATTTAAGTTAATAAATTTTAAATAATTATAATAAATTATTAATTTTAACTAATTTTAATTAGGTTCGTTTTAAATTAAATGATGAGTTGAATAATAATGTAAGCAGCATTTCATTAGTTTATATGTAATATTAATATTACGTATATTTCATCCTTACGGTATTTAACTAAGATTAAAAATATAAAATTGTTTTTGATAATTTTAAAATATAAAAAATTCATGTGGTATTATATGTCTATATGTATGCCTAAGGCTCTCTAATTTATAAAAATTAAAAAAAAAGAGAATCATATCACTTATTCAACTTTTGTTTTTTAATTCTAATTTCAGTATTCTTATTTACACATTTATATTAAAACATGTGAATGAGATAAGTTAAACAGCGTTGAAATAATAAAAGTAGAGCAAAATATACCTCTCCCAAAAAAACAAGACATCAACGGCTCTCTCTGTCAGGTAACTATATGAATAGCTGAAGTTAAGGGTACAAATGGTAGCCCATGTTAGACAGGTCTCTTTTGTGTTGGGTCAAAGGCCTGAATCGGATTGGATATCTAAATCAAATCCACAGTTCTGTCTTGTCTATTTTCTAGTTCTAAGGAGTTAAAAAACTTTTTTTTTTGAAAATTAGATAAATTTATGTATAATTAGAGATATTACATTTTAATTTTAAATTTTATGATAAATTATAATTTCATTTTTATACATAATTTACTTTTTTTAACGAAGGATAATTTTATTCATGTACGTGAATTTATGTTACTATATACATTCTTATCCATCGTATTCAAATCAACGAATTTAGAGAATTATATGATTTGAGTTAATTAAATTTTAAGCCGAACTCATGTCTCAAACTATAAGTTGATTCGAACGTTGTTTTTTTCATCTAGGAAAGCTTTAGATCTAGCACTTAATGATTTACTACACTCTAGTTGGTTAGACTCTAAGCCGTATTTATATATATAACTCACACATAAAAACATATTCTCATTTAAGCTTGGCAATGGGTCGAGTCGGATTGAGTCCAAAATCTTATTTTTAAGGTTGGGCTCAATTCGAGATTTTAGGCCTAAGCTTGACTTAATAAGCTAGATCAAATTTAAGTATTTTATTTTAAAATTTTAAAATGAAGTTATTTTGAAAAAATATTAAGCTTTGGGTAAGGCGGATAACTTGAGATTGAGTTCAACTCAAAACATTTTTTTTTAAAAAAAAAAATCAAAGCCCATTCACCTTAGGTTGGGCATATTGACTTTTAGCTTAGTTAAGTTTTTTTTTTCTCCCATTCCTAATCTCACTTCAATTATTTTTTCTATAATGACTAAACTAGTAATGATTAAAATTGCCCGACCTGACCTTAAGTCAATAGATTAGCCTGAATTGATAGAACCTCACTTGGGTTCAAACTCTTTTAAAAAATTAAAAAAAAAATTGGTCAAATTCAAAATCAGACTATCTCGTTCAAATTCTAAATTTTTAGGTCAAGTTTAAAATCAGACTATCTCATTCAAATTCTAAATTTTAAATATAAAATAACATTATTTTAAATAAAACGATATTGATTTCAATTTTTAAAAATAAACCAATTGGATGTTTAGTTATCCAATCTCAATCAGACTCAATTTTGACTTAGAGTTTTGAGACATTGGATTTCAAGCTAGACTAACCCTGAAGTTAACCAAAGACTCTACACTTTGGTTGCTTTTGAAGCTTGTCATAACATGTTTAAGATAATCATAGATGACATTAATGTTCACTACCAAATGTTTTTTCCATAACGTTGATTGGATGCTTAAACCTTTTAATAAGGTAAGTGAGAATGTTCTCTCAAATATGGTAAAATCATTTAGATTAATCATGAGTCAGACATAGAGGAGAGGCTTAACCATCTTAGACCCAAACATTCGGGAATAGATCTTCTGTTTTTATTGCTCAATTCTTCCTGTTTTTAAGCTCATCCATTGCAATAAATTTGATGGATAAAAATGTTTCAGTAGAATTACTGGAGTAGAAGACGAGTGTTTTATTGACAAGATCTTTAACTCTTTTTTTAATTTATTGACGAAATTAAAATCAGAAATTGATTAAAGCATTGGCCTTTATGGTATATTAATCAATCAATGTTTATAAATTAAAATATCAAAATAAATCAATTTAATTTTATTTAACAAATTTTTTTGATAAATAAGGACTATTTCTTTCAATCATATTTTAAATTATTTAATTTTTAGCCATTTTATAATAATCTAATACTGACTGAACTTTTTAAAACCTCTTCTCTTATCATGTAATGCCCTGTTTAGCAATCAACTGATTGTATTAGTTGTTTGCTGATAGTTGATTATATTAGAGGATTGTATTAACTATTTGTTAGAGATATTTGATAAAATTAACTGTCTAGTATTAATAAATGACTTATGAGGATATTATTTTTTAAAAAATTATAAAGATATGAATATTATATATCTTAGTATTTCGTTGAATATTTTTATAAGAATTTAGATTTTAGAGAAGTCATGTTCATTTATACTGTTTCATCATCTATGAAAAATTTATACAACTATTTCTATTTTCATTTTCATTTAAAGTCAATATTTTATTTCTAACTTATAACTGCATAAAACAATGATAAGAGCAAACACTATTTCTAAAATCGAAGGTATCTAGGAGCCTCAACTAGATTGTCCTACGACGCATGTGGTATTTAATTGCAACTTAATCAATAATACAATTTAAACAACAAGATCTTATGCAACTTAGCAAATATAATTTAAATGATACAATCGGCTTTTAATATTTAAAATTTTGACTGTTGATAAAAAACTCATTTTGGCCAATTTGTTTTAAATCATCCAATGAATCTGCTATTTTTCAAATATCTTTAGTAGCTATTTGTCGGGTCAAACAGTGGAAAACAACAAATTAACTAAAAAATAGCTTATTGGTAGCAAACCACGTGAAGCCTAAGTCTCGTTTTACTTTCTAAAGCATTGCTCCCGAGAATGATAAGATTTACAACATCAAGGCAAGTACATGACGAAAACAGTTGTCTACATGCTCACATATAAGTCCATGTTTCTGTTGAAAAACGATAGAGCAGCTGTTCTTTATGTCACGAACAAGATCTGGATTTAATAATTCCAAAAAATTTAAAGACGTGGTCCATGTTAATTTGATTATTAGCATTTCTTGACTATGAATATAGTAGTTCATATTTCCTTACCAAAACTTGTTTGGCGATCAAGTTTGGCAATTCTAGACCGATTCAGTCCGATTCAAAATTAACGAGTTGTGTTCGAGTTAATCAGATTTCGGGCCATGTATGTAGGAAATTTAGAAGTTATTGTTTGTGTTTTTGATGTATAAGGAACCAAATTGCAGTATAATTGAGAAATCTAAGCGAATATGGATTTTTGCTGTTGAAAGATGGGTCAACTTTTGACTGAGTCATAACTCTTTGTTATTACTGAGTCACAAGCACTTATGACATATCAAAAAATACTGATCTGAGTCTACTTTGACAGAGTTACAACTACTCTATTGAAGTAAGCCGATTTTGAAGACAAAATTTTGTAGTTGTCCCATTGGTTTGGGTCTTCAATTTTTTTTGATATTTTCAATTTTTATTTCATATTTGAAATAATATATTAAAAAAGTGTTTATTCTAATTAAAATAACATTTAATGAAAATGTTAGATTAATAAAAACCAATTATTAAAATATCCCACTAGTTCGATCGATTAAATCATAAATACCGTCTAATTTTTTGGTTAAATTTTTAACTTTTTTATTCAATATAATTCTTGTTGTGAAAATAATCAATTTATTAATTATCTGATCAATTTTTGTAAATTAATAAGTTCTTATAAGCAAAAATAAATCAATTAATGTTCATTTAACAATCTTTTTTAATTAAACATAAAAAAATTTCGATTGAGAAAGGTAATTTGTTTTAATTATATTTCAAATTCTTTAATTTTATGTAATCTTTAGTCGGTTTTATATCTATTCAATGTCGGTTAAACTTTTAAACCTTAATTTTTTATCCTATCAGTTTAACTTATAATATGGCTTTTAAAATATTGATTAAAAACAACATTTTGCCCTTATTTATAAAAGTTTTAAAAAATTGAAAACTTTAAAATATTCGACACTAAGTTAAAAAATCTCAAAAGACTAAACACTGTTTAATTTATTATCCCTTTTTGAATATTTTGTTATGACTCTAATTTGTTACTTTTTATATTTTTAAGCTTTTAAAAAAATCTCAATTTTAAGATTAAGTTAGCAGTACAATCTCTTCATTATATAAGAGTAAGAGTATTTATTATTAAACCTCTTTATACTTCACTTTATTGCGAGACTTTAGATTAGATATGATAATGATGACGAAAATGATATGAATAAAAAGTGATAATAGGGTATCATTATCAACTTCTGTTTTCTAGTGCACGATAATTGAAGCTTACTACTAAATGATGGGTACAAGTCATTAGACACGTTTAAGATCACATAACACAACAAAATCCTAAGTATGTTTTTTTTGTGACTTTTCTGATGACTCAAATTTGTTACTTCTTATATTTTTAAGTTTAAAAAAAAACTCAATTTTAAGATTAAGTTAGGAGTATAACTGTCTATTATCAGACTTTTCTAAACTTCATTTTATTATGAAACTTCAGACTAGATATGACAATAATAATGAAGACGGTATGAATCAAAAGTAATAATAGGGTATTATTATCGACTTCTGGTTTCTAGCACACGACAATTGAAGCTTTCTACCAAATGATGGGTACAAGTCATTAGACACGTTTAAGATCACATAACACAACAAAATCCCAAGTATGTTTTTTTTTTGTAACTTTTCTTATGACTCAAATTTGTTACTTTTTATATTTTTAAGCTTTAAAAAAAATTCTCAATTTTAAGATTAAATTAGTAGAATAACTTTCTATTATCAGAATTCTTCTTGGTTGGGTCGGCTGTATTGGGCCCGAGCCCAATCACCACAACTCACAAGCCAATCAGTCAGTCACGCACCTATTGGTTAATACGGGTCTGATCTACACATTCATGGCCCATTAGCAGAAGGAAGTC
>JANIJH010000001.1:46643497-46659606 GCA_024520975.1 Erythroxylum areolatum | reverse complement strand
TCATTAAAATCTACGAACGTTGAGAATTTTGCTAAGTTCACTGACATTTTGATTTAACCAACATCTGAAATTCCCAAGTGGGCACTCTTACATTAACATCCCATCGGTTTCAACTCATCATTAGCTCAGAATTCTGGTTTCTGCATAAATTGTACTGACCAAAGTTCAGAGATTTTGAACGGAGACTCTGAGTACTTTCCTGATCTCCTTGGGAAGAGCTACATCTCCACAAAATCCCATCAGAAACTTCCTCATAAATGACTTCCAGTGATTCAGAGACAAATATAACGCCGTCGATTTTTCTGTTTTCCTGTCTGAACATCTAATATTCAAGTTCATATCTTCCAAAAATCTTCAAATTCCGGCTTGAAAAATGTCATTGATCAGAGTGAATCTGATCTGATACTTAACTATTCGTTGTTTATCAAATAATTTAAAATTAATTATAAAAATTCTCAAATGTTATTCTAACTTTTAATTTTTAATAAAATTAATGTTCTTGTTAGTGTAGTAGACGATGTTATATTAATATTTTTGTTATATAGATGTTAAATATTATATTTGTGTCACTTATTAATTTTATTAATTAATAAATTAAAAAAATAAAAAACTTAATTTTTTAAAATTGAGATTAATGTTACAAAATTGAGTAAAGTTTAAGTTTTTTTTATATAATTGACCCAATAATTTATTATAGGGACATGATAGTTTATAAATTTATTTCTTATATAAGAATGTAAATTTATAATCATCCATATGTTAGAAATTACTATCCTAATCTTTAAGATTTTTTTAAAAATTTTGAACAATTTTCTAAAAATTTATGTTTATATCTCAAATTTTAAATTTAATATTAATTGAAAAAAGACATTCTTATTTGAATATAAATTAATAACCGCTTTACAATTAATATGTTATAGACAACAATCAATATTTATTTATATTGCAGTAACAACAGTTGGAGTAGTAGTAGTGGTGGTGGTAATAATAATAATAATATTATTATGTTGGTAATAATAATAATAATAATAATAATAATTATTATGTTAAGAATTTATTTTTCAATTTTTAATAGCAAAAAGAGCTTATTATTCAAAAAATTAGAATTATTGTTATTATTATTATTATTACTACTATGACCCTTATTATTATTAATATTATTTATATTATTAGTATGATTATTTTTTCCTTAATAATAATAATAATAAGGGTTGGAGGAGGAGAAGAGGATCAGTCATGGGTTGAATTCACGTGATTTTTAACGTGAATTCAACCCCTTAAGAAAGTGGGTTTTCAATTCATAAAAGAATTCAAATCATGTTCTTTTTTAAGTTCCAAACAGATGAATTTCAATTCATCACATTCCAAACAAGTTATTAAAGATTTGACACATGATTGGATTATAAGTCGAATCAATATAAATCAACTACGTCCTTCTTTTCTCTCTCTCTCTCTCCGTATCTTTTATATTTCTACATTATATTGTGTAAGTTCATCTTAGCAAAGAGGCTATTTCACTTTTATAATAAATTCCTTTTGTTTTCTACTTGCTGACGGTTTCTTTCATTTTAACAGACGCCTTCTTTTTATTGTTTCAACATGACTTATACTTTAGCTGGCTTCTATCATTTAACAGATCCTATTGTTTTAATCTTTAACAAATCCTGTCTTTACAAAATTGAAAGTAACTTGCGAAAATTGTTTAAGGCACACACAATTTACCCCTGTTTTGTGTGTTTGCTTTATCTTACACATCAATATGAAAGAAAAAGTAAGCATGGAAACTGCGCATCACCTCCATTTCCGTAGTTATTTTTCTGTTTTCAGCTCGTCTGCATATGGTGTTTCAATTGATTTTGAACACCAAATGTTCCGTTCTCAATTTGGTTGAATAGGTAATTGCTTCAGAAAGTAATGTTTCCTAAAGAATAAATGAAAACCTTTGGCTTTTTTGCTCTTCTGAGTAATTGAAGGTTATGGAAATAATTTCAGAGGTAAACCATAGGTAGATCTTCATATTATTTTCAAAATATTGGATATGGAAGTAACCGGAAAAAGATATGGTACCCATAGTATGTCACGCTTGTGACACTTATAAGGAACGAAAGTCATTCCTCTCATACGTGGAGAGTATCGAGTAATACCGAAAAGTAAGATATCAAAAAACTGATCATTCAATCATATAATAAATAACTAAGCAATGTTTATCATTCCTTATCCATTGATTCATTCCTAAACCTCTTGACTAAGCACCCCCTAAGTTCATGTGCTACAAGTACTTTCTCTGTGAGCAAATACAGAAGCTATTGCATGTCAGAGGGTTTTTTTCATTGTGAATGTATTCTACATTGTCACCATACTCAGCCAGACAAAGGCATTTTATCATTTACAGCTACAATGACATCTGCACAGTTCCAGCACTTACGAAGCAACATTGAGCCTTTTAACAGATTGATTCCAACTAGAAATGAATCACGACTTTTACCAGTAAACTATACCCGCTATGATGTGATCTTCGTATGTAAATGAATCTTTTGTCGAGCAGATCGCAAAGAAGGTAAGGGAATGGGAAGTAGATGCTGCTATAACTAAAGCATATCTCCAGCTATGTACAGGAATTTTCACTGGATTCAACTCTCTTTGATCCTGAATCACCTTATAATTGATAATGAGGCTATTCAGCTGCCTGCATAGATTTAGAGAAAGTGCCAAATAATTGAAAAAGAAAAACATGAATTCCAGTCAGAGGTTAATACTAATGATTTTTGCTATCCCTTTTTGGCCTTCAAATCCTTGTTCTGAGAAAATCCACTACCAGAAAGGAGCTTTGATAAAAAACCTTCACTACTGCTTTTATAGCCATTTATATCACTTAATTTGCTTATGAGAGACCAGTGAGTGTCAAAATCTGGTTCATATCCACTTTGTTGCATCATACGCACCAGTTCTGATGCCTTCAGTAGATTATTCTCAGCGCGGTACTTCCCAATTACAGTGGAATACATCAATCTGGTTGGGGTTTCACCAGTCCAAACCATCAAATTCAGGAGTTTTTCTGCTTCTGTAGTTTCTCCGTCGTCGCAAAGTTTGCGGACGAGCAAGTCCCATGTCTTGAAACTTGGTTTAAGATCCCTGTCCAACATCTCAGCATGGAAATCCAGGGCCTGATTAAGATGATTGCAGGTGCAGAGACAATGGATGATAGATTCATAACTGGTATAAGAAGGAAGATTTGCTTTCTTCAACATTACGTTCAAGAGATCAACTGCCCTTTGAGGTCTTCCGTAATCGCAAAAGCACTTAATCAGATTATCATAATTGATAGTATCCGGAATTAAATCTTTATCTGCCATCTGATCCAGAAAATACTCTGCTTCTTGAAATTTACTGCTAGAAAGAAGACCTTTGACAATCATGTTTTGAACGACTGAGCCATGAACCGATCCTCTCAATCCCATTTCTCGACTCAACTCCAACATCTTATCTAGTTCTCCAATCTCAGAAAGGAGAGTCATTGCTGTTCTTAAGCTTCGATAATTCAGCCTAAGTCCAATTGAGATCATAGTAGACAGATATTGCAGACAATTAGGAACATCTTTACATTTCGCAAAACCATATATAAGAAAATTGTAAGTCACCTCATCAAATTTTAGTCCTTTCTTCTGCAATTGGTTCAAAACTTTATTCACAAGCAAACTGTTTCCAACCGAGAAAAGATAGAAAATCAATATGTTGTAAATTGCAAGCTCATCAGACTTGCCCTCTCTTAACAGTAACTCTGTCAAGTTTAAAGCATGAATGAACTTACCTTCCGCACACATAAACTTCACAAACCTCCGGTAACTCGAAAATGATAAGCTCGCAAATTTTCTTATCAAAATGGCCAGTAGCTCTTTTACTTTTCTCAAGTTCTTAGCCTGACAATACCCTTGAAACAACATGTTGTGAACTTCAGCATCTGGAAGCACTCCTTTTGCAAGTATATCTATGTTTAAGGCAGCTGCTTCATCAACCTTTCCTACCATACACAATCCTTTTATCAAAGAACTATCAACAGAGTTGGAAAATGAAGGATTCTGTCTCAAGACAATTTCTCTCATTGTAAAAGCTTCGGCTAGTCTGTTTTCCCGACAAAGAGGAGGAATCATAAAGAGAACAATATCCAAAGGTGGAACGAACTTACTAGCCAACATTTTATCTAATATTGTAAAGGCAACAGAAGAAAATTTCCCCTGGCACAACCCTTTCATTAAATGGCTATAAGCCAATTCATCCAAGACAAATCCTTGCCGTAGCAGTTCCTCCACCAACATTTTTGTGGTACCTGAAAAACCTGCGGAACATAACTTTTCAAGAAACATATGGCAAATTTCTGATCTTGAGTGAGGATATGATACCATCATCCTTTTAAGAAGCTCCAACGCTTCCATCAGCATTCCATGGTGGCACATGCATTCAATGACACAATTGCAGTCCTCCAGCTCAGGCAACCATTTGCAGCCTTGGAGAACATCCCATAAGTCATAAAGGTCCCGCAAACTTCCCTTTTTATTTAGACCCTTCAATACAGCAGTATATGTCATATTTGTAATTGTCAGATTCCTGCAAAGCATTTCATTAAAAATTTTCTTTCCTTTGAGAGTCAATCCATTGTTACAGTATGCTTGAACAAGCAAGTTTTGAACTTCTTGGTCTAGTTGGTTAGCTAACTTTGGCAATTTCTGTAGAATATTTCTGAACATCTTGAAATGTGAACGGGAAGCACAAAGCTCCTTTACTAGTCTTGAGAAGACTGCCAAAGACAGTTCTTGACCCCATCGAGCCATTTCATCCACCAAGAGGATAGCTGCTTTGAAATTTCCATTGTCAGATTCTTTGTATATGAGAGAATTAAAATCAGGTACAAGGGACTGATCAAGAATTCCCATAAGTCTTTTGTCATATTCATCTACATCAGTATCCAAATAAAGTCCATTTCCAAGATGATCAAAGAATTCGGTCTTGAAAAATTTGATGTCATTGTCCCTCTTTAACCTTACAGAGAAAGGATTCAGTCCCAGGATCATAAATGACTTGGAGAGTGGATCTTCAACTGAACAGGATTCAATCAAACCAAGATCAACCATCTGAAGAACAGTCTGTTTTGCTCGATCAAATTGTCTAGCTTTGCAATAACCTGCTAAAAGAATTTCGAAAGTTGATAAATTGGGAGTTGCGCCCCCATCAAGCATTTCTTCAAGAATGTCTCGTGCATGTTTCCACAAACCTCCTTTAAATACTGCAGCAATAAGAGCATTGTAAGACCATACATCAGGTTTAAGGCTTTTAGATAACATCTCTGACAAATAAATAAAAGCACCCCTCAAATTCCGTTCATAGCAACACCAACAAATCAAGATTCCAAATGTTACTTCATCAGGCTTAAAACCTAAATGTTCCATTTCCAGCCTGAAAAGGTTTGCTCTTTCTACACCATAATTACTACACAACAAGTTCACAATTCTATTGCCGGTAAAAACATTTGGTGAACAATTCATGTCAACAAAGACACTCAGTGAATCTTCAAAATCCTTCTTCTCACAATACCCACAAGCAATCTCATTTACAACAATGCTGCTAGGTTGAAGACCTAAAGCCATGAGTTTCTTAACAAGATTCCTTGCTTCTTGAATCATTCCATCCCTACAAAGCAATCTAACAACAACCTGAAAACTAGTCATGTCCTTATTGTTGAAACCCATCCCCATTTCTAGCATATCCAAACAAACTCGAAATGCCAATTTAGTTTTCTCCGTCCGCACCAAAAGCTTGAGAAGAACACGACAAGACAACAGAGATGGTTCTAAACATTGTTGCCTCATACTATCATACACTAAAAGAGCTCTTTCACCATCATAAACACCAACATATCCTTCAATCAACTGACTTGAAATAGCACACTCATCAAAAGCTATTCCTTTCTTCTCCGTCGCCAGAAGCAATAACTGAACCTCTCTAAACATCCCGTGTCGTATAAGGATCGTTGCCATAACCTCACATGACTTGGGAAGATGCTTGAAACCGTAATTCGAGTCATTAGCCCATTCGAAAATCTGCCACAAAGACTCGACCTTTTCATCTCTAACTCTAACTCTCTCAGACTCAAGCTGAAAACCCAGTAATAGTTCAAGTACATCTTCAGGTTTCAATCTTGAAACTCTCATGAAACGGCGGGCGACATCAGGTATTGTATGAGAAAGATCCAAGAGAAGGGCTTTGAGAATAGCATCGTTATAAAAATTCTCCCTTTTGCGTTTGCTTTCGTCAGTTGCAAAATGACATCTAGATAAAACAGATTCTGCAATACCAATGAAGTCTAAAGATGAAAGCTTTAAGTGGGTATGGCTTGTCTGACGACAACTTGAAGGTGTTGTGAGTGAAGGGTCAGTGGAGGAAGAAGAAAAGTGGAACTGTGGTTTAATAGAAAGAGGAAAGAGAAAGCCAAATTTTTTGAGTTGACGACTTTTGGTGTTGAGATAAGAGAGAGTTTGAAACATGTGATTCCAGTGAAGGGAAGCGGAGGTGGCGGTGGCGGTAGTAGTAGTAGTCTCCGACGACCGGAGCTCGCCAGGTCATCCTAACGGAAAATGATAACCACCAGCCGTCTTGAGGCAGAGAACAATGATTTTCTTTAAATTTATAAGAAAATAGTTAATATAATTTTAAATAAAAAATTATGATAACTCTTATTTATGTTATTAATTAGTTAGTCTGTAATTTATAGTCAATAAGCATTAATAATAAATATCAAAAATGAATTTTTATTTACAAATAACATCATCTTTTTTTATATCTTATATTTTGATCTTAAATTAATTAATTGATAGATTTATATTATGAAAATAAGAAAAAAATTTATGATAACTCTTATTTATGTTATTAATTAGTTTGTCTGTAATTTACAGTCAATAAGCATTAATAATAAATATCAAAAATGAATTTTTATTTACAAATAACATCATCTTTTTTTATATCTTATATTTTGATCTTAAATTAATTAATTGATAGATTTATATTATGAAAATAAGAAATAGTTTTTTTTATATTCATATAAAAGTTAATTAATTAATTAATTTCATATCATTTTTGTTAGAATTTGGTGATTTATCTCATAATATCATAAACCCTAATATCTAATTTTCACGATTATATAATATTTATTATTTTAGAACATAATATGACAAAACATTATCAAAAAGAAACCAATTTAATAATTTTGAAAAATGAGAAAACTAAAAAATTTTATAAACAATACCAACAAGTAAATTGAATAAAAAATGAGAATATAAATAACAACATAAAATTTAAAAAAATACAAAAATAAATAGGTTAGAGACATGGATAAGGCAATTAGTAGTCTTATTGTACATTGAATAATATATATATATACACATTTAGGCAAGTCCATAAACATAGAAATACATTAAAAAATTTTATTTAATTAAAAAGTATTTTTTTATTATTATTTATGACATTGATAATCAAAGTACAAAACCTTCTTCCTACAAAAATAAGCTAAATGTAACAGATACATTAGAGAGAGGACTTGCGAACCTAAGCTATGCTCACTCTCACTTTCCACAATAATAACAATAACAGTTTTTGCTAATTGCAAGGTCTAAATATGTCCAAAAGTACACAACACAGCTTAAAGAGACTATTTCCGACTCACTTCACAGAGAAATCCTAAATCCTGATAGCGTCTGTGGCTATCCAGGCACTTGTCTCATGCATTACCTAAAACCTGCCAAATATATTCCACAAAATCAACAATATACCAATTAAAGCTACACTTCAAGCAAACTAATCTCAGAGTAGCTAAAAGGAACATGCAACATACCTTTCTGATCTTTTTTTTTTTGGCCAATCCAGAGTCTACAAGTAAATACAGGAACAGAATGTGGCACAAGAAAATTTTTAACCCTACTTCTCTAATTTCAGACCACTCGAGTATAAACAACAATTTATGTTCAGAGTTTGACAGCACAAGATAATATCAACGTCACAATGAAAATTTGACTGTTTCCGATAACTCTACATGAATTTTTTCTTTAAGCCTAGAAACAGCAAGTAGATGTTAAATGCAGGATTGATAAAGTTAACACACAGTCCAAGAATAAATTAGGGTAACATTCAGGGTTAGCATGGTAGTTTACATTTATACCAACTTCTTGATTCTATCTAATAATATTAAAGCTCCATTTCTAGGGTAGGGCCTCGGTTGCAGTTATTTTAGGTTCTTCAATCTATAAGTAATGGTCTCAGATTTGAACCAAATATGTAATTGGAAAAGAGTCTTCAAAATAAATCACTCCAGTACAAGCAAATATCTCTGACAAGATGGTAGACAACACTGCCTGCATATGAAGATACAGATGAATACGGGTCCTGCAGTTCAAACATTATTAGAGTTGTTCACATCTTAAAGCAACTTGTGGATATTTGTAGCTAACAGTAGTAGTTCGCACTCCTTAATACAACCACCAAAGGAGGGAATAACATGGTCTTTTGAAACATTCCACTAAATAAACAAGGCAATCATGGATGCCCGGAAAAAGGTTCATGGAAGCACAATAGGAAGAGCTTGGTAATTAGTTGTCAAGAAGAGACAAGTTTCTATATGGTCCTCCTAGGTGAAATCGTCAAGGTGGGCCATGACTATGTCAAACCCCGGTACATCTGGTCTTCCAGTTTAAGCAGTAGGCTTCATCAAAAGAGGCAGTAGGCTAGCTTCAGGCTTCATGGATCTCAGCTGTTTGGATGGGAAGGGAAGGGAACAAAGGTAGATATGAGCATCAGAATTCTATACAATGGGAGCCTGGACAGGTTAAGCTTTGCTAGTATCATAGTATCACATTCTAGTATGTGCCAGGTTTATAGCAGCTGAAATTGCCGGGTCCATAGACATGAAATCCAATGGAACAAGGCTTACCTGTGGGCAGACACCTTCAAATCCTAGTAATAGCTTTTGCGCCGTGAAACAGGGGCTTGACCAGATAACCTACGAATATAAGCTAAATGTTAGGACTTGGAACTCCAGAAGACGTGATATTTAAAATTTTCCGGAAATAATAAATAAACTAAATTTTCCGGAAATAATAAATAAACCAAATAGTATATATCTTCCCGTGGCCATTGACTGGAAAACAAGTTAGGTTAATACATTGCACTGTTATAAAGTATGTGTCATTTCCTCTAATGGTGACATAAAGAGAGTTCACTTAACCCTGTGGGATGAAATAGTTTAATTCCTAAATTGTTTTGTAACTAAATGTCACATCTTAAGAATGGTCCTGAATAGACCAAAATTTTAGAAGTCATAATCACGCACAAAAATAGATATTTTTCTTACCCGGAAGAACTAATACGCCCTGATGAATAACTGCTATATGCTCCATAAGCACCCCCACTGCCGCCAAGCTACAAAACAAAGAGGAGAGGGTAATTATTTAATCCTAGAAAACCCAAGTTTGTTCTGCTCAGACCTACTCTCAAAAATCCAAGCAAAGCAAATTGCAGAACATGGACCAAAATATCCATAAATATTCCGCACTCGAGAATTTAAGAAAAAAATGATACACAGCTGTTTCTTAAATTAGATGTACCTGAGAACTACTGTAACTACCATAAGTTTCACTAGCAGCATAATCACTTGAACGATAACCACCAGAATAGGAATGACTATGTCCAGGCCTTCTAGTATCTTTGGGATCATAACTCAAACTATCTGATCTATCAGTTGGAACATGAAGATAAGGCAGAACTGGCAGAAACGTGGATATTGCACCTTCCCTATCAAAAGCATTTGCTCTTAATCGCTGACTTACTTGTATAAGAGCATCCTTGGCAACATCAAGGTCTCCAGATACCTAGTGATTGGAAAATAAATTTTTTATTTCCCGTAATCATTAACTTGAAAGAAATCGTGAATGACAGTTACAAGAATAAGAAATTAGAGTTCTAGCCACCACTTATACATTCCAACCTACCTGCACCATCTCATCATTGTCAGTTGCAATTTTGGGAAGGTTGTCCTTTCCAAGAATGCGGATGTTAGCTTTTGTAGTTTTCCTCATCTCATTTATAATTGTTCCTCCCTTACCAAGAAGGCAGCCAATTCGAGATGTAGGTACAAGTAGACGAGTCGTGTATGATATCAGGCCCGAATCTCTTTCAACTTTCTCACTACACCTAGGCTGCAAACGCAAGACTGCTTCTATGACTGGAGAATATTGATCATCGAGGATCTGAATGGAAAGAGTTAAAAATTATCAGACTACGAAGTAACAACTCAACTAATAAATTAAGACAAATGGGTAAGGGAAATCAGTATTTACCTCCTTAGCTGAAATAGATATCAAGCAATCATCTGCATCAGTTGTTGAGCTGTCAACTTTAATAACTGCCCCAGTATCCTTTCTGATCTGATTAATGATGGCACCACCTTTACCAATCACGCCACCAATGTTTCCGCTGGGACAAACAATGCGAAGGGAAAATTCTTTTGATGAAAGTTCATCTCTTGGCGCAGTGTATAAGGAACGTGACCAATCTGCAGTCCCTTTGTATCCTCCATAAGGACTGACTAGTGGAGCTATTCCAACAATTGGAGCCCCTGCAGTTGGGCCAATCATGGAACCACTAGAAGAGTACGCATTGGTAACAGCTGAAACAAGTAAATGTTGAGATCGTGATGGATTGTCATGAAGGCGAGATGCAATCTGATATAAAGCCTTTTTTACAACTCTAGCTTCACCAGTAACCTGAAGTGCAATGGCAGAAAGACATTTATAAAAAACCAGTTCCTTCGGCCGAAAGGACCACAAACAAGAACTGCTTTTCCTTAAAAGCACCAAATCAAAAGAATGAATAATTCACAGGGGCACAAAGGCATTCTAAAGAAGCTTCCATCTAAGTGACATTATACAAAAGGTTTCAATAAACAGAATTCATTGACAAAATGTTCTGTATAACATGAAGAGGAATGAGCACACTAGAAAAAGGGGCATTGTTGAGACAAACAGAGAAATTTGAATAAAATAGTGAAGTACTTAAGTTTAATGAGGTATACAAAAAACTTTGAACTTATGAAAATTTTGCAACTTTGTGACCTGAACATTAATTTGCATCAAGAGGTACATAAAATTTTCTTTTCAATATTGACCCACCATCAACTTCCAAAAAAAAAAAAAGCATTAATCCAACTAACCATTTGTTCATTTTGTTAAATCATCTTCCAATATACCAGTTAAAGATGCATTCTAATTAAAATTTTAATGTTTTCGTGTTCAAGAATATGATGGAAAGATGATAAGAACTATACAAAATCTCAAAGATAATTTGATTCTTCAGGTTCAATATACTTCTAACCTCGTGTGTGAAGAGATAACTATATAACATAATTGGTTAACTATCGTAATCTAATTGTGCATGGAATTAATTAATAGGTATTTTTATTTTAAATTTCCCTTTGTTTATAATAAAGTATGGGGGAAAAAAGTGAATATTTTCGCTTTTGTACCACCAATGACCAGTAATTACTCAACAAAGGAGGTATAACGATTGGAGAAAGATTAAGAAGAAAATAGCACACGAGCTTTTGGAAAATGAAATTTCAAGGAAAACAAGTACCAGCAGAAGCTCATCAGTGTTCAATGCACAAGAAGGCAAACGATCATCCTTAAGTATGCGAATTTGTGCCCCAGTCTCGCTACGGATGTTTTGAACTATTTGCCCACCTTTGCCAATAATGCATCCTATCTGATCAGATGCTACAAGAAGCCTAGCAGTGACCTGCTGACCACCTGCTGATTCTTCACCATCGCTAAAATCCTCTGCAATAACCTTATCATGAACCCTGAACAAAGCATCCTGGGCTGGACAAATCTGGCTGTCACCGTCTTCATAGGTATTTGTCTCATCACTGGAGCTATAAATAGTAACAACCCGTTCTTCACATCCCGGGACTGTCTCACCAATCCGAATTTTTGACCTTGTTTCTGCCCTTAATTGCTTGACTATCTCCCCTCCCTTTCCAATAATGCTTCCAATTTTCCTGTTAGGACAAAGATAACGATATACTGTATCTTCCGAATCAATAACAAAATGGCCTCTGTCATCACCGGAATTTCTCCTCTTATTTGACCCACTGTCATGGTCAGATTCAGGGTGAGAGCGCTTTCCATAACTATTCTTCTGACCCGCCATTACCATAGAATCAATGTCTATAGCAAAAGCAATACCATGAATTTACATTGTCCATAACAAAACAACAAACAAGAATCAATATTAAAAGGATCCACATTGTCCATACCAACACAAAAAACAAGAATCAAGATTAGAAAGCATATTGAACCACAAACAGAAATTCCATCAAGAACTAGAGAAAAGCAACCTACCGAACATTTAAAAGTGTAGATGCATACACCCCGCAACCAAAACACATAAAAGAATCATCAAGTCTCAATTACAATGAACACAACCACAACCCACATGCAATGAACTTAAAGAGAAGAACATAACACTAGGAATTAAACTATCAACAAACATTTTAGTTTCAAAGGAACACAAAAATAAGGCTTAATTATATAAATATGCAAACAACAGCCATTCTCGAAAGCTAAAATGCATAAACAATCTAAAATACAAAACAAAAGGAACTCAAGTCTTTTACCGTTCACTTCCCTTGAATTAATAAAAACTGGATATACGATTCAAAGAAATAAACTTAAACCCTAATTCACACAAAAACAAGGATCCCACAGAGATGCACGACAATCACAGAACAAATTGAAGCGGAAAACAGGAAAGCAAACAAAAGGACTAGATTGGATTGCATGCCTGAGAATTGATGGTACCGAAAGGGATTTGACGAAAGAGAGAGACAGCGCTACTCACGTCTTCTAGGGTTTTGACTTTTGACCCTACCGCCACAAATAATAATTTCCGTGTTTGGTTAAATTATAATAAAATTTGGAAACTTTATATAATAATAATTTAGAAATTATTATTATTATTATTATTATTATTAATAATGAAAACGTAAAATTTTAATTTATAATTAAAGATAATAAGAAGGTTTGAATTTGAAATTATTTAATTAAAAATTATTATTTAAATTGTAAAGTTCTAAACATTTTTTTAAGATTTTCACTTTCAGATAAATTCTTATTTTTACATTTTTATCATAAATAAAAATAAAAAATGTGTGATATAAATATCATACATAGATCGATTAAATATTACTAATATAATAACTAAATCATACTTTTAAACCTGATCGGAATAAATTAAATTTGATTTAAATTAATAATTTAAAATAATTATTATTAATTATTAATTTAAATCAAATTTAATTAATTTTGATTAAATTTAAAACATTAGTTAAATTATTATATCAGCAATATTTGATCTATCAATATATAATATTTACATCACTTGTGCTTTAACATTATTTTGTTAACAAATTTTCGAATTTTTTTGTAAAATATTGAAGACCAATAAATCCTTTCAAGATGTTTAAAATTTTTAAAAATTAAAATTAGTTAAACTATATGAAAGTTTAATATCTATTTACTAGCCATAGGATTTTAGTACGTGTTGAGATTGGGCCTTGCTTAGGTCTGAGTTGACCGAGCCTCGACTCGATTTTTTACATTGGGAGCCTTGGGCAGCCCAGGCCGGAAGCTCTGGAACAAAATGACATTGTTTTCAAATTTTTAGGCCCATTTAGTCTTGGGCGAATCAGGCTACGGCTTGGTCATCTTCTAATCTCGTCAGGCTGGGCTTGGATTGGGCCTAACCCAACCCAGGATATCATGGGTCGCCCTGGGCCGGCCTATTGCCATCCAAAAAGCTTACGAGGTTATTTGTTACATTCTACACAATACCCTTCCGATACCAAGAATTCAAGGAGAAGAAGGTAAATTCTCCCAGGCAGGTGACAAAACCTCCGGATCTAGGAAGTTCTAATCCCTCCGTAGCCTCAAAAATTTTCCTGGAAAATCCCGGTGTTTTCCAGATATCCAAACACCAAACAATCCTCAAATTCTCTAATATCGATGTCAACGTCGGGGCAGCCACAATTCCGGTATACGCAGACTCCGTCGAAGGTTTTGCATCTGCGAAACTTGCCGTGGGAGTGCTCCGAGGAGGAGTTGGTCGAGCTTTGTAAACCCTTCGGGAAGATCGTCAATACCAAGTGTAATGTGGGCGCCAATCGGAATCAGGCCTTCGTCGAATTCGTAAGTTCAGATCTTTCTCTTCCTCTTTTTTCGTTGTTGTTTGTTTCCTCAGACTATTATTTCAGTATCGGGCAGATCCGACGATTGTTTGGGGGGTTGAAATTCGTATGACATGTCTGCTTCTTTGCTAAATCCTACTTTGGTTGTGGCTGTATCTATGGAAATCAGGTTTCCTGGATATGGTTTTGGAATTTGAATTGGGCCTACGGTTTTAAGTTTGGTCTTTAGAGTTCTCTTGCGTTTTTTTTGGAATTCACTCAACCTCTGGTTTTGATTTTTGTCCTATTCATTTAAATTGCTGTAGTAGAGTGAGTCTGAGATTGTTAGAGGGTATTTTGGCGATAAATTCTACTAACCATAAGAATGTGGAACTTTTTTGTTTTCTTTCAATAACGGGAAATTATTATCTTTGTTATATTGTTACTACTGTTTAGCTCAGTTTGCTTTAAAAGCCATAAGATTGTGGACTTTACACAAACCCCTATTTGCATGTCCTCGTTTCACCTTAGCTCATCTGAACTTGCTTGTGCACCGTCAAGTTTTGTTAGTTTGTAGATAAAACGTCTTTGTCCTATGATATTTGGTTATCGTTTTTGCAGTCAGACCTAAACCAGGCAATTCAAATGGTTTCATACTATGCATCATCATCAGAGCCTGCACAGGTTCGTGGTAAAACTGTGTATATTCAGTACTCTAATCGGCATGAAATTGTCAACAACAAGAGTCCAGGAGATGTTCCTGGAAATGTATTGCTGGTCACCATTGAGGGTGTTGAAGCTGGTGATGTGACAATTGATGTTATCCACTTGGTAAGTGTTGTTAAGTGAAATATATTTCTTATTTTTGAAAAATCAGTTAATAGTTTCATTTGAGAGCATCTGAACATAGAAAAGAAGGACAAATGAGCATTTTTTTGACAATTGGTGAATGTTCTATTGAAGGAACATAAACATATTTTTAAGAGCCTAGCTGGTCATATAGGTGCATGCCACATTAGCCAAGGTGTTAGGTGGTGATGAAGGCACAAAGTTACGTTTTTGTGTCTTTGCTTTTGTTCCATAATGAAAATGCTGCTCTTTATTCTTTCCAGAAACTAAAGAATATGTTATTTATTTCATGACCTTGTTGATGGTTTAACTGTGACTTCTAGCCAGCCGTGGAAATCCTTAGGGCAAAGCAAAATACTCTTTATTTTGAAACTATGCATTCTATCTCTGTTTTCATTTTTTCTTAAAGGTTTTATAGTTAATTTACCGTAGTATATTATAAGTTAAATCAAATTGCTAACATCTATTTTCCTTTGAAATCCTGTACAAGAGTTGTGAAATGGCATACTTAGTACGCAATTTCATGGTAACCCTTCTGAAACTTTTCTTACTTTTGTTTGGAAGCTATCTAATTTCCATGGATTACTGCAGTGCTTTGGTTTGATCACCTTTCCCCTACTTAGATGCAGACTGATTATGTAAAATTTTGAGTCGATTTTATTTCAAAGCAATTGAAACACAGATGGTGATAACTCTTATTTAGATCTTTTTTTTGGAGACAGTTTGGAAATATTGTCATGCACGTCATACTGCTTTCTATGGTCTATCTTGACGTATTCATGTACAGGTGTCAATTCTGCACTTATATTCTTAAATATCCTAACCTTTCTTTTCTGCTTCTGATTGTTAGTGATTGGTATGGATCAGAACATGTATCTTCAAACTCCTTTAGTTATGCGTGTTAGCTTTTTGTATTGAATTATTCAGGTGTTTTCTGCTTTTGGATTTGTGCACAAGATTGCCACTTTTGAAAAAGCTGCTGGCTTCCAGGTGAGATGTC
>JANIJH010000001.1:46482747-46504253 GCA_024520975.1 Erythroxylum areolatum | reverse complement strand
AAATCCTTACCTAATAACCTCACTTTGTTTACTATGTCGAGCAACTTGTCGAAGTATTCTTTAATAATTTCTAGCTCTTTTATTTTCAGCTTTTAAATTCTTTGATCAAATTGAGCACTTGCATGCTCTTTATTCTTTCATTGCCTTGTTATTCCTTTTTGAGGTAATCTCAGATATCCTTTGCCGACTCTAGATTCATAATTCTTGTTAATACAATATTTAAAACAGCATAAAATAAGCAGACTTTGGCTTTAGACTTCCTATTTTTCTTTCTTTGTGCATCTTGATTTAAGTCATTGTAGGATTTAATGGTAACGGAGGGACTTCATAATCTTTCTTCATTGCTTCCCAAATATTCATAGCATTAAGATGAGCTTTCATTGAAACAGCTCAAATTTAATAGTTTTCACCGTCAAAAATTAGTAATCCACCTTAAGAAAATTGTGTCTCAATCTTCATTGCTTGGAAATGATTGTAATTATGAGTTGTAAATCAAGTTTATGTTTTGGTTTTACTTATCTTGCAAGTCGCTCACCGACAAATGCTATAATATCATTTTGTTGATATTTGAAAGACGGAGGGCTAACAACGAAAATGAAGAAAATAAATAATACACAAACTTCTATATTTTCTGGAAAAATCACACGTTTATTCAATGAACTGCATAGTTTGTATAAAGTTAAAAACATAAGAATCAAATAAAATTTGATGATATCTAGCTAAACCTCAGCTAACTATTTTACTAAAGATTTCGTCCATTATCTAACCCACGTTTTTTCAGCACTAATTCATGGATTCTGGAAATACATAAGAAAACCAGTATGAGCAGAGCTTGACATTTCATAACAGCATGAAAAAGATCCAAACGTAATAATCTTGCAAAATGCAAATTACAGTCAGAGAATCAACATCTGACGCGGTCAATCCTTTATTCCCAAAAATTACAGTTAGGACAGTTCCACTAGTTAAAACCAATCCAAGAAAATAGGAAAAGAAAACAAACACACACTTCCAAGAACTCAAAGATACGAACAATAACAGCTCCAAGAACTCTTAAGATTACTCATGATCATCCACGTGGAGAAGGTCCATAGATAAAACCAGTTCTGGGGTTAGTGTTAGGCTCTGGATCTTGATAGTCCAACACTTCAATCATTTTTCTGTCAGCTCCTGAAGCTTCCTGGAAACCAAACATTAAACACACATTAAAAAAGAACTCATATGAACGAGAACTTGTATCTAAACACTGCTGATTTAAGTGAAAATTAACCAACCTTTTCTGGAACCGATGAATCCCCAACATCAACTGTATCTATCAGAATCTTCCTGCCAAATCCTGAGAAGGCCATGAATCAGTTAAGCACTCCAAAGAGAGGAAAGAATGAAAAAGCTGAGAACTAGCTTGCAATATACCATGAGAGATGGAGAGAAGCAGAAGAGCCAAAACAAGAAGAAGCTTGAGAAAACAAGACCGACCCATTTTTTCTTTCACAGCTCTGGGAAATGGGTAAGGGCTAGATTTTCTTTACAGGTTTTAGGTTTTCGAGAAACCGCCTATGGCAGATCCAATGAAGAGGAGAGTTAATACTTAGATAGATGATGCTTTGTACGTTTGTTTTCAAGCCTGTGTTTATGCGTATATATAGGTAAGGTAGCAGCTAGAGTATTACTATAATTACTCAAAAGTCGGTGAGAACTATAGCAAGCTCACTGTTATTGTTTGTTTCGAGAGAAAACAAGTTCCTGGAAAACAAATTCTGCAAATGTCAAAGATTCTAGGAAAATTTTATGATTGAAATTGTAATTATATGCTTCTTTGCTGTTGGTTAAGGTGTCCGTGAGTCAACATCTTGTCAGGTGATAAATTTTTTATAAGTTTCTAATTTTTTTCTAACATCTTATTCCTTCTTATTTCCATTCCTCACAGTTCTACCTCCAACACCCTCGTCCCATTGCTCAGAGCCCTACATTCGTCTTCTTCTTTGTTTTTGTATAGATGAAGAGAAAATATGAGACATATTACATGACGAGTTAGAGCGACAAACATCCAGACATATTTTCTAAAAAGATTGAAAGGTACTTTATAGATATAATATTAAAAGTAATAATCCCGATCTCAAAATGCTCGATATAATTAACGAGCTAGTCCACACACCTACTAAAAGTCAAATATAACATAATGGGCAACTGTTTAACATGTACAACCAACTAATTTTTTATTGACAAGTCATTCATCAAATGAGGCTAATGGTAGAATATAGGATTTGGCTGATAAGTCATTCATCAAATTAGGCCAATGTTAGAATATAGGGTTAAGGGGTGGTTCTAATCTCCTTTGAAGGAAGAGTAACTTATTTTTCATAATCAATATTTAGTTTGGGGTTATTTATTAAAAAAATTTCAAATTTTAATTAATTTTATAATTATAATTTAAATTTTAAAAAATGAAAATTAATTATAAATTTATTTTTCGTAACCAAATTTTAATTTCCATAATTATTTGAGAGATGAATCTATTTTTGACTTTACTTTTGTTCGTCCTGACTCACCCTTGATACTCATCTTGTCTTTTGCAGGACCGGTGCGGCAGGCGGTCGATCGCCATAGTCTTGGCCACAGTGTTTCTCGCCCTTGCCGGGTTCAACAGATCGGATGGAGTCGGCCGCAGGTCGGCTGGGTCAAACTCAACACGGATGGGGCCCGTAATCCTACACAGCGCACGGCTTCAGCTGGTGGTCTTCTCCGCGACAATGATGGTAGTTGGCAGGGCGGGTTCTCCTAGCTAATAGGGTAGTGCTCGGCGCAGTCGGCGGAACTCTGGGCCGTCTACATAGGTCTTTCCTTAGCTTGACGATTGGGCTTCCGTCGGATTGAGCTGGAAGTGGACTCGATGGGGGTGCACCAGCTCTTGTCCTCGGTGACTTCCCGCTCTCAGGTGGACAACCCTCTTGTCATGGGTATCCGGGAACTCCTTAACCGGAACTGGTCTATTGTTCATCGCCATGTATTCCGAGAGAGCAACAGATGCGCGGACTGGCTCGCCGACCCGGCACGTCAGGACGACATAAGCGTCACTTATTTTGATGTTCCACCATCAGGATGCCATAGCCTCCTATTAGAGGATAGAGCGCGGATCAGTTTCCCTCGACTCAGTTAGGTTTCGATGTTTCCCTTTCCCTTTATGAAAAAAAAAATCACCTTTTCTAAAATATCAAGACCGATTATGAATCATAAATTTATTATAGGCATTTTATTTTAAAAAATAAAAATATTAATAAATTGATCAAATTTTTTATCAAAAACTGATAAATTTATTAATCAATTGGCTAATTTTTATTAATTAATAAGTTTTTATGAACTAAAATAAAATTATTAATTTTTATTTAATAATTTCTTTTTAAATTAAACTTTAAAATTTTTGAAAGATAAAGAGAATCTCTTTTAATAATAGTTCAAATTCTTTAATTTATTCAATCTTTTGCTTGTGTTATAATGGTTTAATATCTGGTTAAATCTTTTAAACTTTAAAATTTTTGTCTTACCGATTTAACTTTCAGTTCGATTTTTAAAAAATTATTAAAATTGTGTTGAAAATACTCTCTTTTATCTTATTTTAGAAAGAAAAACAAAAGTCAAGAAGCCGGCATTTAAGTTTATAATTTAAGTGATGTTTTGAAAGAATATGCTTATGGTTAAATTCAATGTCTCAATTATGTAAAGAAATTGAGATGCTATGTTGACTTTCATGAACCTGAAAAAACTAACCTTTAACTGAATATTTGTGTCACTGTTTCATTTTTTTAATTTTATTCGTAGGAATAGGATAATTCGTGGAATCATTTTTGTATAAAAAATACGCCTAAATTATATAACTAAATTATTCCTAGTTTTTAAAATAAAAAATAATTTAGTTGACTTTCTATTTTGATCACTTTTATTTTTATTTAATCAAATGAACTGAATTTCAGGCATGAGTTCATAAGGTCAAATGCAAAAAGGAAAATAATCATTTCATGCATGACAAAAGTTACGTTATCACAATGAGTATTTTAAAAATTAAACCGAAAGTTAAATTAATAAAATAAGGTTTATAATGTTTAATCATGTTAAATTAATAAGGTAAGGTTTAAAATGTTTAATCATATTATACCGTTATAAAATTAGCTAAAATTGAACAAAATTAAAATTTAAAAATATGATTTAAAAATTTTTCTATAAAAATTTAAAGTTGAATCAAAATTCTAAAACCAAAAGTTATTAAACAAATTGAATTAAAAAAATTAAAAATTAAATCAAAAAATTGATCAATTCAATCGATCAGACTGGTTGAATTTTTAATCATTGCTGTTTACATTTTTTATCTTTTTACAATTATAATCCTTCTATGCTTTAAAAGAGAGAGAGAGAACTAGCATTTCATGTTTATAAATTAATTTTTTGAAATTGATAAATTTATAATTCGTCATATGTGATTTATTATTTGTTATTTCTTTAATTTTCCATTTAGTCAAATGAACCTATTTATTTATTTAGTGTGATTGTGATAGTATTATAATAATAAGGATGACAACGAATCGGCCAGAGCCCCTGTTGCTGGAGCCTTAGCCTGATTCGAGACCCAATTCGATCCAAAACAGCTGGTTTGAACATGGGTTCGACTGGGTTCAAGGTAGATTAGTTTTACCTAATTTTTTAAATAAAAAAAATTACAAAACGATTTTCATAAAAAATAATGTTGTTTTTGCTTATAAGGGTCGAGTATGAACAGCCCAACCCAAGGTCTAGTTTCGAAAAAGTTAGTAATATGTAACCTTAGAATATTTTGACCTTTAGTTAGGGATACCATAAAGAATTGTTTAAGAAAAGAAATTGTGTTTACAATTATAATCCTTTTGTAATAAAAATTTTGTCCTTCTGTCTTTATTTTAAAAATCATTTCATATTTAGTTAAAACTCAATCATTTTTAGTTGGATAAACTAATTATCTAATTAATAAATTAATCAATTTTTAATAACGAAAGTTATTAATAAATAAAAAAGATACTTTAAAATTTTTATAATTAAATCAATTTACTTTTTTTTTTGTTATTGTTGTAAATAACAATTACCCTATCAATTTTAGCTACTCCAGCAATTAGTCAACTTTGGAGGTTTGTGTTGCACATGTAAATTATCGTACTTCAATGTAATTAGATACTTAGGCACGCACTTAGAGGCAACATTAGAGCCGATAAGAGTTAAATTAATTGTTAATGAATATGTAAGAGACAGTCCATCAGCCCACACCACATCAGGCCCAATACCCACAACATAACTCACATCTTCTAGAAGACTCCTCATCGATATCTTTGTTATTTTTCTGTTGTAACCGAATGATATTGTACAGCTGTATTGATCACATTTGTATATATATATACTCTTCCTCAACAATGTAAATTGACAGAGTGACAATAAGAAATTCATTACACAATTATACTCTTACAGAATATTATAGCACTCCAATAATTAAGGCAATGTCGTTTTAAAAGTTAAACTAAGTATGTGTTTAGTTCAGTTTTTGAAGGACAAATAAACTTTTTTTTCCCGTACAAAAGCTGTTTTTTAAAAAATAGAGTGTTTAGCTATAAATTTCAAAAATACTTTTTTCACATAAATAACTTTTTTAGAAGGTAAAATACAGTTTTTTGAGAAGCTCAAATCTTGAGCTTTTCAAAAAAGTACTTTTTAAGGTAGATTTTTCAGATCAATTAATGGACCTATTTTTTAGTTTTATTTATTTTTATGTTTTACACATAATTCCTACAATACCTACAAACACATTTTCACGTTTATTTTAAAATTTATATAATATTATTTGACTTTTTTATATGTTTTAATATTTATTTTTTATATTAGTTTTACTTATATTATAATCTATAATCCATATAAAAGATTTAGTTATATATATTTTTATTTATGTTTTATATGGTTTAAAATTATATAATAATTAGTATATTATGCTTTGCATATTGTTTAATATATTTAAAATAATATTTATATGCATAAATAATTTTTATTACAAAATAAAATATATTTAAAATTAAAAGTACTTTTTATTTTTATGTAACGAAACAGTCTATTGTATAAAGCTCTTTTTAAAAAACTTTTTTAAAATGACATTCAAACAGTTAATTGATTTTTTAAAAAAGCTCTGTTAACAAAAATTTTACTGATATAAGACCATCCAAACAAGCTCTAAACTAATTTGGAATTGGTCTAGGGTTTGTAATCCTACTTTTATCTTTACTATTATCAGTTTTAGTTGGATTTTAAGATGAGGTTAACACATTAAGAATTGGACAAAATGGTAATCTTTTGGATTAACTTAAGTTTGTGTTACGTTGTTGTCAATCATGGTAAATGGTATTTAAAAGGTCGGGTCGGGTTGGTTTTGGGACTCGGATGCAAGTTCGAAAATGAAAATTTTTGACAAATTATTGCTCAATTAGATCTAAATATGTGGGTTCATTTTTGACCAGATTTGACTTGACCTGATATATTGGTTTCGAATTGGGTCAGCCAATGTTACTGGCCCTTATTGGAGGTTCAAATCGACTTGGTACACTGTAGATCACAAGAAAAGGCAGGTGCCAACTAAGATGGTCTCCAGGGTTGAAATTATCTAAGAGATATAAATTCAGGACCAGAAAAAGGTTGGTTATACTTTTCTGAGTGCAGGATCATGTGCACATATGGGACAAGGAGGGAGAGGAAGGCCATGGACCAAAACCAAAGTAAGCTTTAGTGGCGTCCCAAGCCTTTGGGACCTACCACAAGAGGTTCATAAAACGCAGAAATAGTGGCCAAACTTTGCCTCCTTATAGTGCACATGTCTTGTGCTTTTCCACTTGACTGAAAACATATCAGAACTCACCTGCTTCACCTGTAAATTTGTATTTGGAATGACTTCAGAACATACGATTCACAAACACCTTGGGACTTTTGGGATCAGCAAGAAAAAGTTTTGACTTTCATTCCCAAACTTATTTTTGTACATCTGGGATTATGGCACACAAACTCAACCTTGTCTAAGATCTAAGCCTCCCACAATGTCATATATCTAAATATGTACATGAACTTGGAAATATTTGACAGCAAACCAAAAATATCTGCATGGGATGAAATGAACAGAACAGAGAAAAAGTGAGGATACAGAGTTGAAAGGCAATTTCTGCCAGAAACAGTAAGTATGATCTCCCGAACTGCATTCGGTTCGGGTTTACTGCAAGGGGAGTGGATACGACTAACTTCCGAATCCGATATTTCACCCTTGGAAAGCTACTCAATCATGAGGTCTCATGGAATTGGAGTGATCGAGACAATGCCGCGGGATTGGCTTTCAAGACTGGTGAAGATTCCGAGGTGTCATTTTCTTCATCACCCTTTGATTGGAAAGCGTTAAAAACGCCTTTACCACCAATAGAGTTTGCCTTTTCATTCTTAATCCCAAGGGTTGTCCATATTGAGCTTTTAGCAGCTTCACTGGGATCGTCAATTCTCAATGTTTTTGGGATCCATAGACATCGCTCACCATTATTCCCTTTTGCTGGCTCATATTCTGCAGAATTGTTTGATTTAGGCATGTTCTCATCTCTTGAATGTTTTCCCAATGTTGGAGAGTTAGGAGCAGAGCTCAGGCCAGTTTGCTTTGGTGAAGAGGGATGAGGAAGCCATGGAATGCTCCAAGCACCAGGTACCACACAACCCCAATAAGTAGCTGAAGGATAGAATGGCATAGGAAATCCAGGAGGGGCTGCAGGGCAAAAAGTAGGTGAGACTACAGGGCAACTCCACTGAGCTGTACCCCAGGGGTAAGGCCACGGTGCACCAGGGTAACCAGGTACCTGAGGTGGAAACCCTTGAGAACTCGCATTCACTGACCCCTGTGACCCACTTTTCCCTGGGTCACATGAATCTAAAGTTGTGACTGAAGTTCGATTAGAATGATCATCGCCGTTCTCTCTGCCTTCACAAAAACCTGGAACCCTTAATGCTTCAGGTTTATGGAAACCATTTCTAGTGCAATTCTGCATTGTTTTATCGGCAAGATTCAGTACAGAAGCCATTGATTCATGGAGAGGTGTGTCCGAGCCAAAGGTAAGGACTGCACCATTGGTCTTCAAAATAGGATGGTGAACTCCATTTGGAACATCAGTTCGCATATTTTGGAGAGCTTCAGTGACAGTTATATGACGGTAATTAGAAGCTGAGTTCTTGTTCTTGCGGCGACCAGCACCTACCGGCACATTCCTCATGGTTCCTCCAGCTGTCCAATATCTCTGGCAATTCTTGCAGAAATGACGGGGTTGGTTCACATTGTAATTGTTATAGTAACAAAACTTGGTGTCCATGCTATCACAGCGGGGGCAGGGGAGGATCTTGTCTGGCTTCTTTGGGGTCTTTTCTTGAGAATTACTCGTGTCACTCTGTTCTTCCTCAGTGTTTGATGCTTTCGATGTACTGCTTTCCTTTTCAACGGTGGGTGTTCTTGGGCTTACATTTATCCCTGAAGCTCCATCAGGATTTGGTGACTCTTTCAGATTCTCAGGCAGGGCTCCATCTTCTTGTTTACACTCTGTTGTTTTCTCGCCTACTGCATCCTGAATTAATCGTCATGTTAACTTATGAGAATGTAAAGATGCCAATAATTTGTATTTCATATAAAGTCCATACAACAATTAGTGCCACACATATAAAAAACTGAAAAATTCTACACCATGTGAAACAGCTTGTTTAATCATTGAACTTAAAAGGGCAAAGAAGTAATAGTCAACAAGTACTATTGAGTTCAGTTCTATCCTCCCGTCTCCTAGATGCTAAGAATTAAGAAATATGGCATTTCATATAGATGCCTCTAACTAGATGGTTCGTGTAAAGGACTTCCAATTCAATTTTATTCTAGAATGAAAAAGCAACATCTCATGTTAGCCCTTTTTTCGTTTATGCACCAACATACTTTCATTTCTGCTTCTCTAGAAAGCGAAAACTATGACTACGCTTCATCATTTGAAGATTAAAACGTTCAAGTTTGAAAGTTTAAGATCCTTGTATAGATTACATACATCAATTATCATCATTGCAGTTGCCATGGTTATCTCAGTAATTGTTATTGTTTACTAATAACCAAGCAGATCATGGGGGTGGAGTTAAGCACAATAACTTTAAGACGATCTGTTCATCTAGGAAAGCATGACCATCAGAGCCTTCACGATGAGGCGAAGTTAGATAGCAATAAGTAGAGCAAGCAAGTAGCGTCAAACATTCTAATAAGTCATTATTCCAAAATACAAGTTTCTGCACACAAGCTATGTATCAGTTAACCTAGGAAAATGACTGTCAAGAAGCCCCACAGTCAAATTAGCAAGCCAAAGAAGAGAATGGGTTCCCAAGAGATAGAATCAGGTAGAGGAAAAGCCTTCAATAAGAATCCAACATCACAGCATCCAAGTTCTAACTTGTGAAAAGGATGATCTAACAGATAATTACACAAGTCGATTATGATCTTACTATGAATCGCTTAGATGATTTCTTAATATTTAACCTACAAATGAATCAAAGTTCACTAAAGAGAACAGCCCCGAGTTCGAATCAATTGCGTCAAAAATAGCATACAAGAATGAAAATATTCAATCATGAACAGTTCCGACACACTTAAAATTTAAAACAGAAACCAATCGGAAAAGGAAAGGCTCCTTCAGCTTCAATTTCCCAAAATTAAGTCCAAACCCCATTTACTTATTTCACTCAACTTAAAATGGGTAATCCTCAAAATTTGAAAACAACCAATCAAAACCAACAAAGATTGTACCTTTTCATCACTTTCTCTCTCTACAACATCTCCTTTTGTGGAGCTTTCATCAGGCGAAGAAGAGTCGGCACAGGATGGACAGCCCTGATCTTGACTATCACCATCCAAACGACCACCACCACCACCACAAGTAGAATTAGAAGCAGTGGTTGTGTCGGTGAGTTTCCCAGAAATCTCCGGCAAAGGAATCGTCTTTCCAAACAGCTTGATTCCCGGGTCTTTTGGCTCCGACATGACAGTTCACTCTGTTTTCTCTCTCTCTATATTACGTATCCCTTTTTTCAAACCTAATTCCGCAACTACGTATCACAGAAAACAGACAAATAACACTAAAAAACACAACATAAACAACGCTGAGATCCCAAGGAGAGAGGAAGTGTAGAAACAGAGATCTGAGTGACAGGTGTGTTCTTGGTGTTGTGTTTTAGATCCGCTTGAAGAAGGCAAGTGAGGGCGCCACGTCAGCAAAGAAAGAGCCGTTTTGAGCCACAAGTTCTCTTTGTGGCCTGGAAGCAAAGATTTCCTCTCCTTTTCAATCCCTTTATTTTCTTTTTTGCAATTCTTTTTGTTCAATTTTCAATTTGTTGAAAAAAAAAATCTTCAATTATTTAATATTTTCACTCATTTTCCACTTTCTTAATCTTTATTTTGTGGTTGAAATTTGAGACGGCGGGTCTTTGATATTTAAAGTATCTTTAATTTAAGAGTAAAGTTTAACATTATTAAGTGACTGTTTGAATGTGTTATTGAAAAGTTAATAAATACTTTTTTTACTTACAATTTTTTAATAAAAATTGCCTAATATTTCTTTAAGGTCATATGTTTCAAACTTTAATTTATTAATTAACGATTAATAAATATTTAATTTGAAGTTTTTAAAATGTTTATACTTTAATTATTAATCAAACTTCAAATTCTAATAAAAACTTATTCCACTAATTAAATAAAACATAACAATTTTTATAAAAGTATCGAATTAATGATGATACAAATAAAAAACAAAAAGTGAAAATTTTTAAAATAATTGTTTTTCTTAATTAAATCTAAAATAAATTGCCTTTTATACATATTTAACTTGTTAAAAATTGGGGTTTTATGTAAAAAATCATTTAAAAAAAAAAGGAATCACTAAAGTCTAAATCAATCTTATAAAATTAAAAACATTGCAAAAATGCACGTCAGATATTTCCACGTGGTTTGCACCTCACAATGACGCCTTGACAGCTTACAAGTCATTCAATAGCATCACCCGCTCTGCCACGTCAGACTCGTGACTCAATTACTTTTCAAAGGGCCCCACCTCTAAAAGGCAAAGTGAAAAAGGCTCCCACACGTGTGAACTATCCACTTGAGTTTTCGAAAAGACGGAATCTAGTTCTAGTGGCTCATTCCGTGTTATACCGACATTTGCTCAAAAATCGACACGTGTCACAGTAAAAATTTGGTACGGTTTAATTTTGTCTGTTTTAATATTAATATAATTATATTTTTATTACTAATAATAATTATTTGAAGATAAATTATTTTTAATTAATTAAATTTATTTTAATAGTTTATGTAATATTTGTTTATAAGATTATTTTGTCTATTAAAATAAATAATGTAAAAATTAAATTTATTTTAAGTATATTTTAATTAGTAAACCAAGTTATATTTGAAATTTATATTTTTGAAGAAAATTTTAATTTAATTATATTTACTAATAATTACTAATTTAATTTAATTTTAATTTTAATAAATTATTTAATAAATTTTAATATTCATAATCTTAATTAATAAATTTTAGTACAGTGCTAAATTAATGTTCATAATTATTATTAATAATTAATATATTAGATAATTAAATAGTATATTTAGTTTATAATAAATTAAATTATGAAAAAAACATAAATCAATTTTTGTTGTTTTTATAAATTTTAAAAACTAAAAAATCAAATTCAAATTAATAAATCAAATTTTCAAATAAACAATTGTTTACTAAATTAAAAACAGAAACAAAAAAGGAAATTCTAAGTTTTATATTGTGGACTAACTAGATTAGCTATAATTTCAACAAAAAATTGGCTTAGATTTTGTGTGTTTATGTC
The DNA here is from genome assembly GCA_024520975.1 of Erythroxylum areolatum. Taxonomy (NCBI): domain Eukaryota; kingdom Viridiplantae; phylum Streptophyta; class Magnoliopsida; order Malpighiales; family Erythroxylaceae; genus Erythroxylum; species Erythroxylum areolatum. The sequence goes on along the minus strand of JANIJH010000001.1, from coordinate 46,492,319 downwards.
TCACAAATCAGCTAAGACCATTTCGATCGAATTTGAGTTATTTTGAAATTAATAAATTGAGTTTAATTTAATTAGAATCATAATTAAAATCGAATTTAAGTGTATAATTTTAATTAAGTGTCAATTTATATTTAAAAATTTAAAAATTAATAAATTAATTAAATATGCTCGTAAATGAGTTAAAATTAATAATTAAATTACATATAATATACTTTATATCTTATATTTAAATTGAAATTTTAAAGACTAAAAAATGAAGAGCTATTTATGTTATGTGTGAATGTTTTTTTTTTTTCAAAAGAACAATATTTTTTACATCAAAGTCTTGTGGCTAATTAATGGGACTTAGTTACTTAGATTAGTACAGCAAGTTCACAACTTCTATATAATTTATGTGTGTAAAGGGGCCTTAGTTAGTCTTATTATTTAATCATCCTAATCATGTTGGACTTAATAAAATCATATTTAGCAATCTCACATCTTTAATTAAGAAATTAAAAGAGTACTCTCAATAGCAAAATTTTGAATTAGGGTTGAGAATAATTAGCTGGATCAAGTTGAATTATTTGTTGGCCTAGTCTACCTCGACTCTCCAAAGGTGCAACCTACATTTGGTTTAAGATTTGATCGAGTTTGATTTATGTGAATTCAACTCAAATTAATTTAAGATTCAAGTGTCGACCATGGTCTAATTAGATACGTTTCAATTTGTCTGAATCTAAATTTAAAATTAAAATTAAATTGTTAATTTTATATCTGAATCAATTTGATCGAATTAAGTTTTAATTGACAAACGTAATACGGATATCAGATATAAGAATATACTTAAAGGACAACTAATCTTAAACTGCTTAACCATTTAAGATTTTTTTTATTCACTTCCTAAACTTTTAAATTTTTTTATTAACTAACTATTCTTATAAAATTTCTAACAATTCATATCAAAACGTCAATTTTTGCTGAAGTGATTAATAATATGATATTTTGTGGACTTGCTATATTTCGTAGACTTACTATATTTTAATTAACAATTGTAATACCGATATCAAGTATATGAATATACTTAAAACTTAAAAGGATAACTAATCTTAAACTGCTTAATATTTTAAGATTTTTTAATTCGCTTCCTAAGCTTTTTAAATCTTTTTATTATCTAACCAATCTTTTAAAATTTCTAACAATGCATTTCAAAACGTCAATTTTTGTTGAAGTTATGATATTTAGTGGACTTATTATATTAACAAAGATAATCTTTTGAATTGAATTGTTAAAATTTTTAAAAGTCAGTCTGAAATATTTAAAATCCAAAGTATTGAATTGAAAATATATTATTTTAAAAAAACTATATTATTTTTTTTAATTCTTAAATTCGATTAAGAGTCAAACCTTTACTTAATTGCGAAGCCTCTGGTAGACTTTCTTCTATTGGCCGCCGTGGATGGCGTGTTAGGTTGTAAAGATTGACGATGGATCCACGCATTTACTCCATCGGTGAATGGGAATTTCCAAGATATGATATGATACCAAACGCGCAGTTGACTAAATGCATAGCTATGCATGCGCGTAATTTGCTGCAATCAACTCAGAATTCAGAATTTCTCTGTTTCTTTATATATATATATATATATTGATGAGATTTAACGAACAGTTTATAACAGAATAAGTGATACAAAAGATAAAATTAAAACAGAATAATTGATACAGACAATTATATATAGAACAGAATAATTAGTACAAAAAATTATATATATAACCATCTATATCAGTTATTCTGTTATAACTTGTTCCATTAAATCCCATTCATATATTTATGTAAGTTTTATATAATGAGTTAATAAAATTTAATAAAACATAATAAGAACGTCATAACTGAAAGTATCATGTCGTGTACTGTAATTACAAATGCAAATACAATATTTTAAATTAAATTAATCTAAAAATTAATTTGATTAATTAAACTAATTAAATAATTTTTAAAATTCATAATTTTAATTAATATAATATAATATGCATATGAATATTAGTTGATATAAAATAAGCATGAATTACAATTATAAATTAAATTAATTTATATTTTATGTAATTTAAATTTAATTTATGGTTAACAGTTTAATTTCTTAGAAAATCTCATAAGACGTGTACCTTCATATCTTATAAAACAATATCTTCAAATAATATATATTATTCATTCACCCGACTTAGTCATTATGGTTGAAAGTTTCCTTAACATTACATCATATTTAGTGGTACTTTTATAAGTGGAAATTGACTTCTGTTTCGACCGCATATTTGAAATTTGCACCACAATCTTGTGTTGTATATTTCTAATCTTTAATAGATGATTTGTTCATAAGCATAGATAGCGATTTGAATATTATTGTAATTAATGCTAGGTTTGAAATTGATTGCTTGTATCAAAACAAAGGAAAGCAATATTATTTGAGGTTCTCTCCATCTTGGATTGATTTATTTAATAAAAAATAATATAAATTATAGTAATTATTATCGTAATCACATTCTGTTTGAACTTCTGTATTGAAATAAAATTTGAGAATATCTAATAATACGCAACTTTATCCTTATAAAATAAAGAGATTGTTTCTGATAGACCATATACAGATGTAACAGAAAAATAGTGACGCAGGTTAACGGAATAAATAAGTAAAAAGAAAAATATAATAATAAATTAAATTATATAAATATTTGAATTATTAAGATAATATTTTATAATTTAAAATTTTAAAAGGTTATGTTAATTATTTTGATATAAATTATTGTTTTAATAATATAACCCAAAAGTTACGAAAGAAAACCAGTTGAATGGCTCTTCATTTCCTTGTCCTCTCAGCTGGCTCTCTGGTTTGGTTTGGCTCCTTCTTAGCCGGCCTTTTGATATAATCTGATTCAACCAATCCGAAGATCGAGCAAAGATCTCTCTTTTTCTCGGACTCGTTCGGTTCTGATCGAATTACGTGCTAGCTAGATTGTTTTTCCTTCTGACCACCAAAAATGTTGTTTTTAATCTTTTAAGAGTACGTAAAGTCTTGATCTTTGCGGCCTTTGACGAGGTGGGTCGATCTTCTTTTGGCTCTAGGTCGGTGGGTTTGATTTGGTTTTGGTACTGGGATTGGGTAAGATTGGTGGGTCTGATTGAGATTTGAGTTTGAGTCAATCTTGTGCTGGGAGATGGTCTGTTTCTATAGCTCGATCTCGGTCTGCAACTCCATTGACCAGTCGACAGCAGTTATGGCAAATTCTGTGAATTCCGATGAACTGTGTCAGAAATCAAGGAATATCAATCATGTGCATAAGAATAGGAAGACTACCAGTTGTTCTAATTGTTCTAGCAGACCGGTCTGTGAACGATCTCGATCAGCTGTTATTGATCTTGTCATCTTGATTGCTGTTATCTGTGCTTGTGGGTTCTTGTTGTTGCCTTCCGTCAAGTTTATCATTGAGTTTGCCGGTGTCATCCATTATGTGGTAAAAGAGGAGGCTGTAAGAAATCCGATGCTATATGGATCTATAGGGATTAGTGTATTTTGTTTTGCAATAGTTGCCTGGATAGTGCTTTTTTGGGCAACTAGGAAATGTGGGAATCCAAATTGTAAGGGCCTGAGAAAGGCAGCAGAATTTGATATTCAATTGGAGACTGAGGAGTGTGTGAAGAATTCTAATGGTACGCTGGTAAAAGATGGAGTTAAGAGGGGTCTATTCGAATTGCCTCGTGATCATCATCGTGAATTGGAGGCTGAACTCAAGAAGATGGCACCGCCAAATGGACGAGCAGTTCTTATTTTTCGGGCGCGATGCGGATGTTCTATTGGGAGATTGGAAGTCCCGGGGATCAAGAAGCCAAAGAAGATCAAGAAGTAGGATTAATATAGTTCCTAAACTCTATAGAAAGGATATAACAATATAGGAATAGAATCATAAGGGAAAGAGGAATCCTTGTCAGCCAACATTCTCAGAAAAGCTACTTTCTCCTTAAATAAGTTCATGGCAATAAGTTGTAACCATCTATGCATTTGGTTATAATGGAGTATATAAGAATCCTTTCGTTTATTAACATTATTTAGCATTATATATTGTCTCTTCATGTATGTTCATGTCGTAGGTTCTTTATTCTTTTGCTTTTATATCCATGGTTTACTGTTTATTAATTTTCTTTAGGGCTTAGATCATACTGGTATCAGAGCAAAGTCCACTTGTTTATTCTTCAGAGTGCCTCTGACACTGCAAGTAAGAATTGTGTCATACAGATAGCATTTCATCTTTAACTAGAAATGTAAATTTGCCTGCCAACCCTTTCATTCTGATGATTTAAGGTTCTTCTGTTGTTTATAGAAGTCTAACTTCATGATTGAATTGACCACTAACAAAATCTAGGTAAGTAATGCTGTTACTAACAGGAAACTGGGAAGTTGCTTTTTCTGTCATGTCCCCTTTTCTCTCTCTCTGTTTTTTTCTGGTTCTTTGTTGATAGGGAGGTTCTTAGGGTGGATTGTGCTGGTTAAATTCTAGCTAATTGTTCTGAATTTGTGGACTTTTCTCATTTTACAAGCATTACCGTTTTCCATCATGAGAAATGAACAGGAGAATCAGTCTTTCATATTGTGCATAGTCTGGGGAGCAATAGGTTAAATTACCATTTTGATCATTTAGTATCTTTTAGCTAGGTCCTGCAACAGGGCATTGCTTCCTCAAAGTGCAGCATGCATATCTCATAATTTTTGTTATAGCTATTAGGTTCTTTGTTCTACTAAACTCTGTTGATTGAGTGAGAAGTCTAAACTAGGACTGATCCTTGATGGCCCGAATCATTTCTATGTTTCAGACCTACATCTTATCAGATAGTTGACAAATCACATATTTCAACTTAGGCTTGCTCTGCTTGTGTAAAGTGGGAACATTTATCTTGACATTGCCTTCATATTTAGTTTTCAAGATGGAGAGTAGTGATTAGATATCTGATCGACGATTCATTCTTGGAGTTGACTTGTTCATCAACTCATGTGTCTTCTTTAAGGGACTCTTAGTTTTCTGTTTCATTTTTGCTATAGTATGATGTTCTTTCCAAGGCACAGACTGAAACAAACTTTGTTTACTGATGTTAGACCTGGAAGAGAAAGGCTTAACCAAATTTAGTTGAGAACTAGAATTACCTTATCTCTTCATTCAATTCATGGACCTATGCTGTGCTTAGGAAGATATCCTCAGAATGGAATCTCCACAAGGTGAGTTGATGGCTTTATGCAGAACAAGTTTCACTTCCTACTGGTGTATATTAAAACAAGTATCATCTTTTCAAGCCTGATGGCAGGAACATGATTTGAGTTAAACTCAATTCTTGTTCATAATCTTTATGTATAGGCTATTGCTTTGATGCAATGTGAGTAAGAAGTGCTGCAGAGACATTTGCAATCTTTTCGTTATCTTTTAAATGCATAAAAATCACGTGTTCTAGATAAAAGAGCTGACAATTTGGAGGTGAAACTGATCTTACAACTAGTAAAATTCTTGACGAACTAACCATTAATGAATCAAACTCATCATTTACGAATCAACGATTCAAAATCAAGACCTAAAATTTTCTTCCCAACGACCTTATAATGTAGAACTCAGAATATAACAACATTTGGGCAGCTGTGAAAACGTTGAAACATCTGTCATTGCGCAAAATTTTCTTGCTACATGGTTCACCAACTCCAGAAACTGTAAACCGTTGACTGGGTTAATTACAACAATTCAAGTTACGTACTAGGCAGGTAAGGTTATCTAGATACCTTAATCCTAGTAATGAGAACAACCCTCCTTCTTAGCTAGCTTCATAAGTGCAAGTGTATCATGTACAGCTCCTTCAGACTCTTTTCAGCCCTAAAGCTGATATAGGCTGCAGAAGCCAAAATTACAGACCCCACATTTACTCACCATTGGTACTTGGCAGCAACAAGAATCTCCTCATATTTCTTGGCGGCTTGGTCCCAGCTGAGATCCTGTTCCATTCCTCTTTTCTGGAGCCCTTCCCAGCTCTTTTTGTATTCTCGATAAGTCAATAAGCAGTTTCCTAATGCATTTACCAACTTATTTGATTCAGCACTGTCAAATGTCCACCCGAGTCCTGACTCGTTGTAAGGATTGAACGGTTGAACTGTATCTCGCAGTCCACCAACAGCATGCACGACTGGAATTGTACCATACATCATAGCATATAGCTGGCTCAGTCCACAAGGCTCAAATCTTGATGGCATAAGCAAAATGTCTGCACCAGCTGTTATACGGTGAGCTGTTTTTACTGAAAATCCAACCCAACTTCTAACTTTGCCATGATGCTGGTTTTCAAACTGCCTAAGCATTTGCTCCAAGTCTTGCCTGCCTGTGCCCAACAAGACTAATTGCACATCCTGACTCACCATCCAAGGAATTGCCTTAGCTATAAGATCAACACCCTTTTGATGATCCAACCTTCCGATGAAACCGATTAGGGGAACCTCTGGACGGAGGGGCAATCCGAGCTCCTTTTGTAGGGCTGCTTTGCACTGAGGCTTGCCAGTATGAAGGGTTTCCATTGAGTAGTTTGTGTATCCATCTGACGTCAGATGGACGTCAAACTCTGGATTCCACTCTTTTACATCAATTCCATTCACAATTCCGCTCAGTTTCCAGTCACTCTCATTTATGATATTGTGCAGACCCCAACCCCCTTCAGATGTTTTAATCTCCCAGGCATATCCATGACTAACAGTAACCACACGATCTGCTGCCTTCAGACCGGCTGCAACTATATTGAAGTGCTCACCTCCAACAGGGTCATACAATCTGAAAAGATCAAGGTAATGCTCTGGCAGGTCCACATAGGAGAAATCATCCACTGGGCCACGACCCTGGATACAATCAAATTTTGTACTGGCTCAAGTTTCAATAGAAACGAACAAAGGCCTTCAGTCTGAATCCACAACTAAGATAATTTAGCTATAGGAAAACGAGTTCACCACAGCAAAGGAGAAACCAAACCTGGTGTGCTATGTTATGGATTACTAGGATACATCTGGTATATCGCATTTGACCATTGTCCCGATAATATGCCTTTAGATATACTGGCAACAAAGCAGTATGCCAATCATTTGCTATGAAAACCAAATTTCCATCTCCATAGCAAACACCACCACATGGAACCTGCCAAGGAACCTGAAAAATATAATTCAAAATTGTATGAGCAAGAATGAAATAGGCCTAAATACACCACTGGTTTTTGAGAAATCATCTGGTGACAAGTCACACCAGATAAATCCTTCAGAGAAGATTGGCAATCCAATATTATAATCAAAGAACCCATATGTCATAGAATATTCATCTGAGTAATGTATCTGCTGCTTGCATATGAATTATCTTTCTCTTCTATAAGAATGTCAAGTAGTGGTCTTTTAAGAGCATGTAAATTTATGTTTACTGTCTACTTTCAATCCATGTAACTAATTGCTATAATGCATAAAAGCAGAATTATCTAAATGGACACCGCCAGCATAGGTACTTGGTAATTATCCTAAATCATACCTCAACAGCTGCTTTGCAAAATAAAACCATACGCTTCAAAATATCCTGCACAATTATTCAAAGACATGTAAGACTCTAATGTGAAGGATGAGCTGAAATGATCAGGCAATCATTATTAATGAGATGAATGTAGCCAAAATACATGATTCTCCAAGGTGCACATTAAGGTGTTGGATATTTATTTTTGAAATCAGATACTATGACCAGATTATATCACACTATTTCATTTGATGTCATGAGTTACATGGTCCAGCAAAAAAATTCAGCTGAATCTTGCAAAAATTATCATGTGATGTTAGGAATCTAAATCAAAACGAGAATGAAAAGGCTTACCATTCGGTTTCCACCATATATATTACTTCCCAAGTGTTGAAACATAGGGCAATGAATGAATACAAAATCCACACCATCAATGTAGGCTTGGAAGTATGTTACTTCAAAATCCTGCAAAGTGAGGAATTACATAAAAATTGTGATGTGATTAATCAATAGCCAAAAGCAACGGTTTTTACCAACCTGACCATCCACCTTGTAAATCTTCCGAACTCCACTATCTTGAGCTTCAGCATAATTACCATATCGAGGTACCACAACCTGCAGGATAGGAATCATCAGTGGACAATCACACAATACAATTATAAAAAATAAAAAAAGAAAGAACCATGAAATCTTGATAGCATTACTAATGCAATGTCCGGAAGCCAAGTACCTGAAAGAATAAACTAATTGAAAGCAAGCCATCTAGAAATCCTTAAACTAAGATTACATAGCATGCTTGAAAAGTCCTTTAATTTACATGTAAATCAACTTTTGGGGAACAAATTCTCTTTGATACGTTATGAGGAAGAGGTAAATCATAGTACCAGTTATCAGGGAAAGGTAAATCATAGTACCAGTTATCAGGGAAAGGTAAATCATAGTACCATAACCCTGTGTCCACGTCGTGCCAATGCCTTTGGTAAAGACCCAGCTACATCACCAAGACCACCTGTGACAACCATCTCATTTCAGTTCTTGATTCCTGTAGAAATGGCACACTTGAACATGCACTAGAAATAAAATTTCCATTCCAAACGATAGAATACCTGTTTTAGACCATGGAGCACATTCTGCGGCAACCAAAATAACATTCATAACATTAGCACCAGCTAAAGGTGGAGGTGGTGGTTCTTTCTCAATCATATCACTTTCAACATTATTAATCTCTGACAAAGCTGATTCCCCTTGATCAACATGTTTTTCAACATTTATAGTGGCAACTTTTAAGCTACTGGATAGAAAAGTTGGCAGCTCATCAGATTGAATTTTTTCCGTACTAACTTCATTCCAATAATCAGTAGAACTCCTCGGAAAGGTAGCATCTTTTTCAGGTAATTGATCACCAATGTCCCTTCCACCTTCTTCATAACCCTTACTGGAAGCCAAAGATGCGCCTTCTGATAATTGATCCACAGTTGAAGAATCCTGACTGCTTGAACTAAAACTTCCACTTTGTTGCTTAGGAAAATCATCACCACTAGTTGAAGCAAGCGCTGAACTAGACAAATAGTTCTCCGGCTGCTCATTAGAGACTTCATCCTCTTCTGGGTTAATAATGGAACTATTTATAGAAGTAACAAGTTTCCTTCTTTCAGCTATCTACAAAAGATACAAAAACATTCAACGATACATTCAAATTCAAAGCAGAGTCCTAAGAAGTTAATGAAATGGACACGTTTTCAGTTTAGAAGATACGACCATTTTATCTCTTTTCCTCTGAAACAACCGATTCATTTAATCCCAAGTCCAACAGGCTTGCCATGAACCCTCTCTAAGTCAACTAAACTGATGCATCAACAATTGAGTACGGACCATTCGAATACTAACCATTTAAAGGAAAGCACTTACAAACATCCAGTTCCTAACATCACGAGAATTTCCAAAACCATAAGAAACACACTGACCCATAAACTGAAGAACCTGAATACGGACCATTCGAATACTAACCATTTAAAGGAAAGCACTTACAAACATCCAGT
>JANIJH010000001.1:46461101-46471883 GCA_024520975.1 Erythroxylum areolatum | reverse complement strand
CATTTACCAGTTTCTCAGGATGTGCAGATGCAACTGGTAAATACTTATAAAGCTGGCAAAGCAGCTGGATAGATGGTGCTAGAATGCTCTTATCAACATTCTTTACAGTCATCTTGTACCTTAGTCTTTAAGGACTGTTCTTACATATTTGACCTGTAGCCATATTGGTCATAATTATGATTAGGCTGTTCGTTGTCAATCAATTTTGGAAGAGAATAAACTGTAATTTTGCCTTTTGGATGACAGTCTATGTTAGTCCTTATTTTTTCCATAAAGAACTTTATTTACTAACCAGTAAGTATCGTTTATCAGATTTTATGTAGTCTTGCGTTTTTTTAGGTTTGTTCTGTTCCAAACGTGCATTGGCATTTGGCAATCCTTTCTAATGAGATCATCCCAACATCACAGAATGTGCCAGAGTTACAAAATCAATCTTAAATGCAAAGAAGTTTGCCATGGAATAAATAGGAAAAAGCGTAAATGTTGGAATTTCAGGAATTTAAACCTGAAATTGCAACGGAGCCTATGAATTGCAATTTTTTAAAAGTCGAATAGGTTTGGTTGGTTTAACAGTAAAAAATTTGTACTAGCTAATTTTTAAATTTAGTTTTTAACTTTTTGGTTAGATTTAGGTTAATAATTTTATCAGTTTATTAATTAATTAGTTAGTTTTTGTAAATTTTAAAAATTAAAATAAACTGATTAATTGTCAATTAATAGTTTCTTTGTTAAATTAAATTTTAGATTTTTTAATGGAAAAGGGTATTACTTCAATAATTTTTTATTTTTTAAAAATTTGATTCAATATTTAATCGAATTTATGATGATTTTATATTAATTGAAACTCACTTTTTGTCTTATCAATTTAATTTTCGATTTAGTTTTTAAAACATTGATCAAATATTGGCTAAAAAAATTTTAAATATCCATATCGAATATAATTTGACATTGTCTTTATTAATGAATTATTAATTTAAGTGATGAGAATTGGTTGGTGAATTGTTTAATTAATTTCTACTTGACTTTAAAAAAGACCTATGCAAAATTTCGACATGGAGAAATCAAAATTAAGACAAATGATTAAAGCTTGCATAACTTAGAAGAGCTAGTACCAACTTGCAATTTAAAAATGTTCTAGGAATTTAGAGCAAGCAAAATGGCCGCCGAATACTCTAGGAAAATCTAAAAATGTTCCTATTTGCATGAACATTGTGTTTCTGAAACTGAAAAGGTAAGAAGAATCAAGTTTTCTCAATGTACTTTCTAATTTATCTGTTTCTTGTCTTGCTTATTAATCTTTCTTTTCAAATATAATAGGTTTGGGTTAAGTAAGGTCTTAATGTATAGTTTTGATGATCACATAGCATATTATTATTATTGAATTTGTTTTTCATGATATTATTGTGGAATTAACTAATATGCGAAAGATTAACTTCAATAGAAGTATAAAATGATAATATTAGTATGAAGGAAATTTGTCAATTGATGAGAGTTGCTAAGAACTTTGAGAGGCTAAAAGGAGCATTTGAGTACATGTGTGCATTGCATGAGTCATATTGATTCCTTGAAGTGTACTTTACAAGGACTCCTATGGATATTGAACAAGATTTGTAAAAGTTTGCCCTTCACCTATGACAAAGTAAGAGCTCCTCTTTACCCGTGGCAAAAAAGATGTATTGTGAGTTTCTCTTAACTTATTAATAGAAGAAAATAGTAAGTTCTTAAGTGAAACTTGAGGATAGGCATAGGCTAATGGCTTTTTGACCAAAATGATTGTAAATTAATTTATCTCTCTTTCTTTAGTCTCTTCATTATTATTGTGTTTGATAGAATTTTTTATATTAATTTGCTATAATCATTCATTGAAATGGGTAATTCATTTATTAGTCTAAAAATAGGAAAAAAGTGAACAAACATAATTCACTTCCCTCTTATGTGCTATCTAAGGAGTAACAATTAGTACCAGAAAGCATCTCATTCATCACATATAGATTTCTAGCAAAATTTGATTAAAGTTTATTTTGTCAAAATCTGATTCGATTTTTAACTAAGAGAACCAATATATAGGTAGACCTCCTTTTTAAGGTGACAATTATAACCATTGGAAAACTCGGATGATGAAACACTTTCTTTTACATAAAGGAATTTGTCTTTCGAGAATTGTAGAAAATGTTTCTTATGTCCTAGTGAAAAATAATTATTGTAGATAAAGTAAAGACTAAGATACCAAAGGATAGAAATGAGTAGATGGATAATGATGAAGAGACTCTCTATTAAATAGTAAAGTTGTGCATATTTTGTTTTGTCCTCTTCACAAAATGAATTCAATGAAGTACGTATGTATAAAACTACTCATGAGATATAATATACACTTGGAGCCACATATGATGGCACTACCCGGGTAAAAAAATGCAATGTGAACTTATTAATGCATCAATTTGAGTTATTTCATAAGGAGAAAAAAATTCCATTTATAATATATACACTTGTTTCCTTTATAATTTTAATGCTCTTAAAGGTCTCAGTAAAAGTTGTACTAATCTTAAATTGGTGAAAATATGCTTAAATCTTTACCATAATTTTTATAGGAAAATATAAATTTCATAAAAGAAACAAAAGATTTAATTACCTTGGAAGAACTAATTATATCACTGCTTACCTATGAGATGTGGATGAAAGAAATGCATGAAGAGGGAATGACTCTAAAAAGAATATATGTGGGTTTTTAAACTCTCGAAGGATGAGAAAATTGATGATGAGGAGATCTTTAAAAGTGAAAGTAATGAGGATGAAATAAAGCTCATATAAAAAGGAGATCTAATAATTTTTTAAATAAGAAGAGGGTCAACCAATTGAAAAAGAAGAATAAAGCACCTAAAGCTAATAGGATGACACTACTAAATTGAAGACTAAGGAATCCAAAAATGAATCATAAATAATGTGCTTTTATGGATAATAAAGGTCATAAGTTTGAAAATAAAGAAAGTATCTTTGAAGTACAAAGAGGCTAAATAACTCTTAGATCTATGCATTACTGAGAATCAAAAATTGAAATGTGAAACATATGAGATTTTAGAATTTAAGAGTGTGGTTGTTACCAATAATTGAGTCAATGATTTGTTGCATGAAAATGAGGCATTAAATAAGGAGATGATTGTCTTTAAAGAGTTGTTGTCTAGATTCATTAAAGGGAGTGAATATTTGAATAACATGCTTAGATCTCGAATGATAGGCATGAAATTGGTTTTACTTATAATAGTGCACTATCTAATGTCAAGGCATTTATTTTTAGAAAAAAAAACATTTATATGATGAGGCTATGCTTAAATAATCGCATAAGAATATATAATTTAATTATAAACTTGAAAACTTTAATGTTTATTCTTCATCCTCTAAGTTCAAAGTAAAAGAAAAATTACATATATTCATATATGGTTCACATTCTATACCCAAGGGGCCTAACGATTAAGAAAAAAAGGGATAATTTTTTATGAAAAGCCACATGAAGAACATGCAATATTTTTTATCATTCATATAGGCCTCTATATCATCAAAAGAGCATGTCATATTCATGCAATCATCATAGACTAATACATATTCACTATTTACACCAAAAGAGCATTTCATATACTAAATTATTGGTTAGGAATTGTCACATAAGGAGACCTTCTTATCTTTCATATATCTAAGGTAGAGTTACAATTATCATCAATTTAAAGATCTTAAAATGCACATATTTAACATTCTTACAGATCACACTCACATGATTCATATATTATAAATGATATTATATGAGATGTCAGTTTTATTGTAATTATAGACATATCCATAGAAATTACTCTTTAAAACAATATTTTCAAGTAGACCTAAAAGATTTGGTTTAAAAAGGTTTAAATACTATCCCCTAAGGATGCAAGTTTTTTCAGGTACCAAGAACATATTGATTTCTTCACCTTGTACGTCAATATCAAGTTGTATCAAATGAAGACCAACGATTAACATCAAACAAGGAACAATAATGGCATTTCTAACGATTTATTTCAAAAGGAAAATTAACAAGAGTCCATAAATAATCTAAGCAAGTAATTTAACTTCAAAGACTAATTAGTGAACCAAGTGAGCAAGTAAAGAAGGTACCCATTATTGGTACATAAAAAGATGTTTACACTTGCTTTAATATTAATAAAATTAGAGTATGTTGACTTCATATACATATTTAGGAGTGAAGGATATTTTTTTAGAAAATAAATAATCTTATTGAAAAATTAAAAGAGGGTAAAATAGTATAAAGCAACTCACACAAGTCGGCTGAAAAACAATTGCTCCAAAAGATTCATATTGTTATCTAATTAACCAAAAGATAGTTACAATTAAAAGCCCTATGGGAAACTAGAGGAACACTAGTTAAAGATAGAGGTGACTAAATGATCCATTGGATAAGAGGAGCTTTTTTCAATTATAGCATCTTTTAAGTCCAACCATTAATTTCTTACCTATAGTTTCTATTTAGACATTGTAGGTTGGCTACATTCCTTTTGGATATTGTAAGTAAACTTGTAATCTAGTAATATTAATCAATTCTTGCTAGGGAGCATTTTCAGTTACCTTTAATCTCAGGAATAGTCTTTTACTCCTTTTAAGCCATAATGAATAAATCAACTTAACTAGTTCCATCTTTACTTATCAACAAGTCCCCTTTTCTTATATAAGTCACTTGGCAACTTACATAACGATTAAAGCTTAATCAATATGAGAAGTGAGAATCTGCATTTAAAGAAGATATGGGTGATAGTTTAAATCTTCTTTATAAAGAGCACAAATAGGGCAATATTCAAGAAATTTATCAATATGTCAATGTAACAATCTGATATTAACAACAACAATTGCTACGGGAAACCGATTGGAATCGAAGAGATTCGTATTGATTCTAGGGAATTACAAGGTTGATAAACTAGAGAAAAAGAAGAAATAGGTGAGAAGAGGAAACTTGCAACAGAGAGAATTGAGATGAGAAGAAGAACAAACAGCAATAGCATAACATTCTCCATGATTCAATCCTTGGCACCCTTGCTATATATAAAGCACTTTGTGTAACCGTTCTTCACTCTTCATAGGCTTGGGCCAATTGTTTTCACTCTTCATAGGCTTGGGCCAATTGTTTAATCCTTTTCCAAGTTGGGCCTTGCCTCCCGTTATACTAGTTCTTAACATTACCGACCCCTCGAAAACATCCTTGTCCTCAAGGATGAGGACCCGGAAGCATAGCTAGGGTCAATAGAAGGCTTCACAAAGCACAACGGAGATTTAATGCAAGCGAATAAAACGAATCTAATGACTCTTGGATGCAGCAGCTGAGGATATCTATCAACATCATCTTGAACGATTCTCCAGCTAGGCAAGGCTGCAACACCATTGTCCTGTGAAGTGACGTCTGGAATATGCTTATCTTCACAAACTATTGGTGTATCATGTAGTGTGCTGTTGAAAACGATGGCAACTTCAATAACAACCAAGGCAACGAGTTCGAATATTGTTTTCCAAGAGAAGGCAGCAAGCGTCTGTTTGCAACTAATATCAGTCACAGACATACCAAAGTTGAACTCAAATGGCCACATTTTAATAGCACGTAGGTCGGCAAAGACAAGTAATCGACAGTCAAGCAAGAGCTTTTCTTTGACAAGCGAATTACCGGGATCAAATATCTTAGTTTGGACAAAAGCACAAGTTAGGAATAAGTCATCAGCTCCAACTGCAACTTGACGGGCTATAGGAAAATATTGGCCTACATTTCTCCAAACTCGATGCGTATACCCAATACCGAATTCGAAATCAATTAGAAAAGCAGGAGAAACATACCGCCCTCCACGATCAAAACCTTTGAGAGTCACACGAGCAATGTACGCACCAACTGAGTTACCGGAAAACATATTCATCAACTCTAGCTGATCAGTAGAAAATCGAACTCTATTATACCTTGTTGCATCAAAAGATTCATTGGCAATGCCCGGGTCGAAGGACTTGCGCTCATTGAAGCCATGAGTGGGAATCATCAACCACATAATCGGGAACATCGAATCTCAAAATGATCGTTTCAGCCCCGTCGGAACCCCCAGAAACTTAGCCAGAGCAACAAATATAGCAGAATCATCGAAAGAAAACTTCAAAGTATCCGACGTAATCAACACGGAATCTGAAAAATCGTAATACCTCATAACTAAACCCTGATGGGGGATTAAGAGGAAATACTTGTGCGCACAAACAGGTTCGGCGTCCACCGGTGTTGAAATTTCCGTGGGAACAATGTCCAGTCTCTGTGGCATTTGATCAAACACCTGGGCTGCAACAAGGTGTCCACTCTTTCTTCCTCCTGGATCAAAACCATGTTTGCTAATCAATTCAAAAGACGCAAGTCCACTCTGATTTCGGCAGTGGCCTCTATCACCAAAATGAGTGGTGTCGCTGAAGAGATAACCACTTTGAAACTCGTTCCGTAGTGTCTCGGCCTCGTCTTCGACATAACATTTCTTTGGTTGAACTTTCGAGTCAATTGAGACGTTCATGGACTCGGAAACATTAAAGGAACCCCAAACCATGGTTTTGCCACACGGAAAATCAATTGCATCGTCAAGAACAAGGCCAATGTCGGTAATGAGATCAGTGGTGTCCGTAACAAGTTCGGTTTCCACTGATGAAGAAATCGCATGTTCGGCTTCAACAGTACCATCAGCTGTAGTGATTTCCAACGTCGGTATTGCATCGAAGACCTCGGCTGCAGCAATGGTCCCGTTCCTACTGATCTCATTCGAATCCACTAAGCGCTCATGCTCCTCAAGAGCACGTGAAATCTCAATCGCTTTATTCTGGTTGGGAAATCGCACCGCAGGTTCCGCAAGAACACAGGAAATTGCATCAAGCTCAGAAGAGGACAATAAAATCACAGATGCCTTAAGATCACCTAAAATCTCAGGGTGTCGGTCTCCAGCAACTGTGACGGTGACCAGTTGATCCGGCATTTGGGTGAGCAGGTCAGGTCCAGCAACTTGTTGTACGACTTCTGTTGCATCAGGAGAATTCTCGTTTGGGAGAGGAGGGAGAAGATCCAAAATTCGACGAAGAAGGAGTGTGTTCTCCTCAACCTGACGCCGCAACGTGGAAGACGACTTAAGCATGGCCCGAGTATGATCGGCCATGGCCGTAATGTTGTCTTCGATGGATTTGAGATGAACGTCGTCTAAAGGCTCTGTCATCTATACAGAGATTCAATGAAAGCACCAATGTAACAATTTGATATTAACAACAACAATTGCTACGGGAAACCGATTGGAATCGAAGATATTCGTATTGATTCTAGGGAATTACAAGGTTGATAAACTAGAGAAAAAGACGAAATAGGTGAGAAGAGGAAACTTGCAACAGAGAGAATTGAGATGAGAAGAAGAACAAACAGCAATAGCATAACATTCTCCATGATTCAATCCTTGGCACCCTTGCTATATATAAAGCACTTTGTGTAACCGTTCTTCACTCTTCATAGGCTTGGGCCAATTGTTTTCACTCTTCATAGGCTTGGGCCAATTGTTTAATCCTTTTCCAAGTTGGGCCTTGCCTCCCGTTATACTAGTTCATAACAGTCAATAGTACCCAACTTCTCTTTAAAACTAGCTATAGAGTTATAGAAACTTTGGGAATAACTTCTTTAATTCAAAATAGACAATATCAGGTTTTCTTGGGAGAGTGGATCCTTGAGAGATCCGTGTAAGAAGAATTTGAGAATCACCTTGATGAGTGGTTGGACCAATGTAGGATGTCTTCAAAGCTATTAAAAGTGACAAAAAGAATCTGATCCAGATTTTTTATTCTTGGCAGCAATTCTAGAATGGGAAAGAAGTCATTCCAGACTTGGCTTACCACATCATTATTTGGTGTGTCTCTCCTTATAATATTCAGATATGGTACCCTACTTAATGGACCTAAGCTTATCTAGTTATAAATTCAAAAGATGATGTATTTTCCATTTTCAATCTTGTTGGAGATTTCCTCAAGAAAAGAAAAAAGGTTTCTTGTGCAAGTACATTGGACGTCCCTTCCAATTTTTGTCTTGGCTAGGTAATCAGTTTTGCCTCATCATAAATTCCAAAGTTGCTCAAACTTTGAAACTTCCTTGTGGTTTAAATTGTAGACTTGGCTTTATTGGATCATTAGTTCTTTTAAAATTATTTATGGCATCCTTAACATCTGTGGCTGCCTCGTGAGCTTCCTCTTTCGCTGCTAACTCTGTATCATCAGTACAGTCAAATTTTGCAACCAATGGAACTCCTTCATCCTCTTCATAAATTGAGGGGTGCTTGTTTAGAGGGTATAAAAAAGGGGTATAGGTACGGAATAAAAATTGATGTTTAGTATGAATCTATTATTGAAGACCTAAGAGTTTCATTACTTGGTTTTGGTCAATCCCCCATTCCTCTCATAATCTAGAGGAATGAGAGAGAGGAATGGAAAAAATGAGAGTAATTAATTAATTAACACTATAATTAATTAAAATATTTTAATTAAAATATTTTAATTAATTAATTAATTACAATATAATTAATTAATTAATTATTATTATTTATTTATTTACATTATATTTAATTAAAATATTATTGTTAATTAAAATATAACTAATTAAAATATAACTATTCATCAATTAAAATATTATTATTACAATATAATTAGTTAAAATATTATAATTAATTAATTAATTAAAATATAATTATTCATTAGTTAAAATATTGTAATTAATTAAAATATAACTAATTAAAATATAACTATTCATTAATTAAAATATTAATTAATTAGAATATTATTATTAATTAATTAGTTACAATATAATTAATTAAAATATAATTCATTCATTAATTAAAATATAATTTATTTTGTAATTAATTAATTACAATATTTTTTACAATCTAACCACTATCAATGATAATGATAATCATTTATTTCTCTTAACCAACTATTATAATTATAATGATAATATTCATTCTCAATTCTCACTATATTCATTCCCATTCTTACTACCATTTTCCCATACTAACCAACCACCCCCGGATTTTAGTTCTTTATATTGGGTCAAGTTCACCTTTCATTGCAAGCAAGCAAAGGAAATGCCACCGTTCACTCCACAAGTAAAAGATTGAAGTTGCGTCCTTGAGTTGCTGACGAACCAACATTGTTTTGTCCCTTTTTAAGGGACTACACTTTCATCTTTATTGCTACTTTTAGATTTGGTTGCACAATTGCTGATTTTCCTATTTATGGTAGCCCTTCAACGATTTCTTTTCTTTGTTGGATAAGCACATTCAACTTCTGAATTTCCTTGCCAATTGCCATTGTAAAAGTAGGGACAAGATTCTCTGTCTAATATTACTCTGTCTTATAAAATCTCACCCATTTATTTTGCGAGACCCACGCGGGACTCACATAAATAAATGGCTGAGATTCATTGGACACAATAAGACACCACAATATTAGACAGAAGATCTGGGCTCGTAAAAGTGATCTTTTTTAACACCATGCAATGAGAGATTTTCATCCAATAAAAATTGCTTTCATATTTTCGTCTTATGTGTTTCCAAGTATTGGTTTTCAGCTTGCCTCATTATGCATGTTTTTCTTAGACTCTCTTCTACCGCTGAAACTGCATTGTCGTTCAGTTTAAACTTCACAAACAGCACTTTTAGATCTTCTCCTTTGAGTTTTCATTCAAAATAATTTTCCATGCACACATCGTAATCCAAATAATCTTCCACATCAAATTACCCATAAAAATGAGCTATTTCAATAATTAATTTCCCACCATTTAAGTAAGAGTGGGACTAACAGCTTTTAGATTCCACCTAGTGTTGTTTGATTAATGGGTTCAGTTTCATAAAAGTTTCATCCTTTAATACATGTTTCAACTTTGAAAACATTTTGAAATCTCAAGGGACTTTTGGTCACTTTTCCGATTAATATACAGGCCTCCTTTAATGCATGTTCAACCTCAAAGACTTTTTGAAATCTCAAGGGACTTGGGGTCACCTTTTCGATTAATTTTCACAATCATACATGACATCTCTGTGATCTCCTTTTTGTTGGGTCCGCTTGCCTCCACCTCTTCTACCATAATCTAACATGGTTTTGAACCTGAAGTCCTCCAAAGTAAATAGTATCTTTTGCTTTAATACCATTTGATGTAGGGAAAGGGGTAAAGCAATAAGTTTTCAACAAAGTAGGCTAGAAGTATGGTAGACTGTAATGTTTTTACTACATTAAAATATGGTAACAACAAAGTATGTGGAATGCGGTATTAATAGTTTGTTAGTTTAGACGAAAACTCATCATAACAAGGGTTTACGTTTATGCATTTTGGTTTAATTATCGAATAAAGTTGGAACTTTTGAAAAGGTTCCAGCAAATAAATTTAACCACATATGCTATGCAAGTTGACAGTCGTTTTTAAGGTGTCTGGATCCTTTGTCCAATATTACGATCTCTTATTCTGTCCAGTGTCAAAATGACATCGTTTTTGTTTAAAATTGAAGAGACGCTTGTGGGTCCTTACTGACGCCATTTTGAAGCCATTTCCAAAGCCAATTTTTAAGCCAAACTGGCGTTTTTAAAGAAATCAACGTTATCATCCTTTTTTTCTCTTTATTCTAAAAGACAAATAATTTCGTTTGTTTGTTTAATTCTTTTTATTTTGATGATGACAAAAATAAACAAATATTTTTATCCTTATTCTTATTAAGAAAAAAATTA
>JANIJH010000001.1:46440355-46460309 GCA_024520975.1 Erythroxylum areolatum | reverse complement strand
GAACCAGGCGATGCCGAGAAGATTACTCTCGGATCGCTCGACCTCGACCACGCTCGGACAGGTTGCCAAGACAAGATCCTTGGAACCAAGCGATGCCGAGAAGATTAATCTCGGATCACTCGGCCTCGACCACTCTCGGCCAGGTTGCCAAGACAAGATCCTTAGAACCAGGCGATGCCGAGAAGATTAATATCGGATCGCTCGACCTCGACCAAGCTCGGTTAAGTTGCCAAGACAAGATCTTTGGAACCAGGCGATACCGAGAAGACTAATCTCGGATCGCTCGGCCTCGACCACTCTCAGCCAGGTTACCAAGACAAGATCCTTGGAACCAGGCGATGCCGAGAAAATTAATCTCGGATCGCTCGACTGGTTTCTTTCACATCGATCGGTTGAAGGATCTATCGACGCCCCCGCAAAATGAAAAAACAGACCTTTATATGAAACTAATGACAATCTAAGTTACGTTTGCAAAATTGAGAATACAGTGAAGCATAAGAATAAAATTTTTCATATTTTTCCTGGTCACAAGCCCGACCAGGTGAGCTTTGAGGGTCCTATAGCACAAGTTAGTGGGGATCTTCAGGATGAGAAGTAGCTGGATCGGCAGAAGGGGAGATCGGCAAAGCAGCCGAGGCAGGACCAGAGTCTGCAGGAAGAATTGGAAAGACACCCCCGTGAGATTGCTCGTCCTCCTCATCCGAGCTAAGGTCCAGCTCCTCATCCGGAACTAACGTTCGTTCTCCCTCGGCTATCTCCCTCACTTCCTCCAGAGAAAGGCCGAGAGTGGTGGGAAGCATCGGCTCGGCATAATCCTCGAATGAAGGATCATCCGACCCGTCAGGGATACAAACATCGTGGCAATTTTTCAGGATCGAAAGGGCCAAGTCACAAGCGAACTCTAAGCACTCCTCCTGTAAGAACCGCCTCGCCTCAACTCTCTGCTTTTTGATGGAGCCTCGCAACTCCATCAGTCTATCCTCAGCCCTCAGTTTATCCCTCACCGCTTCATGGCAGTCCTGGAGGAATTTTGATCGAAGCTCCTGCTCCGTCTCCATCTTCCTCTTGAAGTCCTTACATTCCTTAGCCAGTCCGTCCCTCGCCGCAATCACCCTGCTCCTTTCCTCCTCCCCCTTAGCAAGTTGAGCTTTTAAAACGCTCCTCGCCTCCTCCCAAAATTTCTTCTCCTCCTCCAAGGAAGAGAGTTGAGCCCGGAAGACGTCTCTCTCTTCTTTGGCTTCCAAAAGCTCGGTCCTCAAAGTGTTCACTTGCTCAAGAAGATCGCGGACTTCTCGGTCTAGCGTTTGGGTAGTCCGGTCGAGCTGTTCGATACGTTGGTGCATCGTGGAGGTGAACGCCAGATCCCTCGCACAGCTACGGACAAGACGGGCTGCCAGCTCCTGATTGTCCAACGAGTCTATAAGCTTCTCGTCTGTAGGGGGAACGACCCTCTGAGCAATGTGAAAAGCCACATCGAAGTCCCCAAGCGACGCAGCCTTATCCAGACTGATCGCTGGCTCCCACTTCTCGACGCTTGCCGCTCGCCCTTTCCCCTTGCCCTTATCCTATCGGGCAACACGCTCTTCCCCCTTCTCTCTCCCCTTCTCTTTCTTCCTGCCTTGGTCCGATGGGCAAGGCGGTCGATCGATAACCCGAATGGTCTTTTTCCTCTTAAAAGGTGGCTCAACCTCTTCCTCCTCCTCTTCTATGACCGCTAGGCCTTCACCAGCCAACCGGGTCATCATTATTGACTACTCGGGTACAGCTGCCAGGGCGAGCACTGCAGACGGCTCGGGAGCAATAGGACGAGCGACGTCCTATTCAGAAATCGTAGGTCGAGCGACATCCGCGCTGGCCTCTCCTTTCTTGTCCCTCCCATTTGTCTTCGAAGAGGGCCTGACAGCTTTGCGCTGGCCTTTGGTAGGGTTGGAGGACCTGGCGAAATCGTTGAGCCTTGTCATGGCTGCACAGCAATAAAAACAGGTTAGAAATCGAAACCAATACTTACAAATACAGAAAATAGTTCAACCACGAGGAGTCAACCAGAGGGGGCAGTTTCTTCTCCTAGCCTGCTAATTCGAGGCGGGGGGTCGATTAGGAATGAATTGGCCGAGGCCCCCCTGCGATATCCCAGAATGAGACGATCGAAGTCATACCGACCGAGCGCCTTAATGCGATCGACTACCTCCTACTCCTCTCTAGTAAGAGACAAGCTCGACGCGTCATTCCATCGCTCGGCTAGAGGATATCTCCACGGCTAGGACTCCAAGGAAGATCCCGGAGGCCTCACGAAAAAGTACTTCGTCCGCCAAGATTGGATTTTTGAAGCTGTTTCGGCTGGCCGATATCGAGCATCTCTATACTACAGATGAGGGACCCCGGCCCCAGCGCTTGAACTCTAGTTTATTTTTAAAAAATGGCGTAGGATGCCGACCGAAGGCGGACAGCTGAACTGATGGCACAGCAAGGCCAAACCGTTAATGAATCTCCATCCATTCGGAGGAATTTGGCTCAGCCTCAATCGGTAGGCGACGCACACCTCGTCAATGATCGGGGCATACGGAAGCTTCATGCCACCGACCAAGAAGAAGCTGTCAGAAACAGCAAAATACCCTCCCAAATTGCTGTGGATCCGTTCGTTCTCGGAGGCCAGCCTAGGTCCCCAGGACAAAGGGATATTGTTCCTAATAATCAACCGATTCAACTCCCCCACGGTCATCGTTGATTCGTCTCTCGGTGGCTCCTCAACGACCAGCCCATCCTTCCGGTCACTCACCGTGACTCCCTCAATACCTCTCACCCCTGACACCGCCACTACTTCAAGTGGTCCAACTAGTTGGGAGGCCCTCTCGGCGGTTTCATCCCTAGGGCTAACCCCACTTCTAGAACTGGTTGACGACATGCTTACAAAGAGAAAACTTAGAGGAAGAAGCGAGAAAAAAAGACGTACCTAGTTGGTGATTGAGGTTGGGAATTTGGATGGCGGTTGAAAGAAAACTCCGGAGACTGTAGGCAAGAAGGTGCAAATGAAAGCAGAATGAAAGTCGGAGAACAAAACAAGCGTGAAGAAAATCTGTAGTCTATCGATCTTGAGTATTTATAGAAGATCAGTCGAATGGACGTTCCGACCAACGCTTGACGCATGGAGAAAATCCGAGCCGAACTCAGACACGTGGCAGAATCTGAGCTAAGGTGAATTAGGGTTATTAGAAATCCGGAACGGCGCAGCAGTTAAAAGGACGCACCTGACAGCTGCACAGTAGTCCAAAGGACGTATGTGACAGTCTGTCAAAGGGCGCGAACCGTCAGTAATGATTACACCTAGTGTTTCATTTAAGCCTTGACGTCCAATCGATCGGCCCTACCACTACACTCGCCCGATTGACCTCATCGTTGCACCCGGTCAACCTGCCATATCGCTATAGCCGATCGATCGGTTCTGTCATTACCCTCGATCGGTCCGCCGTGTCATTACATCTGATCGGTCGATCACATCACGATAATCGATCGATCGGGCCTAGCACGAGCTGCCTTGGAGACACACTATATGATCCTTATGTACTCCTTCGACCCTTATCTTAGGTCAGACTCGAGGAGTAGGGGGCTTATGGTTAGGTCGGTTGTGTTAGGCCCAGGCCCAGATCCACGCGTCCACGGCCCCTTCGCAGGTGGAAACCTCCCATGCATACGTAAAGACCTACGTAAAGATCTAAACCTATCATCTATTCCATATATAAGGTACTACTTTGCCATGATACAGGTACGATATTAGAACCCTGACATTCTTTGTTTATAGCCACCAAAAGATTAACTTGAGCGTCGGAGGGGCCTGCCGGCGATCAACCCCCGGCGTGCCTTGTGCTGTTTTGCAGGTATCCTCTTGCTAAAGACAACCAATCTCATGAATCCAAACGTTAGCGTCCTGCCTCACCAGAATCAGGCAGAATCAAATAATAATATAATGGTGAATAATAATAAGGAATATAAAATTAGCACAACTAATAATAATTCCTAAAATAATTTCTAAGATAACAAATTAAAAGGAATTTATAATTATCAATTTTAGAGATTTAAATTAATAAGAATAATATAAGAAACATAATATTTATTAATAATAATAGAAATTATAATAATTATTATGAATATAGAATTACCAAAAATAATAATAATTGTTAAAATAATTTATAAAATAACAAATTATATAGAATTAACAATAATAATAATAATTGTATAGAAGATGAAGAATAAGGGGAGGAGGATAGACGATCTCACGATCGCGAGAGACTGTCGATCCTCGCGCATTCTCGAGATCGCGACTTGCGAGATTGCCAACCTCCTCCCTTTTTCTTTTTTATTTGATTATTATATATAATTAGTAGTATTTTTATTTTTAAATTCCTTTTTATTATTAAATGTATTTATTATGATTGTTATGATTATATTCCTTATCATTATTAAAGTTTGTTTGCTTTAATTTATTTATATTGATAATATAAAATTCCTTCTTATGATTAATTTCCTTTTTATTATTTAAAAATTTATAATTTATAATTATTTTTTAATGTGATTATTATGATTAGTTTTTAATGTGATTATTATGATTATAATGATGAATAATAATCAGGAATATAAAATAAGCACAACTTATAATAATTCCTAAAATAATTTCTAAAATAACAAATTATAAGGAAATTATAATTATCATAATTTAAAATAATTAAATTAATAAGAATAATTAAAGAAACATAACGTTATTATTATTATTATATAATTCATAATAATAATAACAAATATAAAATTAGAAAAAATAATAACATTTCTTAAACTAATTTATAAAATAACAAATTATAAGGAATTAGAAAAATAAAAATATATTTTTTTCCGAGAAAATTAATAATAATAAGGAATTTAATAATATTATTTAATATAATCAATAATTATATAATTAAATAATAATAATCATGAACTTATCTAATACTTACTTGATGCACCGAACTTGCATATGAACATTGTCAACTCCTAAACTGCATTGCTCCACTTACATCTCATGCATTTCGTCATTATTTTTATCCAAAATTTAAAACAAATAGTTTAATAAAAAAACTAAAAACTAAAGGAGTTTTTACAAAAATTTTAAATATCAGAAATATTTTCTATGTTTCTTAAATTAAAAGGGAGATTTGTATCTTTTACTTTAAAAAAAACACAAAACCAGAGGATCTCTTAATAATATATATTTTATACACGTAACGTACACATACCGTACAGTTAGTCCATGCCTCCTAAAGCCTTGGAGAACGACAGATTTGTGTAGCAGCTCCTAAAGACATGAATATTTAAGGACCACATAAAACGACAGAAACAACAACCACAACTGAAACAACAGCCAACGGCAACAACTGCCCTTGGCGTACACTTCAAGTGTGTTTTTAGTTTACTTTGTAAACAAAGAACATAACCCACCAAACCGAATCGATCTGTATTTTCCATTTCTTTACTATTTCAATCTATTCAACGTTACTCCAGGTATCTAATATGCCTTTCTTTTGGAGCTCTCGGAATTCCATTTGTTCTTTGCAACTTGACACACTGCAGGTAACCTCTGTCTCTACTTGTTTGATCATGACATTCTCTGATCTTGGGAGTTGTTCTGATTCAGTTTGGTTCTGTTTTTGTTGTTCTGCTTTTTCTGTGTTATTTTTTTCAAGATTTTGAGGAGTTTTTGGTAAGCCTTTTGAAATGTTGATTCTTGGGTTATCATGATTGGTAGGTCTAAAGAGAATGTCGGGTTAAACTCGACCTTGAGCATAATCAAATAGGAATTTCTGAAATCTGAGGCTTCTGATGTGAAGCTTCAAGTTCTCTGACGAAACAATGAAGAAATGGATCGGTAGTGTTCTTACGATGTCCCTGATTATGTTACTAGTTCTGAGGGATTCTGTAAGAAGAAGTTCGATCGGAAAAAGTATCGTTACGAGTCCTATCTCTATAAACCAATCCGATCCTCTCGAATGGATTCAGGTTCAAGCTCCACCTGCAGTTCGTAGCTCAGAACCTGAAACTCAAGTGATTTCTGCTCATTCACTGCTGTCTAATCTATTCGTTGAAACGAACTTCTCCGATGAAGTTCAGAGCTCATTTCAGGCTTGGAATCACATGAAACACATCGTTAATTACTCACAAGGTTTACCTAATGCCATGGAGGCCATTAGAGAAGCTCAGGTTGCATGGAAGAGTCTCAGGGATTTCTTTGAAAATGCAAAACAAGAAAGTAGTAATGGAAGCTCCATGCAAGATGACCAATGTCCACAGTTTCTTAATGAAATGAGCACTACAAGTTCTGATGATGATGGTTATAAACTAGGTATTCCTTGTGGCCTTATACAGGGTTCTGCAATTACGATAATTGGCATTCCCAATGGTCTACTTGGTAGTTTTCGGATCGATCTAGTTGGAGAATCAGTTCCAGAAGTCCTGGAACCTCCCATAATTCTGCACTATAATGTCAGGATTCTAGGTGACAAGGTAACTGAATATCCTGTCATCGTTCAGAACACATGGACTCCAACACATGATTGGGGAGAGGAAGAACGGTGCCCTCCTCCTGTTCTTGAGAACAACAAGAAAGGTACTGATATTGCTCTCATCTCTCACAGTCACTAAACTATATATATATGTATGTATGTATATATGTATATATATATATATATATAGCGAGATGATCATGCCATCTGGTAATGTTTAATATTTCACAAAACCTTCTTCTACTTCCATGAATGTATCTATGCAAAAGTTGATGAACTAAACCTTGACTGCATTTTTCTTCAGTGGATGGGTTGTACCAGTGCAATAAAATGGTGGGTAAAGATCGAAGCCACAAACAAACAGCAAGTATATCACCTAACACTTCTGAACCAACATCAACCCATGGAGACAGATTGAAGAGCAGGAAAATTTTTCCTTTTAAGCAGGGTTACATCTCTGTTATGACACTCAGGGTTGGAGAAGAAGGGATTCAAATGACAGTTGATGGGAAGCACATCACATCTTTTGCTTATAGACAGGTTAACTTGTCAGCTTCTTAATTGCCTCTTATTTTTTTAAATTCAATTCTTAAATTTGACTTGATTTAGATTAAGAATTTATTAATTTGAATAAGGTTTCATTGATTTGAATCAAATTTAATAGTTGAAGTAAGCAAGTTGTCAGCTGCCTCTTTTCTTTTTAATTTCAGTAAGCATTTATGATTCTTCTTCCTTTATCTTTTTGATGCATTAGAGTTTAGAACCATGGCTTGTGACTGAGTTAAGGATATCTGGAGACTTGAAGTTAGTTTCAATATTAGCAAGTGGGCTACCATCATCATCAGCATCATCAGATGAATTAGAACACATAAATGATTTAGAAGCATTGAGATCGGCACATCTCAGATTGCACCAGCCATTGGATCTCTTCGTTGGTGTGTTTTCAACAGCTAACAATTTCAAACGTAGGATGGCTGTTCGTAGAACATGGATGCAGTACCCTGCAGTGAAGGAAGGCGCAGTTGCAGTTCAGTTTTTTGTCGGTCTGGTAAGCGTCATTTCCTGATCTGCCAAGGTTTATACTCGTGGAGTAGAAAACAGTCCGTGTCACAGTATTATTAAAAAAACTCGTTATTAAACATGGTAGGAGGCCCTTCTGGCTTAATTGAGATCGCAGGTTTAAAATTACCCTCATGTATATAATTGTTTAAAATTTAGGACCAGAGCTTTGCTTCCTGCATAGAACCTATCCGATTCAAGCGGAGATTAGTTTAGGTGTAGATAACTTAAAGGTGCCTTTCTATAGTTGGGGTCCTTCTAAGATACCTCGTGGATTAAAAAAAATCATTATTTACTAATTATTTAATATTATCACATTCATATTAATAATTAATACAAATAGTAAAATAATATTATTTTTATTAATTATATTAAAATGATATTATTTTTATTAATTATATTAAAATGGTATTATTTTACAGTGATCGGTTTGGTCCAACTTATCATTATTTCCAATCTCTTCTTGACAATTCTAGCAAAGTAACCTTCGAATCAGAACACTAACTGGAGATAAATACTCGTGATTGTGTTATATTGCAGCATAAAAACCAGATAGTGAATCAGCAACTCTTGGCTGAGATGCAGAGACATGGAGATATCCAGTTGATGCCTTTTGTCGATTACTACAACCTTATAACATGGAAGACAATAGCAATCTGTATCTTTGGTGTAAGTAACTACTCACTTTAAGTAGTTTTTATTTTGTGCATGATCAAGTTGAATATACTATCTATATCATCATGATTCCACGCAGGCAGAGGTTGTTTCAGCCAAATATGTGATGAAGACAGATGATGATGCATACGTTCGTGTAGATGAAGTGGTTTCTTCTTTGAATAGAACAAATGTGAGGCAAGGACTGCTTTATGGTCTCATCAATTTTGATGCTCGGCCTCAAAGGGACACTAATAGCAAATGGTATATTAGTTTTCAGGTAACTTTCTCTCCGCAGTTACGAGTTGCAGGGTTTAGAATTTATGGTTTAGATTTTTTGTTAAAGTTGTGAATAATGCATAAGAAAAGGTTGTATTGGTTTTGATATTGGTATGGTAAGAAATTTTAGAATCGGTTCAATTATGCAAATCAAGTCAGGTCAATCTAAATTCAGCAAGTCAATATATATTTAATTGAATTCGGATTTTAATTTTAGTATATTAGGTCCGGGTTATTGGCACTCTTAGTCAGACCTGACCCTGGGCAAGAGCAGGCAGGACACTTGCCTAGGACTCAGCTTCATGAAGAATAAAAAAGACAATAAAAACTTATTTTATTTCATTTTGTTCGTTATGAAAGCTTTGATCTTTATAAAAAGCAATAAAAGAATTCCTATTCTATCTCTTTTGTTTTTTATAAGAGTCGACTTTTGATTATTATAAAGAAAGAAAAAAGGTAAAATAGGAACTTTTTTTATTTGCTCAGGACCTACAAAACGTCAAGACCGACCCAATTCTTACTGACACTCTTTCTTCTTTAATTATCCCTCTCTAATGAATCTTGCAGGAATGGCCATATGTTACCTACCCTCCATGGGCACACGGCCCTGGTTATGTGGTATCACACGACATAGCAAAGGCAGTGTACAACAGGCACAAAAATGGTAATCTCAAGGTAGGAAAAACTATGAACATACATACAGGTCATTTCCCATCTTTCCTTTCTCATCAGACACATACTAAGATTCGATACATATATAAATTTATGAAGGTGTTCAAACTGGAGGATGTTGCAATGGGGTTATGGATAGAGGACATGAAGAAAGAGGGCATGGAGGTTAGTTATGTGTACGAAGAACGAGTCTATAATGAGGGTTGTAATGATGGTTACGTTGTGGCTCATTATCAAAAACCGAGAGAAATGCTTTGCCTGTGGAAGAAGATGCAGGAACTAAACCAGCCTTTGTGCTGTTAGGATAATCAAAAGAAGGTGATTAAGTTTTTGCTATCAGTTTAGTATCTTGAAGAGTAATTGTATAGAAAAGGACCAATCACTAGCTACAAGTCGTTGTGTATATAGATAATACAAGGCGTTGAGTTTAGAGTTTTATAGAACTAGAAATTGTACGAGGAAGCATGTAGTACATTTTTTGTTCTTGAAGGAAAATTACTTATTTTGATATTTATAAGTTATTACCATCTTAAATATTAATATGAAGAATTAAGTTAGAGCTCTCAGCTTTCTTAAATCTTATTTTTAATTCAAATTACATTTAAATATTTAAAATTTATATAATTTACAGTTCATTAATTTTGAGTCAGTTTATTCGATTTTTTTATTATTAATTAGTTCTAAATAGTTTAAATTTGAATTAAATCATAATTGAATATTCAAACTCAAATTGATTAAATTAAAAATTGACTTGTTTACTTCAAATGTGAATAAATACGTCTTAGAAAATTGAAAACTTAAAATATTGTCCTTACCTTTTTTTTTAAGTGTATCATGTCTATCACAAAATTGTACAATTAAACTTTTGAATTGGACCTAAAAATTTTAAATTTGAGTCTAATTATACTCAGGATATTCAAACTCAAATTTGGTTAAATTAGTATTTGATTTATTGACCTTAAATAGACTCGTGTTGAAAATAGAAAATTTTATTTATGATTTTTGCCAAACTAATACTATATATATCATTCTTAACATTCGAGAAATTATATCAATAGCTTCCAAAATTGTTCAAAATTCATCCTAAAGTCTCACAATATCAGGATCAAAAACATGGATCAATTCTTTATTGGATACAATATACTATTTGGCAAACTTAGTATAGCAAAAGAACATGTAGTAACAGATATACTTAAACTGAAGTTTGAGCAACAATTTATTCCAATACAAAGTGCTAAAATGCATCAATTAATACACTTAAAATCTTGTTTTTTTGGGTTTAATTTGGGTGCAAAATCATGACTCGTAAAGATCAAGAAGCCATGCACCCAATACCATATCTAGTGTTAGGAAACACAAGAAACAAACCACTACAAGCAACACCTACCATTAATGGAAAGCTCTCCATTACTTGATCCATCTCCTTCACATGTCTCGGGAACAAACAGTTCGTGACCCTATGATCCGAGAAGGCAATAGCCACAAATACCATAACAGACATTACCGCATGTACGAAGTCAGTGAAACCAACCTTGTACCTCTCATCTTTAGGTATCTCTACGTCAAGACCAGGCTTGAACACAGCAAGTCCCTTATGTGTGACGAACCCGTAGTAAACCTTCCCATCAGGACCACGAAAACTATCAGTGAAGTGAAAGAAGAAGCAAGACAAGGCACAAAGTCCTAAGAGCAGGAGGATCATCATGGTGTCCACGCGAGTGCATTCACCGGTACGATAAACAGAGGGCAGAATCATTTCGAACGTTAAAAGAGTGCCTGTGGGAAGGAAGTTGATGAGCATGGAGGTTTTTGATATGGTCTTCTGGACTCCTTTTGCCACTGCACGTCGCTTCCGGCCGCCGTGTTCTGGACCCAACTCAGATGGTGCTCGTTGAGAAGGGTTTCGTGTGTAAGTTGTCGGGTCTAATTCCTGTGGAGTGGGACTGTAGATTTTGATTCCAACCCTTTCATCTACTACAGTTTGGTCCATTGTTTTTCCTCTTACAAGAAGGAACTACAGAGAGAAAACAGATAGATTGTGGGTTTGAGAAAGACAATTCATATGTTTGCTTTGTGATATATAAGGTTTCGCAAGTTCGGTTATGGATTGGAACGGTTACTGACCGTTAGGCAGTTTAATCTGCTCGCTGTTGGATAAAACTTATCCAATTCAACTGCTCTTATGTGAAAGCAATTAGGTTTGGTTCCATTCAAAATTAATAAGTTAATAAATTTCACGTATGTTTCTCTGCATTCTTTAACGGAAACGTCTCCTGCATTTTCAACGTCTTCAGCGTGCTCCAATTTCTCCATTTGAGTATACTCTGCATAACCGATAAGCAACCACCTGAAGATTAACTCCAACAATGTTAGCAAACGATATAACAGAGATGCAGTAGGGCAACGTAAGACACAAAGCGAGATGAGACTGAAGTCCGCAAGTGAAGCCTTCAACCATAAACTGTTAATCCAATCTTCTCCATCCTCTAGCTATGCATTGCTATTTTCTTGTGATAAGTTCCTTTGTTCCTATGTTCTCTCACTTCTTTTCCGTGTTTTGTTCCTTCATTCCTCTGTTCTCTCACTTTATTTTTGGTTTTTGGTTTGGATTTAAATATGTGTTTGATTTTTTATTTTTGATTTTAGTTTTGGTTTCTTCCATTAAAAAAAAATGAAAACTATAAAAAGTTATTTTTATTTTTTGTTTCTATTGTTCTAATCTAATTTATTTCAACTAAAAATATAATATATAATATATTAATTATTAATTATTAATAAGAACTATGAATAATTTAGTTTGATATCATAACTTAATTAACTAAAATTAATTATTAATATACTTAATAATTTTATTTAATTTTTAATTTGATTAGTAATTATTAATAATTGTAATTAAATTTAAAATATTTTAAAATATATAAAATTAAAATTAAAATTGATTTAATAATTAAATATATTTAAAATAAATATTAATTTATAAATTAAAAGGTTAAATTTTAAATTATTTAATTTAATAAAATAAAATAATTTTATGAAAAAATCATTAATAAATATTATATAAGATATAAAAATACATTTATTTAATAAAAATAATTTATCTTTAAATATTATCTAATATGTAATTATTATCAGAGACATTAACAACTAAAAATATTTTATTTTTATTTAAAAAACAAAAAACTAAAACTCAACCAAAAAGGCCCTAAATTTTAGACTAAACTCAAATTCAACAAGGTTGAATTTGCTCTAGGTTTAAATTGAGGTTATTACTATTTCATTTTATGTAACAAAACTTCTTAAATTTAAATTATTTAGAATATTTGATTTATTGAGATTGTGTTGTTTAACTTATTTATGTTAAATAATAAAAATATATTTTGTGATATTTTTATTTTTTAATATGAAAGATTTTGTTTTGTTCTTTTGAAGGAAATCACGTGTACTCCATCAACCTTAACTCAGAAGCAACAAATACAAAAGAAAATTGAAGAATCGAAGAAGAAACATGAAGAAATGTCTTAAGGTCGAAGAGGGAAGATGCTATCGAATGTTCTCACTATATTAGAAACAAATAAATTAGATTAAGACACATTCACGTGATACACAATCTCTTTCAACACATGTCTAAAGCCTCGACCCAATACACTGTCGTATTACATGTGTAGAAGACAAAATCGCAGCTTCAGATAATATAATACGCAGACAGAAGGAGGAGAATAAGTAACCCACGTGAGATGCACATGCCACATGTCTGATTCATGCAAGTCTCTACCAAAAGCCTCTGCATGCAATACATTATAAAAAGGAACAAATAGCATGCATCAGAGTGAATAGAGCAACACAATACAAAAATTTATGTAATTTTCATTGCACGATATTCAATTATCAGAGAGTGTGGAAATTAAGAGTAAGGATTAAGAGTTGCTAGAGTATTAACTTGTGAGTATTAAGGAGAGTGGGAAACTCTTTGCAAGTGTTCAGTAAGAACAGTCATACTCTTGTAATCTTTCTCAATTTTTCTTCACACTAGTTGAACCACTAAAAGTGGAAACTTTGGATGTAGATAGCAATTGAGGCTATCGAACCAAGTAAAAATCTTGGTGTTCTTTACTTTTCTGCATTCCATAATATCTGCAAAATTAACTATCTTGATCAGTCCTTGTTTGTAAAGATAACAGTATAGCACAACTATCCCAACAGAAGTGGTATCAGAGCATTTGGAAACTTCCTGGGGCATTTCTTGGCCACTCAAAGCATCAAAGAATCATCAAGAACAGTTAGTAAGTAAAAGTCTTTTGTTTCTTTAAACTACAGTCACAATGATAGGAAAAGAAATGGATGTATTTACTGGAAAAGAACACTTTACCCATATGCAAGCTCTTCTTCATATGATTATTATGAAGCTATAGAAGATCAGTATGATCTTGAGACTGATCCAGTAAAGAAACTTAAAATGCAAAGACTTGCACATTGCAAGTTAATGTTTCACTTATCACCAACAGTGATAAGAAAAATGCAGAATTGTAACACTGCACAGAAACTTTGGATCAAACTTGATGAACTTTATGCAAAGAAGTGTCTTCCTAACAAGATGACACTTCTCCACAATCTTGCTAACTACAAGATGAACACCTCTGTCTCCTTAGATAACAATTTAGACTATTTCTTTAAGCTAGTTCAAGACTTAGAAATTACAAATGAAAAAATATCTGAGGAGCATCAAGCTGTAGTGATTCTAAAGACTTTACCTTCTGAATTCAATGCATTCAAGCAGATAATTAAGCATGCTAGTGGAGAATCTCTCACGGTTAAGAGGGTATTGGACTCACTAATAGGAGAAATAGTGGATGTTAATCCATTTAAGAAATAGGCAGAAGTTATGTTATAGGCTCAACAGAAGTCAATCAAATTTCAGAAAATGGAAAACCAACCAAGCAATGGCATGCAAGGTTGGGTCATGCAGGGAACAAAAGCTTGTTCCATCTCTCTACGCAAGGCTTAATCCCTGAATAAAACCTACAAAAGTTGGAATTCTGTAAATCTTGTGTGCTAGGAAAGCATCACAGGTCAGGCTTTCAAAAGGGAGCATAGAGGGCCACAGAGATCATAGAGTATGTGATCTCTGGGGGCTAGCTCAAGTATCTACTGTAGGAGGAAATTTATATTTTATGTCTATTATTGATGACAAATCTAGGAAGTGTTGGGCATATCCGATAAAGAGAAAGGATCAAGCATTAGAAAATTTCATGAAACGGCATACACTAATGGAGAATTAGACTGGGAAGAAGTTAAGATGCCTAAGGACTGACAATGGATTGGAGTATTGCAATAAAGAGTTTGAAGATTATTGCAGCAAGAAAGGAATCCTAAGGTATAAAATAGTAAGAGCTACTCTTCAGCAGAATGGAGTTGCTGAGAGACTCAATAGGACTCTCTTAGAAAAGACAAGGTGTATGTTACTCTCTTCGGCTTGCTCACACTCTCTTTGGGGAGAAGTAATTAGGACAACAACCTACCTAGTTAATAGGCTCCCCACATCTGCTAATGATTATAAGACTCCACAAGAGGTTTGGAATAATAAGAAACCTAACCTTACCCATCTTAGGACTTTCGGATGTGCAACTTATGTACATAAGAAAGAAGGAAAAATGGAACCTAGAGCAATCAAGGGAGTTTTCCTAGGCTATCTAGAGGGGGTTAAGGGGTACAAGATCCTACTACTCCAAAAAGGAGGCTATAAAACTATCATAAATAGAGATGTCATCTTCAAGGAAGATGAATTCCCTCTGCTGAACAAGAACTCTTTAAATTCAGACTCCCAAAGGAAAATTCAGGAGCAATTAGGTTCACAAAACCAATCAGCTCCTTTCTATGTGCCACCAAAAACTGAAGAACGTGGCACGCCAAAGCCTATTGATGTGGAGCCTATGCAAGGCACTACACATCATGAACAAAGGATAGAAGAGGTTGAAGGTGTGGGTGAAGAAGAAATCCCACACCCAACTTCGGATGATGTATAAGAAAACCTACAAGATTATCAACTCACAAGGGATAGGCAGCCAAGACAAAGAATCCTTAATAGAAGGTATTATGATTCAAATTTGGTTGAATTTGCATACTTTATGGCTAAAACTATAGAAAACAAGGCTCCAGAAACTTATGAAGAAGCCATGAGAAGCAAAGATGCAAAACAGTGGAAAGAAGCTTGTGAGAAAGAATATTCTTCACTGATGAAGAACATGACTTGGACTTTAGTCCCTAGAACTCCTAACGCCAAATTAATTGAACAAATGGTTGTTCAAATTAAAAAAAGGAATAACAGAAGCAGAACCTAGGATTTACAAGGCTAGGCTTATAGCTAAGGGGTTTAGACAGAAGGAAGGGATTGACTACAAGGAGATATTCTCTCCAGTAGTCAAATTCAAAACAATTAGGCTTATACTAGTTCTAGCTACACTTTATGACTGGGAAATCCATCAAATGGATGTCAAGATAGCCTTCTTATATGGAAAGTTTGAGGAGACAATCTACATGAAGCAGCCAGTCAGTTTTGAGGACAAAAACAAGCTAGATCATGTCTGTCTATTGCAAAAATCCCTATATGGGCTTAAACAAGCACCTAGATAATGGAACAAGAAGTTCCATGAGGTTGTTGCTAGTATGAACTTCATTAGAAGTTCATATGATTACTGCCTATACTTTAAGGATCTAGGAATGACTAAAGCAGTCTTTATGTTGGTCTATGTAGATGACCTAATCATCACAGGGAAGGACTTGAATAGAATTCAAGAAGTAAAGTCAGATCTATGTCTTCATTTTGAAATGAAAGGCCTAGGAGAAGCTCAGAAGCTTCTAGGAATGCAAATAATCATAAATAGGAGGAAAGGGAAACTTTGGCTTGTTCAAAGGAATTATATAAGGAAGGTCCTAACTCAATTCAATATGGATCAAGCTAAACCAAGTTTAGTACCCCTAAGATCTCACCTACAGATGGTGTTCGATAAGAGTCTAAGATTGAGGATGAAAAGAGAGCAATGAATCACTATCCCTATGATGTAGGTGTTGGTAGTATTATGTACCTTATGCTATGCACAAGACCTGATCTAGCTTATGCCATTAGTATCCTAAGTAAATTTATGGCCAATCTAGGTTTAGAACACTAGCAAGGGCTCAAGAGTGTTCTCAGATACATATCTGCAACAATTAACTACGGTCTATATTTCTCTAAAACAGAACTAACTAAATGCAATTACTTATCTCTATGTGGTTATGTGGATGCAGATTATGCAACAGATAAGGATTCAAGAAAGTCAATTTTAGCATATGTTTTCACATTATCAGCAAACACAATAAGTTGGAAATCACAACAGCAATCAGTAGTGAGTTTATCAACCACAGAGGCAGAGTATTATGCTATCACTGAAGGAGTAAAGGAGCTAACATGGCTATCAGGAATACTAAAAGAAATCAACACAGATATCACAACACCAGTATTATATATGGATAGTCAGAGTGCTTGGTACCTTAGTCGAGATCCAGTCCTCTGTGAGAGATCTAAGCACATAGATGTACGATTGCACTTTGTCAGAGACCAAAACACTAAGGGGGCCTTCAACCTGGAGAAAATCACAGGAGAAAGAAATCCATCAGATTTCGGGACAAAGGTTTTAACCCAAAAGAAATTCATTTTCTGTAGGGAATACTTACAGATTAATGAAGCCCCTTGACTCTAAAGGTAGATCCATCTGATCTCACTAGTGTGGCAAAAATTAGGGTCTCAAATTCCCAAATCACTCTTGGATTTTAATTAGAGTTGAAGATTGATGGAGTAGGAGGGAATAATGTGAAGGGAATCACATGTACTCCATCAACCTTAACGCAGAAGCAACAAATACAA
The DNA here is from genome assembly GCA_024520975.1 of Erythroxylum areolatum. NCBI lineage: Eukaryota > Viridiplantae > Streptophyta > Magnoliopsida > Malpighiales > Erythroxylaceae > Erythroxylum > Erythroxylum areolatum. The sequence goes on along the minus strand of JANIJH010000001.1, from coordinate 46,443,224 downwards.
AAGAAAATTGAAGAATCGAAGAAGAAACATGAAGAAATGTTTGAAGGTCGAAGAGGGAAGATGCTCTCGAATGTTCTCACTATGTCAAAAAAAATAAATCAGATTAAGACACATTCACGTGATACACAATCTCTTTTGTCGCATGTCTGAAGCCTCAACCTAATACACTATCGTATTACATGTGTAGAAGACAAAAACGCAGCTTCAGATAATACAATACGCAAACAGAAGGAGGAGAATAAATAACCCACGTGAGCTACACATGCTACATGTCTGATTCATGCAAGTCTCTACCAAAAGCCTTTGCATGCAACACATTATAAAAGGAACAAATAGCATGCATCAGAGTGAATAGAGCAACACAATACAAAAACTTCTGTAATTTTCATTGCACAATATTCAATTATCAGAGAGTGTGGAAATTAAGAGTAAATATTGAAAGTTGCTAGAGTACTAACATGTGAGTGCTAAGAAGAGTGGGAGACTCTTTGCAAGTGTTCAAGAAGAACACTCATATTCTTGTAATCTTTCTCAAATTTTCTTCACACTAGTTGAAACCACTGAAAGTGAAAACCTTAGATGTAGATAGCAATTGATGCTATCGAACTAAGTAAAAATTTTGGTGTTCTTTACTTTTCTGAATTCCATAATATTTGCAAAATTAACGATCTTGATCAGTCCTTGTTTGTAAAGATAACAGTATAGTATAGCACAACTATCCCAACAGTTCTTATGTTTATTTTTAAATTGAATATAAATATGTTTATAGATTATAATAGGAGAAGTTATACATTACTTACCAATATTATATTACTTTATTATAAAGTTATGTAATATCCTATTGTTATAAATAAGTGAGTTAAATTTAATAAATAACTTATATTATGACAATCTTTATGATAATTGGTAGATGACAATTCGATTTAATTAAATTTGAGTTCGAGTTTAGATTTAAGAAATTTTTTGAATTTAATAATTATGAAAATCGAATCAAGATATTCTTAAATTTATTTATTTATTTTATTTATTTTTTGGTTGCTACGAACGCTCCATTGGCCTCTGGCACTGCCCGATCCAGCGATGCAAAGTAGAGACAGAGTACTAAGAACGCTAGCCAGACATTCAATTTCTGAAAAAATACATAGGACATTGTCACGTATGTCCGAAGCATAACCTAAAGAGCGTACTGAGATTGCAAAAGAGAACATCAGGATGATCCTGACGCAATTTACAAGCTTGTGGAAGTACCTCTACGAAAGGAAACCATTACAGGAGATGAATTCAGGGCTGTCCTGTCCGAATTCACTAATGTTTCAATCAATTGTTTAGACGGAACACGTGTACGAGGAATCATCAATGTCTGAAATGTACAAAATAGTTCGATACAAGGTAGTCATAAAAACGTAAACTTTGTAGAAGGATATGTTAGAATGTTATGGGCCATGTGTATAAATATATGTATGTAGATTTCTATCTTCGTTATAGGCCTAATAAAAGTGATCTACCTATAGTAAATTAATTGAGCCTACAGAAATATTAATTAATTATTAGTATGGGCCTAATGCGTAGAAGCCCATTACGAGTCATTATGGTTAATGGGCCTCCAATGACCCGTAAGTCAAAATTGACTATAAATAGGGTTGTAGTCTCCAAGTCATATCATCTCTTGACATTTTCTCTGAAAAGATTATTGTTAGTTTTCTATTCCATAAGGAGAATTCATTCGGTATTTGGATCTCGACTTGGAAGAACATAAATCCATCAAGTTTTGCTGTTTACGCCTCCGCTGTGCAATGGATCAAGGTTAGTGTTCTTATATATATATATATATATATATATCATTGTTGATTCTATCTGCGTATGATTCTGGATGATTAAATGTTTAGAAATCGGATTATATTAATCATAAGGCTAAATTTATATCAAGTGGTATCAGAGCATTTCACGTAGATTGTTTCAACATGATATTTAGTTTCATTTTTTACTTCGTTCGATATATTCATGATAGTTAAAAATGAATTACAGATATATCATTTGAGATTTCATTTAGTTTGGGTTGTTGTTTATTATTTTCTTCGTTGTAATCGGCCAAGATAGATCTTTTTTGGGTAAAAATATTTTGATCTGTCAATTATCTTAGTCTGCGATGAATTAGAAAACTAGTAAATGTTATTGTTATTGTCGAATGATTGTTTCATTTAGTTTAAACGATGTTTTTGCCTCAAAAGTGATGAAATATCATTGATAATCCTTAAAATTTGGTTTTCATTTTTTACAGACCCTTTTTTTTTTAGATTCGGGTCTTCCAAATTAGGTCTATGACCCGACAGAGGTCAGGGATAACTCTGACCGTTTTGCATTCGTCAATGCGTTTCACAATTGCACCGTTTCGTCAGAGAAACACTCTGACATAGACACTTGCATCGTTTCTGAATTTGAACTGACTCTCTAACGCGCAACAGGCGCGTCTTATGGTCTTATCCGTGTTTTAAGTTTTAACCTGTCAGTTGCTTTTTTAATGTATTTATCAAGTCTGATAGACTTTCTTATCATTTATTTAGAGCCCGTTTGGTTCCACTTATATTTTTCTGTTGTTGTTTTTAGTTTCTGTTCCCTGTTTTTGGTTTCTCTTTTTTTGCTTAAACAAATGAAAACCTATTTGGTTGATATTTGTAACATAAAAACTGAAAATAAAAACCTGTTTGGTTGAGATTTCTAATAATAATAATAATAATAATAATAATAATAATAATATTAATAATTATTATTAATTATTGTTATAAAATTTCTACTTATTATTATTATTATTATTATTATTATTATTATTATTATTATTATTATTATTATTATTAATTATTATTATTATTAT
>JANIJH010000001.1:46393573-46429370 GCA_024520975.1 Erythroxylum areolatum | reverse complement strand
AATGTTTGAATCCGCGTCCATGCATCTTTTAATCAGCAAGCCTGAGTAAAAGGCTGCAATTGCAATGAACAAGAACATAATCAAGCTCAACCATCCGCCTGACGCCAGTGCATATGGAATGGAAAGTATACCAACTCCTGAAAATCATAGAGACAGAAGATGAATTTTCCTTGACATATTTTGACAGGAAATTTTTTCAAAGACCAAACTTTGTTGTTTGAGTCAGCTATAATGCAGAAGTACGAATTTCAGAAGGGACTCAAGTAAACCTTGCTAGTCTAAGTTCGTAAAAACAAATTATCAGATGTTTATTTCTGCAAAATGACAGCATTAATGAACAAAGGAACAAATTCAGGAAATTCTCTTTGGACCACAACATGATATGCACATTGAACTTTGTGATTGATGCTATAAAAATATTACAGATCTCCAAGCGGAAACGGAAAATAAAAGTTGGTCAACATCTCTCCAGGAAAATGGTAAATACTGTGGAAACAGAAAAAAGAGGCTGTGAAGTTAAAAAGGAGAAACAAGCACAATGATTAAGAAGAAGAAAAAGAGAAAAGAACCTGATAAAGCATTTATGCCATTAAAGATGGTCATGAAGGAAGAGGTGGTTCCTGGACTAAAGGGTAGATAGTTCGACTCTATATCATCTACTTTGGATCCTAAACTATGTTGCTTCTCCTCAACAATAAGAGGCAAAGTCAGCGATGACCCATCATGAATCTCAGCCTCCATGGTTCAGAGTGCAGAGTTGGGAGCGAGACAGGCGCAGATAAAGAGTGTGGATGAGGATAGCTATAAGATCTAAAGTGCCAGCTGACTAAGTCAGGCAACTTAAAATACAACTATATCAATACAAAACTCGCTGCTTTTGACAGCTTTAATTATGCTGAAAAATAAAGCTTTATCAGCATATGCAGCTCGAGAAAGTTTTAAATTATACAAATCTGTAATCCAATTGCAAGTCTATACTAAGGTTTTGACCTCACTACTCGGCCTTATAAGGGCACTCAGAAGTTCCCTTCTCCTTGAAAAGAAACTAAATAACATTTATATGTGTTTATTGTGGAAACCTCATAGCACATGCTTGAACGTCTTCTCTACGGTCCTGAACTGAACCAAGCCGAAAAGTCCTGAACCTTATGTCCTCTTACCTTGATTAGGACATTTCAAAGGAATGCAGACAAATATCCAAAGTGACTGTGCATATTGCCAACGCACTTTGTCTTTTTCATTTTGGCCAACAGAATAAAATTTCCATCTTATTTAGATTAAGATGTTTGATCTTAGAAAAGGGTATGGAAAAATATAGTCCAAATACTCCTTTTCTTATTGTCTTCCACAAGTTCGCAGAAGCTTGTGTTATCTTAAGTAAGTGATACTCTCTCCTACTTAAAATAAGTGTCGTTTTAGAGAGATGCACATTTATTAAGAAAGCTAGTAAAATATTTGATATACACTTATTAATTGCATGTTGAATTGTCTTGAAAATGTAATCTGTATAATTAGGATGTGAGAAAAATTAAAGGGTAATTTTGAAAATAAAATTATAAATATGCATGAAAAATCATGAACGACACTTATTTTGAATAATTAAAATCTCTCTAAAACGACACTTATTTTAAATAAGAGGGAGTAGTTGCTTGTGAAAACATTTATTTTCCCCCAACACAAAGGAAGCTCGCGTGGTAGGTGAGGTTCACATTACTCCTGGGACTCCTACGAGTCCTTTTGGCCTCATGTCCATCATTTGGCATTTAAGAGACACATGCCAGATGGGTAGGATATAGCCATGTTTTTAAAATGTTTGGTGATCTGAAATTTTATAGATAGAAACATTCAACTACATGACATAGTAAAACGGCAGAAAAAAGCTGCAGTCATCATCTTTTGAATGAGTTAATTAAAGAAATCATATTGATATTGTTGTTGTTGTTATTATAATCTGTAATAAACTCTAATACAAAGTCAAACTCGATCTCAAAACTCGAACCAACGACTTTTAGTGCAAGAAGAGCATCTCCAGGCTTCAAGGAGCAGTATGTGGATTTTCCATCTAATGAGGTTATAAATTCATAAGTAAAAGACATAAATCTCTTTACAGTTTAATAAATTTGAGAAGAAATCTCTCGCCTTTAATATTCTCGTGAAAAACTTTTTCTCTAATTTTTGGTTTTATAAAAAATTAAACTTTGTTCAAAAATAACGACGAAACACTCATAATATGAATATCAAACGTAAACTAATCAAATATTGTTAATATAATAACTCAATTCAACTCTTACATCTAACTTAAACTAACTAAATTCGATCTAAATTAAGCATTTAAGATAATTATAATACGTTATTAGCTTGAGTTGTATTTAATTAGTTTGAAGTTGAGATTAAGAGTTTGGTTGCATCGGTATAAATAACAATTAATTAGTCTAATATTCATGTTACCTGTATTTTATTATTATTTTTAACTAAAGTTTAAGAAGATAAAATTTGAAAACTAAAAGTTTAATTTTTTTGAAATTTTTAAAGATAAAAGAGTTTTCTTTTTAATTTCTTAAACAATAGGATAAGTATGTGTCTTTTCCTCTAAGTGATAGTGCTCATGTTCCATATGTGTTCTGGCACTGACTCCACCGTCCAGTTCAATCAATGATGAGGAACATGAGGTCCCGTATTCTCAACGTACTGAATAAGGTTAGTAGCTATAAAACAAAGCATAACAGACGTAATCCAGCATTGTAAATGCGCTTGTGCATGTGTAGAGAGAATCACCCCATCCCAGTCTTATCAGAAGCCCTCCATAGATGTTAGTACAAGTTAATTAGTTGTAACCTATCCCCAAGGGGACCAAAACCATCAATCACTTTAGCTGTATATGTAAGGTTGGCAAACCGACTCCGATCCAAGTTAACATGCAAAAACTCGAGTTGATTAAGAAAGATTTGTTTGATCCAATGTCAGATTGATCAAATCTCAAGTCGATGCCAAATGTAAGTTGTTGTAACGAAGAAGAACAGTCTAACTCTGATTGAAGCTTACATCTAATATTGTGTTATTGACAGTTCGACAGCAGTATCCATATCTTAGCAAAAGATATAACATACACCAAAACAATCTTTCAGAGGATAAATAGCCAAATTTGTATGTTCTTACAAATTTCTTGTAATGAATAATAAAGAACCACAAATTACTCTTTTTATATTAGGAAGTATCTCCACATGTTTATGATACTAATCGTTTTAGGATATATTATGTTTTATACAGTACATTTTATTACTTATGCAACTTTTTAAAATTATACAATTATTTTAATAGAAAAATTATGTTAAATATCCTTAAATTTTAACAATTATATATATATATATATAAACTTTTATTTTTGTAATATTAGATATAACAGCATATAAAAATATATATTATATATCTTACAGTAATACTATTAATAAAAAATTTAAATAAATTTCATTATTGCATTCTAAATTCGGCCACTTTTGTACTTTTTCATTTTTATAATTTTTTAAATTTTAACTTATGATAAAAATAATTTTTCATCAAATATTTTATAAACGACACAACAGAATATTATTAACACTTTTATAAATTTTCAAATATTAATTTTATAAAAATAACAATTCATAGTAAATAAAATTTTTTAACCGAAAATATAAATATATATATATTTTAAAGTTTGCGATATCTAGTGTATTTTGTTTAATATATTTGGTTAAATCTAATTTTTTTTAATATTAACCAAAAATAGAATTTAATTTTTTCTCTGACTTTTCTATGAAGAGAACAGAAAAATTAATAATCACAAAAGTTCTACGCCTGCTCCTAACTGGACAGACATGGATGTCATTTTCTTCAATTGTTAAAAGCATTACACTAACTCACAAGGACACATATCCTGCCAACTCGATGGTCATCGTCACCGTCATCGTCATCATCCACTACAGATCACATCAAAGAGTTGGGAAATCTAGTGCAAATTCTCTCTTGTATTGCCACTTTCCATTGCCTTAAAAAGGACCAAATCAACGATAGAGTTTGCAGTTGTAATACAATTCAAATAAGTAAACTGCTGTGGATTGGCTTTAAGATAATCCAGATCACACCATATATGGGTTTAAATTGTTTTTTTGACATATTATTAATATACTTTTTAAAATTATTATTAACTTTCTTTCTATTTTTTGTTTTATAATACCTGTCTCTTTTATCATTAATTAAAATTTATTATTAGTGTTTGTAATATAATAATAATTCGGATCATTATTCATTACCGTAATATAATGATTCGGGTTGGATTCCAAATTGGGTTGAATTACTTGGATTCATCTAAATTTCTCAAACAAATCTTCTGTGACAACAATCAAGATTCAGCAGGAATTGAACTATATATGAGTCTATGATGCATAACATATCAATCTTTGAAAGAAGAAATTAAACACAACAAGCAGAGAAATTAAAGAAGACATGGAGGAAGAGATCGAAAGAAACCTGACAAAGCATTGAGTCCATTGAAAAAAGTATTGAAGAAACTGGTGGTGGCGGCGGTAGTGATGACGTCGTGGTGGTGATGGTGGTAGTGGTGGGGTGGTTGAAGATCACCTGAAGTAACCACCGCATCGTCGATCTTGCTCCGTTTATCGGGAAGCAGCAGAGGTATTCCGATGGAAATCGCATCAAACTTTTCAGCTTCCATTAAATCTTTCACGGGAGTCTGACGAGAGAGAGCGTAGGGTGACACAGACAAAGAGGAAAGAGCGTACTAAGATTGGAATCGTGTCGTCTGTTGAACGGCTTCTTCCTTACTATAATTGCTATAAATCTCCTAACCAATCCTAACTGGTGTATGACTGACTATACGTGTATCATTGCATGGCTCTTTCACCGGAACACATAAAATTAACTTTTTACATGCACAAACATAGGATTTCGAGTTTGGACCATCAAAATTTTTATTATTATATAATGTTAAATTGTATTATAATTCATTAGTCCTTTTCCAAAATTGACTCATTATTATGTTCTATGAATGAAATATGATTATTATGTAATTAATGTAAATCTCTTTTGTATAACTTTTACAATCAGTGCTCTAAAAGATTTGGTTTTGTATCATATTTTGCCTTAAGATAATAAGCAATGTTTTAAAAGTTACACCACTAAGACAAAAAATTTAAGATTTAAAAAATTTAACTAATCATAAAATTATCCTAAAATCGGTTAAAGATTGAATAAATTAAAAAAAGTGAAATATGATTAAAAGGGATTGTTTTTATTTATCAAAGAAATTCAAGTTTAATTAAAAAAGATTGTTAAATGAAAATTTGTTTATTTATTTTAGTGTATAAGAACTATTTAATTTATAAAAATTAACCGATTAATTGATAAATTGATCAGTTTTTAATAACAAGAACTATTAAGATAAATTGAACCGGAAAGTTAAAAACTAAACAAAAAATTGAACGGTTCAAAATTCTTATAATTGAACTGATCAAACTGGTTGAATTTTTTAATCATTAATAATAAGAAGGTAAGAGATTTGTTTTTTCTAATCATATTTTGACTTAACATAATAGGCGAGATGGGTTATCAACTTTAATTTTTTTAAGTATTCAAAATTAATGATTTAATAATTTTAATGGTAACAATCATGTCTTTTAATTTAAATATTTTAAATACTCTTTTATTATGTATCAGTTTAATTAAGAAATGTAGATTTTTATAGATGTTCTAATTGTTTTCGTGACCAATTTTAAAAGAACTAAATAAAGCTTCTATAATAAAATTGAAAAATGTTAATTTAAATGATTATTATTGTTATTTATTTCAATCAAACGATCCGTTACATTAATCAAATGCAAAGGAATAACAGTCATCAATAAACTGACATTTGATATTTCCACCATGAAATTTTATACAATTGAAGTATCATCCAAGTAGAAGATCGGTTAAGATCTAGTATGGTTGAAAGGTAAAAATTTATACGAGTATTAATCAATTCTTAATTAATTATTTTTTAATCATAAATTTTAAATTTTTTAGAAATTGAGTTTGAAACTCATAAAGGACTGTTTTATCGATCAAAAATTTTAAAGTTTAATTAAAAAGAAGACTATAGTTAATTAATTGATTTTTTATCATAAAATCGATTAATTTTAAAAAATTAGTCAATTAATTAATAAACTAGTCAGTTATTAACAACAAAGGTTATTAAAATAAAAAATAGAACCGAAACTTAATTGGTGCAAAATTTTCATTTGATTTTTTAATTATTGATTGTAATTGTTAAATTTGGTCATTTTATGGATGGATCATTATGTTCCCTTCCCTGAGGCTTAGCATCAGTCAATGCCGACTCTGGGTAGGGGCAGGCAAGGCACCTGCCCAGGGCCCACCATAAAAAAAACCCCATCGTTTAATATTTTGGTTAATTAGTAGTTGTCAGAGGTCCACGCTCTTCTTAACAGAGAGATAATAATAAATGTAGAGAACGTTAGTGGAAGTTGTTGATGTTTTTAAGAGTAATAAACGTCAGATAACGTTGGAAGCTTCCCAAAAACGATAGAAACGGCCTATAAAACGATGTATTATTGTTTTATTAAGGTCTTTTTTGTTGGAACTTTTTTTTAATTTTATTCGAGGCCTATAAAGCGATAAGAACGGCTAGCGTCAGTCACATGTATATGATTTCACGCAATGAATTATATACAATGACTTGGAAAAGAAGTAAAAGTTGACACCGATTTCGCGCAACAAATCATATACAATGACTTAGGAAAGAAAAAAAAAGAGTTGACTGACTTGTTAGGAGTGATAAGAATGTCGTTAGTGTGCGGGAAGTGCTTCAATTCCCTTTTCTTTATGTGTCTAAGGTTAACCCAATTCATATCAAATAGCTTAATTATGTTTTAATGGACCCTACATAATCTTAACGAAGAGGGCGACCTTGGAAATTAAACACAAAGCAACAATCAAGTTGGTTGTTTTTAATTTATTGATTTCTCAAATGGGCTACTATAAGATCATTTTTTTTCCCTAGAAATCTTACTTAAATAGCATCGCAAATATCTCCAATTTCACTACAAATCTTCAACCTTTTACCCCATAAATTTCAACCATTTTGAAAATAGAGCCCTTTTATTGTATTTATATCGCATTTAACTCTAATGATAAATTAGAAAATTTAATCTGAAAATTAGGAATGTAAAAAATGATTTATAAATAGTTCGGACCTTATTGAAAACAGGGATTTGAGAGATTCAAGTAACATTTTATGAATATTTATAAATTAATTAGTATATGCAAGTGTGTACAAAAGTAATCTAAGTAATATAAAAATAATTTAGACAATATTAGTTATGATAGTCATAATAATTATTGAAATGATGGTTATTTATCTAATTTAAATTGAATGTCATTTATTAACTAAAATTTAGTAACATTTTTTAGAATAATGTATAAATTGCGCGTAAAAATAAAATCTTGATATTAATATTCTTATTAAGTGTCTAAATTCTATAAGAAAATTCAATATAATGGTTGAACCGCTTAAATTTAAGATTTAACTAAGTTTTGATTTCTCACAATCTAAAATTATTTTAGATTCTATAATATGATTGATATATGAACATGATAAAATATAAATGTAATCATAAGTTTGATTTATTTTCTTGTATAATCGTACAAGTGTTTGACCTATAATGATATTTATATGAATAAGTTGATAAAACTCCATAGATAGAGAAAAGAAAAGTAAGCACGAGTCGTTAGTGCTTTTAGCTCAATGTCTACTTATAATAAGTTTTGAAATATTTGGCAATTTAATTCAATTTTATGAATTTCATTTTGTACCGGCCGGAGAATTGTTAACATCTTTATTTTCTATTTTTTGTGTGTTAATTTTTTTCGTTTTTAAGTTTTGAAATTATACTTAATAGAAGTTAATCTTGTTTTATGTTAAGGTGTATTTTAGAACCAAATAAAAAAATTGCAAAAATTTTAAGATAAAAATAACTGAATTAAGTGTTGAACCTAATTAGACATACCTCATGCAGCAATAAGTAATAGGTGGAAGTATGCATAAACTGGAATGAATGAAAATGCAGTCGTTGAGCCTAACATGCAAGCGGCAAAACAGCGCAGCATGCACACGTTGAGAGAAAGAAGACAATACGGCAACGCAAGGCACAACCAAGTTAAGAGCTCAAAACAACAGCCAAGAAAAGTGGACCAGGAAAAAACGACACAGTCAAAAGAAACACATGAATAAACGCATTGCAGTAGGTTGGACACAGGAAGCCAAACCCAACGCACGCCAAAACACACAGCTATTTGCGTTTCACGGCAAGCCCGAGATGATGCATAGCCAAGACATAAACGCAACGCAGCATATGATGGGGAGCAAGGAACGACGACGCACGGACACACGACAAGCAGCCAAAACGTACATGTTTGGAAGGAGGGTTTCCACAGAGGCGTGAATAGTGAGGTGGTCTATCAAGGTTTAATTGTCCCATCAAAGCTATAGTAAAAAGGAGCGGAGAATAGAGGGCTTACGGCAGAGAGAACAAGGGTAGCGAGAAAAGAAGAGAAGAATGCCAGTCCCTACACCCATGGTAATTCCAAATAGTTAAAGAAAAATGGTGAAGTTAGATAACTAAATTTTTATTTTTTAATTTACGAATTTTTAGTTATTGAATTGAAACTTTTATTCTTTATTTAAATCGATTAATTAGTTAAATATTAATTATTTTTTTGACTTATTAATTGATTATTTGATTTTATAGTTAGGTGTGTAACTAGGTTGTGATTTTATTCAATCAATTGCTAGATTAAACATATTGATGTTCAATTCTTTTAATTAAAAGTAGCGATTAAAATGTTTATCTGTTACGTTAGGGACATGATTCTAGGAAAAATAATTGTCTAGGCTAAATATACATCGTATGTATGTTATTTAGTTCGCCAATTTTCTTAATTCGTAAAGCTATTAATTAATTAAATATGTGATTATATCTAGGTTATTAATTAATAAGGGTTAATTCAAATGCATGTTTTAGTTAACTAAATATAAGAGAAAATAGGTAAAAATTTTATCACAATTAACTAATAAATTGATTATTTATAGTGTCGATGATCAACGCAAGTTCAATAATAAAAAAGACCAGAAATCAAGATTTGGTCCTATTGATTATTAGATTCTCATTGTTTTGTTATCAGTTAATTTTCAATTTCGTATTCCAATTAAATTCTGCTTCATTCACAATTTAAAACCTCACTTTTATTACGTAACTACTAACGTCTGAATTCTTCGTGGGAATGATTCCCTACTTTCCATTACTACATTAATATGCGTTACAGAAAGTTGGTTAATTATTTTTTTTTCAAAGTTTTTATAATTAATTATTTAGTTAAACTTTTATTGTGATTTTTAATTTAAAATTATATATAAAAATAAATATTTAATTACTAATAATAATTATACATTAAATTAAACTTAAAAATAAATTATTTTATTTAAATTTATTTTAATATTTTATATAATATTTATTAATAAAGAGTTAATAAAAATATTTTATTTTTAAAATAAATAATTTAAAATTTACTATTTATAAACTAATATTTATTTTATATATTTTTAATTATAAAATCAAATTTTATTTGAAATTTATATATTTATATATTTTAAAATTTTAATTATATTTATTAATAATTATTACTTTATTTATATAAATTAAATTAAATTATATATTAAATTAATATATTTATAATTTTAGTAATAATTAATTAATTATATAATATATTTAATTGATAGTAAATTAAATAATATATGTTTTTGTTTCATGTTTCAATTCTACTTAATTGTTTCCTTATCACAAACTCTTATTGTAAATTATAATAATTTGAGAGCTAAGGATATTTATTGTTCTTTTTATCATATATTTTGATGTAATTATTATTTATTATATAGTGAAAACTGAAATTGTAATATTTTAAATACTCTGTATTGTTTTTAATTTTATATTTGTATGATATAATTTTCTTTTTTCATAAAAATTGTGGTTATTATTTATATATAAAATATCATAAAATTATTGTTATTTCATATTAATTGTGATTATATTTATTATTATGATTTTTGGAGAAAGAGTTAAAAATATACAGTACAACTGTACAATATGACAATAGACTATTTTGTAATTTTTTTAAAAATTTAAGAACTATTTCATAAATTTAAAATTTTACCCAAAACACTACTTGGTATTGACCGGTATTAGTATAGTATCATGCCAAAATTTAATTCGGTACCAAGTCTGATATAATATTCACAACATTGAACCTAACACACATATTTTGAAAAATAATAACTATCAAATTATAAAAATCTTTTCTGCTGCTTCTGAATTAATGCTGAATGCACTTGGAAAGTTTCCATTAAACCATTAAGGCGTCCAAAGAGCTCTAAAGACACGACCAACTAGTTTTGGTCATGCTTGATAACTTAAGGGTGTTTGTTATATAAATCAAAGCTTCTTATTTGTCTAAATCAAACAAATACCTTCAGTCATGCTTTCAAATAAGCGCTGCCCATAAAATCAATGATTAAAATCTTCAACTGATTCAGCTGGCTTAATTATAAAAATTTTGAGTCGTTTAATTTTTTAGTTCAGTTTTTAATTTTATAGTACAATTTATTTTAATAATTATTGTTGTTAAAAATTAATCAATTTATTAATTAATCAGTCAATTTTTATTAATTAATAAGTTCTTATAAATAAAAATAAACCAATAATTTTTATTTAATAATCTATTTTTAATTAAACTTTAAATTTTAAAAGGATAAAAATCAATCATATTTATAATTCTTTAATTTTATTCAATTTTTAGCTGATTTTATATCAGTCTAATACCGTTTGAACTTTTTAAATATTAAATATCTTAGCTTATTGATTTAATTTCTGGTCCAATTTTTAAAACATTATTGAAAATTAATAGTCTAATTATTAAATAAAAAATGAAGTTAATTATAAATCAATAAATTAAATTCAAATTAATTAGTTAATTTTAACGATAAAAAATTCTATTACAAAATGACTTATTTTGATATAATTAATCAAAATATTATCATTTCAGTACATAAATTTGAAAATTTTTAAATTTAAGATTAAGTTAACGTCGCTTTACAATGACTCGAATTGTGTAATCCAAACCCGACTAAATTATATGCAAGTCAACCCATTACCATACTTAGATTTGTGGGTTAGATCAATTCATAAATAATGTAGGAGGTCCCTTCGAACAAACGAACAAACAAACATGGCTGAAAACGACACAAAGCCAATGTCGCACTACCCAAAACTAGTCAGACAGCAAAATGATAAAACAAAAGGATTAAAACATAAAAAGGGTATTTATAATATAGTTTTTAATTCTCGAAAATATAATACCACCATCACCAGTTGTCCCTGCCCCGACTAAACCCTATCTTTGATCAAGTGATTAGCATAACCCTTTTCGTTACTCAACCATAAGGAACTCTTTATACCTTATTTTATGTGTCTATATGTTTTTTAAATTAATTAATATTTTAAATAAACAAAAATATCTCTCTTACTTAAAAAAATTAAAGTTTAGCATATTTAACTCTTAATAGATAAGTTATTATATTTGCTGTCAAACTTTTTCTTTTGTTGGAGTGTAAATTCATTGTGTGGCATAGACTATATATACTGTTTATAATGATGTTTTGTATATTGATAAATATTTATTTTTTACATACAAAATAATGTTGTTTTGTATATTGATAAATATTTAATTTTTAGTCCTAAACGTTCAATCGTAATGGAATTTCAAACAAATGTTTTAACCTTAACCAAATTTTGATCCAAACTTGAGAAAAAAAATGTTTTGAATTCGATTGAAGCTTTGAAAAATACGACCTAGTATGATTTCTATTGATAATGTTCCAATGATTGGCCAAGAGAATATATTCATTTATTGGTAGTAGTTTGACCATGAAAGCTTACATCAATTATGGATTCTAAGGGCATCAAAATTTTTTAGAATGGCTATCCTCTCTTTAACTTTATGGGAAGTACTTGAGCTCCATTACCGTATTCTGTGGACCTTCAAGGTCCATACCTTGGAAGTGGATCTTCAAATTGATTGAGAAAATACCAGCAAGCTTCAACCTCAAATCACTATACCCATTTCTAAATTCCTGAATTCAATTTTAAAAACACATATAAGAATAAAGAAAATCTTAAATAGTCCAATCTTTATTGTTTTCATTAAAAATCTTAAATATGTCCAATCTTTATTGTTTTCATTACGGCTTAATGCAGTTGCACACATATAGGGTATTGTTTATTTATCTCAAGTGTCTTTAGTCTTGATTTAATTTCATCTTTTTTATCATTCATTGCTTCATAATTCTCTGTTGAGGTTAATATAAGGTTGTCATACTATTAGGTGTGAGATAACTTTCAAGGGTGTGCGTACGAGTGGATAATATCAAGGAATGAGTGGTGTCAGCTCTGTAATAGCCTTATGCAAGCCTATTGTACTACAATGAAAGTTGACTAATTTGGGTGAGGGTTTCACAGAAGTAAGTCGTCTGTGTCAAACTACGTTAACAAATTTTTTGTGTTAATTTATTTGCTATGCTTTAATTTTTTTCTACTTGTGATTATATTCTGGAAAATCATAGATGCTAATTTAGTTATTTTCTGATAAGCAATTGTCAGTTTTAATTTGAAGCAACTAAAACATAGCAGAATTTTCCAATTGGTATCAGAACTTAATTCACCTAATCAAAACTTGGTACGTCAAATTGGTGTAAATCAATGTTCCAGACTCATGGCTACTAGAGAAGGGGCATTAATTACTAGGCTACCTTTATTAGATGGCTCTAACTATCTAGTTTGGAAATCGAGAATAAAAGTGTTTATTCAAGCATAAGGAACTAAAGCTTTGACTTCTGTGCAGAAAGGTTGGACTCATCCTATGATGACTGATGAAAATAAAAAAGCGGTACCTAAAGACTCATTTGAATGGACTAAGGCTGAAGAAGAGGAAGCACTTGGTAATTCCCAAGTAATGCATGCAATTTTCAGTATTGTAGATGAAGGACGTTTTCAATATGATATTAGCATGTGAAACAACAAAAAAGGCTGAGGATACATTACAAACCATACATGAAGGATCACAATCAATAATAGCATTAAAACTTCAAATGTTGGCTACTAGAAAGATGGAGGAAAGTGAAACTATTGGAGACTTTCATGAGCAACTGTTGGATATTAACAATCAAGCACATCAACTTGGGAAGAAATATTTAAATCTGAAACTTATCAAGAAAACCTTAAGATCATTGCCTCCTATATTCATACCGAAGATTGTAGCTATTGAAGAAGCTTATGATATTACTGAGTTATCTTTTGATGAGGTAATTAGAATTCTCACAAACTTTGAGATGGACCTGTTAAGAGACAAGCATAAGAAGAATAAAGGATTGTTGTAAACCGAAGTCACTAAATCTATTAATGATTCAGGAGATGACTCCGATGAAAATGAAGATCTAGTTTTGCTAATAAGAAATTTCAACAAGTGGCTGAAGAAAGAGAAGAAAGATAAACTTGAGTTCAAGCAGAATGGTGGGAGTCCATCCAACAATAACTCGAACAACTCCATCCAACAATTACTCGAACAACAAGCATAAGCTCAAAAAGGTGAAAAGAAGGTAAAGAAGATACATTGTCATGAGTGTCAAAGCATGTGGAAGCGGAATGTGTTAACACTCTTAAAAAGAGAAAAGGAAAGTTTTACACCAGTTTTTAGAGTAAAAATGAATGTAAAAGTAAGTATGGCAACGAAAAAGAAATTGAGTCATCAAGCTCCATTAGTTGCTTTATATAACGAAAGTTCAGTTGCTTGCTTAGTAGCAACTAATGAAGAAAGTGACGATGAAAATACAGATGTTTCAATATTAAACTCTAATTCAGACAACGATAGAGATGAAAGTGACTTGGAATTTAAAAAGGGAGATATCTGCAAGGCTTATGAACTAATGTGTAACAAATGGGTGAAGATGTGTAAACAGAATGAGAAGTTGAAAAGGGAGAATTCTACAATGAAACATGTTAGTTATGAAATTATTGTCAATAATAGATGAACTTGATGAAACCAAGCTAAAGTTGATCAATACACAGAAAGAAATATGAATGCTGAATGGTGGTACCGTGAAATTAGACAAATTACTAGAAATTGACAAAAACAAAAGGGATCTTCAAGGTGTTGGTTATAAAAGTGAAAGCTCTAAGGTGAACAATGAACAAAATGGAGAAGTCAGATTCATCAAAGAAGCAAAATTGATTTTGCAAGGAAAAAATCAAAAGGAAGTAGAAAGTTTATGCGTATATGTCATTTTTGTGGTGTAAACAATCACATAAGGCCAAATTGCTACAAATGCTATTTTATAATGCTCAAAGTAGAAAATTAATACATTCATGGAAGAACTTTCAGCAGGGGAAGATACCAAACTAGATTTGGGTTAGAAAGAACAAACCGCTAACACTTGTGACTCTTAAATCAATGCATGACATTTCTTACGATGGATGATATTTTGACAGCGGGTGTTCAAGGCATATGATAGGTGAAAGAATCTATTTGATGAATTATCAAAGTTGTATGGATAGTTACGTCACTTTTGGTAATGGGAAGAAAGCAACGGTGATTGGTAGAGGAACTCTTTGTCTGGATGGGTTGACTCATTTCAAAAATGTGCTTCACGTGAATGGCTTAAAGCTAACTTGGTGAGTATTAGTCAGCTTTGTGATGATGGGCTATTAGTCAAGTTCACCAATGATGAATGCAAGGTGTTAAACCAATAAGGAGATTATATAGTAAGTGGTAGAAGATAGGCATAGAATTGCTGCATGTTGCAGGTTATCACTTCTTGCAATTTAGTCACATATGATAGTATGATTCTATGACACCAAAAGCTTGGCCATGCCAATTATGACATCATCAACAAGTTGAGCAAATCTGAAGCGGTAAGAGGCTTGCCTATGATGAACAAAGATGATAAAAAGATTTGTAGTGCTCGTCGAATAGGAAAACATGTACCACATTAGAAGTTAAGAAACTTCACAACCTCTCGAATACTAGAATTGATTCATATGGATTTAATAGGCCCAACACAACATGCTAGTGTTGGTGGGATAAGGTATTTCTTGACTTGTGTTGATGAATACTCAAGATATATGTGGGTAGCTTTCTTGAAAGAAAAATTGGATGCATTTGAGGCATTTAGAAGCTTATGTGTGTATATTATAGATTAGAAAATTATGGCAATTTTGAGAATTATATCTAATCATGGAAGGGAGTTTGAGAATACAAGCTTTAACAATTTGTGTGATAGATATGGGACTATACAAGAGTTCTTAAAACCTAAAATGTCACAAAAAAATGGAGTTGCAAAAAGAAAGAATCGGACTCTTCAAGAGATGGCTAGGTCAATGTTGAATGGAAGAAAAAATCAATGAGATTTTGGGCTGAAGCAATAAACACGACATGTCACATATGTAACAAAATTCATCTTAAAAACATCTTGAACAAGACACCTTATGAACTTTGGAAAGGAAAGAAACTAGATGTTGACTACTTCTATGTGTTTGGCAACAAATGTTACATTATTAGAGATCGTAAACATCTTAGGAAGTTTGAAAGTAAGAGTGATGAAGGCATCTTCCTTGGATATTCAAACCACAATACGGCGTATCATTTGTTCAACCAAAGAACTAAGACAGTGATGGAATCTATGAATATTGTTATAGAAGACGTGCATCAAATAATTGATAAGGTGGCAAAAGAGAATCTTTCAAATCAACTTCACACATCAGATCAGAGGGACAACAAAATTAAAAGCAAAAGACATTTAGATTCACAGTTAGTTGTTTTAAGAAAAGAAACCAACCAGATAGAGGATCATTTGGTTGCTTCTAAGGGAGAAACTATCCAGACATCTAATGCAGAAACAGACTTGGTGGATAACGAAAACTCAAAGGAATGTGATTTCAACAAAGTTCCTCCATCACGAATCAAACGGAGTCATCCCATTGAGATTGTAATTGGTGAGATTAGTGATATAGAAGGAAAACAAGAGAAGGAAAAAGAATAGATTAGTAGGAAATTATAGAGCTTATATACGACACTTTCTTATTTGAGCCAAAGAATGTGAAACAAGTGTTGCAAGATGAATTCTATGTTGCTACAATGCAAGAAGAGTTAGTACAATTTGCTTGAAATGATGTTAGAGAATTGGTGTCAAGGCCATCGAATATGAATGAGGTAGCGTATACAAGACATTATTTCTAAAAAAATGCAGATCTGATTTGATGATTACACAAATATATGTTGATGATATAGTGTTTGGCTTCACTTATCCGAAGATGGTGGATAGCTTTATAAAGATGATGACAAACGAGTTTGAGCTGAGTATGGTATATCTTTGAGAGAAGAAAGTTGACTTGGTATATTTGGTATATCTTTTGTAAGAAGAAAGTTAACTTGGTATAGGTTTCTACTATCTTGAAATATGTAGAATTTTGGAAATTTTTGTAGTAGGAACGAATCCTAAAAGAAATTGAATTCTAAAAGAAGAAGGATATATATCATATCAATGTGTACTCCATGGGGCAACTATTACTGAAAATTCTTTACTGCTGTGTGTGGGGTTTTTCGCTGATTAAGTAAAAAGTTCACAACAAATTTTTGTTGGATAACTTCTCAATATTATAGTTTAATGCGGTTGCACATATAAGGGAGTGTTTATTCGACCAAGTGTCTTTTTCTTGATGTTAGTCTTGATTTAATTTAATCTTTTTTTATCATTTGTTGTTTCATAATCCTCTGTTGAGGTTAGCATGAGGTGACCATACTATCAGGTGCGAGATAACTTTCAAGGGTGTGAGTACGAATGGATAGTGTCAATGAGTGAGTGATGTTGGTTCCATAGTAACCTTACGTAATCTTATTGTATTACATTGACAGTAAATTAATATGAGTTAGGGTCCCGCAGATATAGACTATGTGTGTCGAACTGCGTTGACAAATTTCTTATGTTGATTTATTAGTTGCTTTTAAAATTTTCTACTTTTGATTTTATGCTAAAAAATTATAATTGCTAGTCTAGTTACTTTCTAACAAGCAATCATCAGTTTCAATTTGAAGCAACTAGGGCATAACAAAACTTTTACGAACTACAACCTCTAGTTTTTTTTTTAATTAAAGGGAAACTGTCAAAATAGATTACAAAACAAGTCTGGGGAAACAGATCCCCAACACATCCTCAAATAGGATACGTTGGCACCCGATAGGTGCAGTATCAAAATATGTTACACTAACGTCAGAATGGTCAGCCTAGGTGGTAAGCCAGTCAGCACATCTATTGCTCTCTCGGTAGACATGTCGATGAACAACAGATCAGTTCCGGGTGAATAGTTAGTAGATACCCGTTACTATAGGGTTGAGCACCATGGAGCGGTTGGCCAAGGAAGAGAAGATCTTATGCACCACGAGCGAATCCACTTCTAGTTCTACGCGGTGGAAGCCCAGGCTCTAGGCTAGTAAGAGTCTTGTAAAAACTTCCTAAAGTTCGGCAGACAACGGAGTGCACCATCCTAGATTCTGAGTGAATCCTCCAAACCAATTACCATCACTATCTCGTATGAGGCCACCTGTTGTGGCTGAGAATTTGGAGCGATTGCTTGCTCCATCTTTGTTTAATTTAACCCATCTCGAGGGCGGTTTGCTCCAACCGATGAGTTACTCTTGTCAAGGACGGAATCCAGTGTCAGCCCCGCTTCGTCTCACGGTAGACTTGTGGATTTTATCTGCATAAGACAAAATGAGAAAAGTAGGTGAGGATGGCCAATTAAAATGATCATCAAATAGTGACATATTCCTCTACGTCTAGAGGAACCAACAAGTCGTTCCAAAAATAACCACCCAATCATGGCTCAGAACTCACCGGTGCTGTTGGAGGTTTGTGAGGAGCCATTCTCTAGGTGGCATAGAGAAGAAGTCAGAAGCAGCGAGGTGCGATGATAATGTGTCCCACACTTGGCGAGCCTTGGTGCAGTCTCTCACAGCGTGTAAAGATGATTCTTCGAGGGTACACTAATGATAGGTGCTGTCAGTAGTGAGTTGCTTCCGGACTAGTTGTTGGTTTGTGAGTAAACGATCTTGTGCTAGTAGCCATAAGAACGAGCAGATTCACTGCGGTCTTGGCCACTGCCAGATTGCGTTCCAAACCCCATGAGTCGACTCATCGTCGTGGCCCATAAGCATGGAATAAGTTGATGCTATGGTGAAGAGATCATTGTCGGAAGCTCCCTATACCAACTTATCTGGCCCAAGATAATGCTTAGGTGGGAACGTGTTGGCAATTAAACGACAAATCGACATTGGGAGCCAAGATTGGAAAGCTGCCCAATTCCAATTACCAGTAGAAGCCACAAACTGGTAGACACTAAGGTTAAGAGTTGACTGTGGGATTGGGTGTGAAGTGTGGGAAATAAGCGTTCCTACTCCCGCGAGCTTAGGGTCGAGCCAAAAACGCATCCTAGAGCCATCTCCAATCATCCATTTCATGCCTTAGGAAAAGATGTGCTAGGTTGCCTTTATGCTTCGCCAAATCATTGATCCCCCTGTGGTATCAAAAGAGGTGGGGATGTGGTTGGCGTCAAAGTTATATTTACCAAAGAGCACTTGGACCCATAAGGTTTTAGGTTTGGCTATCAGGGACCAGCCGAGTTTTTCTAGGAATGCATCGTTTGTTTTCCGAATTTGCCAAATACCAAGACCTCCCAGCTCCTTAGGCTTACAAACGTCCGTCCAGTTGACTAAGTGGATTTTCTTTTTGTCGCGAGACGAACCCACAAAAATTGTCTCATGGATTTTTCCAGTTCATCACACAGACTACATGGCAAACTGACCGTCTGCATAGTGTAGCTCGTGATAGCCGCTAAAACCGATTAAGTCAAAGTGATGCGGCCAGCGAACGATAGAAGTTTGGCTGACCATCCTGATAAACGTTGATGGACCTTATCGAGTATGTACTGATACATACATTTGCTAACTCGTTGGTATAGAAGAGGTACACCAAGATAACAACCGAGGTCATTCGTCTTGTGGAATCCTAATTCGCTGCTTAAGGATGACTCGTAGCGGGAGGGATATTTATGGAGAAATAGCATCTCGATTTGGCCATGCTAACGCATTGTCCATAAGTAGCACAGAACGAATTCCAAATATCCCGAATGACGATCACTTGATCGATGGATGCTTCTGCGAAGAGGATGAGATCGTCTGCAAAAAATAAATGAGAAAGGGGCGGACCATTCCTGCTTAATTTGATCAGCTGCCAGCTTCCATTTGACACAGCTTGTGTAATTGCATAGCCAAGTTGTTCCATGCATAGGACAAAAAGGTAAGGAGAAAGAGGATCCCCCTGGCAAATACCTCCGGAGGGAGTAAAGGCGTCACTTAAATCTCCATTCCAGTTTACTTGTAAGGAAACAGTTGATATGCACTTTATGATGAGGCTAATCAGAGAATCCGGAAGGCTAACATCTATCAGAGTGTCTTGAATGAAGTCCCAAGCCAAGCGATCATACGCTTTCTCCAGGTCCACTTTAATAGCTATAATCCCCTTGCGCCTAGTTTTCCTTTTCATAGAATGGATGACTTCTTGGGTGATGATAATGTTGTCGGTAATAAGGCACCCCAGGACAAAACTACACTGAGTGGAGGCGACAAGCTCTTCGAGGTAAGGTTTAAGCGTATTGACTATAATCTTGGTGAGGGCTTTGTATAAAACAGTGCAAAGAGCTATAGGCCTGAACTATGATATCTAAGAGGGGGACGGAGTTTTAGGGATAAGGACCATAATGGTGCGGTTAATTTTCGATTCCCAGACTTTGTGCCAAAAGATACGCTGTAGGAAAATAGTTAGGGAAGGGCCAACAATGTCCCATTGGGATTGGTAGAACAGTGAGGATAACCCATCAAAGCCTGGAGCTTTATTAGGAGCCATGGAAAAGAACGTCGCCTTTATTTTGTTAGGGCTTAACTAACGAGTGAGATCAACTATCACTTGATGCGGGAGGGGAGGGAAATGACCATGAATATGCCAGGCTGTGGGGGAGTGGCCTTCGGAAAGGTAAAGATCCTCGAGATGACTCTGCTCTAATCTTCTAAGAGACGAGGAGTCAGTAATCACATTACCATTCCCATCTGTCAAATAAGTGATCCTCGTTTGTCAATGTTTGGTCCTTGTGATTGCATGGTAATAGGTTGTATTCCTGTCACCTTGGCCTAGCCACTGGCTTCTGGAGTGCTGGTGCCAAAATAACTCTTCTTGGTACAGGACTTGCTCTAATTCAGTTCGTAAGTATTCCTCGAGTTCTTGGAGGGAGGACAAAGCTGTATCTTCCAGAGGTTTTTGGATGCCTTCGATGCTAGCCATGAGACATTTTTTGCTGTAGAAAATATTACCAAATACGTTGTCATTCCACTATTGGAGTTTGTCCGAAAGATGTTTGATCGCACCACTAAAGTCCAAGTTATTGTGTTGTCAGTTCTTAGCTACCACTTGATCAAAGCCGTTATGGGTGAGCCAGGCCGATTGAAATCGAAAAGGACGACTCAACTGAGTATAGTGGTCATTATTTTGAAAATTGATAAGAAGAGGTCGATGATCCGATTTCAAAAAAGGCAAATGAGTAACTCGGGTGGTAGGAAAGACTGAGTGCCAAGAAGTAGAGCAAAAAGCGCGATCTAATCTAGCTTGAATCTGTCCTCTCCGCCACATGAATCTTGGAGTTGCAAAGCCAAGATCCTGAAGGTTACATTTATGCATGCAGTCTTGAAAATGAGTGTTGATAGTGGGTTGGAGGCGGGAGCCTCCTCGTTTATCAACACTTTCCAATTTAGCATTGAAGTCTCCTCTCAGTAGTCAAGGTGTGTGAGTGAGCCTCGCGAGACTCGGCAAATAATGCCAGAGGAACTTTTGTAATGCATAAGTAGGGCTAGCATAAATTGCAATGAAATCAAACGTCAAGTGATCCCACTCGATGCTGGCATGCACAAATTGACAGTGAGCAATTCGAAGTTGGACTACAAGATCATCTTTATATAGTAGTCAGATTCCTCCTGAATAGCCCTCTGCTTCTACCTGGAAAGAGTTACCGAATCCGAGATTCCTAATAACTTTCATCGCGAGATCTCCGTTAATACGTAGCTCGACCAGAACAACGAGACAAGGTTTATGAAGGCGGATATAATTTTTCGTGATGGGCTTGAAGGTTCGACCTCCAGCCCCTTGGCAATTCCATATAAATATCGTCATAAAAAGAAAAAAAGGGGGGAAACCAAAAGCTAAACTTCTGTAGGGTTGACTTCTATAGTAGTCAACTCCTGACATTGGATTAGCGCGTGTGCATATCCTATTTCCTCTATCTGAGTATCGATCGGATTCGACAACAGATGCCACATCGATCTTTAGAATGTTAATTGGGTCAGGAGGTCGGGGGGGTTGCTTCATGTATTTGTCCTTAAGGTGACGAGGTTGTAAGGACATTTGGATTGATGGGATCTTTGTCCATATCATCGCTGCCCAATTCTGCTTGGATGGCCATAGCTAAAAATGGATCTTGTATGACTATTTCCGCATACGATGGAATGAAGAGGGCGATGTGGGCTAGGCTAGGGCTAGAATTTCCATGGCCATGGGGAATGGAAGGCTACCTGTGTTGGGACTGTCTTGGGAGGCCTGTAGGCTGAGTAGGCGAGGCCTGGCCTAACTCTTGGGCCTACACGGGGGAAGACGACGTCGTGAACTGAGGGATGGCTTTAGTTCCAAATTTAGGCAGACGCGTCCCTCGCTGCTGGCTGTCATCTCGAGTAGACGAGGGAATTAGGGATTTGGCTTGACTTCGGTTAGGATCCGACGAGCCTTGGGATGTGCGAAGAGGACGAGCATCGACCATTGGGGAGAGAGCCGTTGGAGGGTCGATTGTTTCATTGTCGGAGAGCACTGAGTACCTCGAGCCTCGCAATCCGGCTGGTGGTGTGTGGGATAAGCTAACGTTTCTGGTGCCCGGTGGGGTAGGTGGAGTCCGACGAGCTCACCGGTGGACTTTCATCTAAGGCCCATATTTTGCGTGTCAGAGTGTTCCGGTGGAATGGGCGCTACTAGTTTCTGTGTGGGTTGATTCTTGAGGTGTACCGAGGGAGGGCTTTGTCACGGTTGGTGTCTCCTGTCAAGAGGGACAGATCGAGGTGTCGTGACCTACCCGTCCGCAATGGAAGCAAATTTACGGCGGGCCTTCATAGACCACACGAATGAGTTCCCCATCCAGCTCAACGACCTATTGGAGAGGTGAGCTAATGTCCAAATTGACGGCTACTTGAGTGAAACGTCCACGGTAAGCTTGTTGTGTGTTGGAATCTATCTTCACCGTTCGACCCACTAAATTACCGAGAGCAGTGAGGATGGAGGGATGGTATCTAGCTATGGGAAGTTCAGGGAAACATACCCACGGTACTACGTGGGTAATTTTGCTAGATGATGGTCGGAACTCCGAAACCCATGGTTGCACGAAGAGGACATGTCCTGCAATAATCCATGGCCCCTAAGTTAAGGAATGTACGTAATCTGCCTCCTCTTTGAAATTGATGAGATAAAATTGATTCTCTTAGATCAACTATTTTCAGAGGGCCTTTAGGGTGTCACATTGTTTGAAGTCGATATTTGAGCATATTGAACCCAAGTTTGCATCCCAGTAGCTTAATTATCACTACATTGGCCTAGATTTTATCTAATTTACCTTTGAAAGTGTTGGATAATTCAACACCCAATCCATGCGTACTTTGAACAATGGTAATATCCCCTTCAGATAATTCAATTGGGTCCTCCTCTGGCCAAGCTAACTCAGTCTAGTCTACTTCAGGTCTGGTGTGGCCGGTAACCACCGTGCTATAACTCAGGTGAGATTGCGGCACGGGCGGTGCTAAAAAGGGGGATCTTTATCCCGTTCACAGATTCTGACTTTCTTTATCGCATGTACATTAGAATCAGACAAGTTGGGAGAGTTCATGGTAGTACAACCTCTAGTTAATTTCAATATATATTACTTATGTACCTCTGAACTCGTACCTTCCATTACCAACCAAAGGCATCTTCACGCCACTTGTACCTACCAATTCAAGAAAGTATCATCTCTAAATGGAAACTTGAGGAAAAAGCAAAGACTGATCTGAGACCAATTCAGAACAAACATAAGATAGAAAATTAACTAGAAGTCCTCGAGCTAATAAATAATTTAATATTTTAATAAGTAATCAAATTTTATCAACTAATATAAAAGTTCAAAACCTCACCATAATCATCTATGACCATAAAAGTTCATTAAAAAAATCACACCACAGCAAAGCACAACCTTAATCGAGTTACATAGTTGAATTATATATACTGTTTTCTTGGGATCATCGGTTGCAGTTTAATCATAAACCTTAGAGTACGACTTTAAACAAACGAGCGAAGAAGTGGAGTTGATTAAAAATGTTCACATTTTTCATATTGTTGTTAATGTGCAAGATAAACCCTCCCCCACGTCCAATTGTATTGAAAATTCGAAGAAGTCTTCACCAACTTATCTGTAGTAGTAAGTTCATAACCAATCATGTACTGTTCTTGGAATATAATTTAAAAAATCAAATATCATTTTCTCGGTGCTTGCGAAACATGTGCTTAGATACTATTGAAAGATACGAAAGCATTAAATTTTACTTTTTAAAATTAAAATTAAAAAGTCTTAACCTTAAAAATCCTTCCACTTGGTATCAGAAAACAGATTGAGAATAACATTAGGCGTATATGATGCATGATTAACTTCAAAACAAGTTAAATACGATCAAGTGGAAGATGAATGCATAGGAGTAGCTTTCTTCTTCGTATAGATGACGGCAATCTTGATATCTCGTCACTTATCCACCATGCCAATCTTGTGATTAAAGACTATGACAACATTTGTTCACAAATAAGATAAATCAATTTATTAAGAAGAAGAAGAAAAAAGAAATAACGTGGCTTGAAAGGAAAATATTGTAATAGAAATTCTATATTTTGTTGTCACATGACATCATTTCTTGCATATTTAGGCACATAATTAAAAACTATTATTTTTTAAATCGGACTAAAATTTAAACTGATAAGACAAAAAGTTTAAGTTTAAGGGATCATTTTTATACTTAATTCCTATTTTTTATTGTTTTCGTGTTTATATTCTTTTTATGATAAGCAATTATTAATATAAATTATATCATGTAATTGTAATTTTTAAAATTTAATGTGGAGATCCTCTTATACCTTTTTATTATATAGTATATTTGAAGTGCTATAAACTACAACATAATGTCTAATAATAGTAATATTTGGAACCTTCTTTGTACTTTCATTTGGTACTTTCATTTGAGACTACTTGCCAACTTGGTATAAAGGTGAACCTAAAATTAATTATAATTAAAGAGGCATGTCTTCCATGAGGTTAATATTAAATACAAAATGAATAGAACTTTTTTTTATGTCAAAATAGTAAAAATTGGTTAAGTATTAAACATTCAATTGTTTTTGTATTTAATATTAACCAAATAAGAAATCAATAGATATGAAATACTTGCATATCCCCTTACTATTTAGGTCAAGTTTTAGGTATTACAAAATAATATTGGATCTAACTCCACGAAATTGTCATTTTAACTCCAAAAAATTAAATGAATCTTTAAAAATTATGTTGAATTAAACGTTGTTATAATGGTTCAAAGATATTAATAATTTTTATTAAAAATAAAAATATTCATCAATACTTTAAACGAATGTTTTAATTAAAATTAAACGAAAATTAAATTGATAAAACAAAAGATTTAAAGTTTAAAAAATTCAACCAGTATTAGACTGTCATAAAATCGACTAAATATTGACTAAAATTAAAAAAATTGAAATATAATTGAAAGATATTTGCTTTATCCATCAAATAATTTGAAGTTTAATGAAAAAAGATTTTATTAAATTAAAATTAATTAGATAATTTTAATTTAAAAACTTATTAATTAATAAAAATTAATCGATTAATTAATAAATTGGCTAATTTTTAATAAAAGAGTTATTAAAGTAAATCAAACAAGAAAGTTAATAACCGAATTAAAAAATTAAACGATTCAAGATTTTTATAATTGAAACTGCCGAATCGTTGAGCAAATTTAATGGATAATTTGGTAATCCGTATTTTTTATTGAATTATATCGAACTTGTACAAGTTCTAATTAGTAAAAATGGTCAAACCGTCAAAGGTCAACCATTTATGTTAAAAATACTCTTGTGTCGCTCACTATCTGATACTTGTGGATTTGTAGAAACAAAGTTTAGACTTGCTATTCAAGTTAATCATAATATCTCTTTAAAAAAATCAGTATATGAAAAATTAAGATCTTTAAATTGGGATCTTTTGATACATCAAAAACATATATAAATATAATTTTATTTTAATGCTTCATTCGTATGTTTGTTTACTGTTATTATGCTTTCAGTATTTTTATTAAAACACAAAACTAATTATTTAAATAATAATATCTTAATGTTTGTTTTGGAGAATAACAAATCACAAGCATCGATGTTTAAAAAGGGAGACCAAAAGTTAAACTGGTAGGATAAAAAATTTAAGATTTAAAAGTTCAACTAGTATTAGATCGTCATAAAATCTGCTAAAAATTGAATAAAATTTAAAAATCTAAAATATGATCGTTTTTATCTATCAAAGAATTTGAAGTTTAATTAAAAAAGAAATTGTTAAATAAAAATTTATTGATTTATTTTAATTTATAAGAACTTATTAATTTAAAAAAATTGACCGATTAATTAATATGTTGATCTGTTTTAAATATCAATAGTTATTAAAATAAATATAACTAAAAAGTTATACCGTTTAAGAGTTTTATAGCCGAATCGGTTAGAATTTTTAATCACTATTTTTTACCTATATATTTTGAAAATTAAATTTCATGAAATCACTTGTTTGATATGGACGATTAGAAAACAAGGCAGGTATTTATTGTTACATTAATACCATAAATGTAATAAAGTAAGAGAAAATATTAATTACTGTAATGCATGTGAATTGTTGATTTTGTTTCAAAGCAATTGTTTAACTAAGCATAAAGAGATTACCATCCCACAACTTCAAATTAAATGGATTATAAATTTATGGATTTGTTTAATTTTTTATTATTTTAAACATGACCACAATGTTAATTTCGAAGAAACATAATTTAGTATGTACCATACAAGTTCAGCAAAAGATTCTATAGTTCAATTTCATTATAAGATTTTTTTCATAGTATGTATATAGAATTTAAGACCGAAATGAATTCAAGAACCTTCAAGGATGTAGCCATGGAGGTAGAGAGCTTACAAGCTATGATAATCTTTCAAGTTCTTGAACATCTCAGCCTACACACATTGAGAGGTAATTAGATCTATTGAGTACTAACTTTTTCATGCAGATTACTGTTCAATTAGGCGATCTCACTTCCCAACGGATGAACCCTCTTGGATGGCCACACTTTCAAGGGCATTGACTACGTTCCAAATGCAATTCAGATTCCATGGAGTTTTGCTAGGCAATGGTTTATGCACTATAAACCATTGCCTATGGTAGCTGCTGTGGGCGTTAACTGAGTCAATGAATACAAATTAGCGGGATTTGATGATGTCATGATTGTCTATGGGATTGGTCTGTGGCTTAGCTAATGTATTTTGGGTATATGCTGATATAATGCGGGAGTTGTTAGTATTTTATTGCTTGGCGTATAACTGGACATTCGTGGTATTTGGTTTGAGCTTGATCTTGTCACTTTTTATTTTAAGTCTTGATTAGGGGCTATTATTGATAGGGCGGTTAGATGCATGTCATTTTGTTTTTGCATGTTAGAAGACTACCTTTGGTAGCTATTGCTTGTTCGTAACTTTTTATTCTTTATAAAGTTTTGATTTACCCCAAAAATATATATATTATATTACTATATGGTGATTTTTCTTTTTCTTTCATCGTTCCTCTTAAAACTTCCAGGAAGTTAGGAACTCATTATCTTGTAAGTCACTAAAACATTGGATCTATCTATATAATATGTGGGTTAAAGATCCATAGTCTCCTACATCTCCTAGTCGCTGACCTGGTCTGAAAATAGGTATAATTGAGACACTAAGGAACATAAAGTTCAGAATGTCAGAATTGTTGAACTCCATTCTATCAAATTGAGTTTTAAGTAGTTAACATGAACACGACATGCAACTTGCTATCTATAACCTTAAAGTGCTAACTTCATACGTTGCATATGATTTCTGATACAAAAAAATGATTAGAATATTACAAGTCAAAGGGTTTATCGTGGGGAGATACAAAATTTAATAGCTTGTTCTGACACTAATTCCAAGGTCTCCTTTTCTTGGATACAAGAAGCGTGTATGTATAGATGCAACCTGGTTTTGGATCAAAACAAATAAAAATTAGAGGTTCAAGCTGGTTTCTGAGGTAGATTATAAATAGTTGGCAGATGTTCAACCTCTGCATAGTTCCTTTCCTTGGTGCTCTTTTCTTGAGCTCGTTGTCCACAAACCAGAAAGGGACGGTGAAAGAGTATTTTTTAGTGTGAAGGTATAATAGTATCAAATTCAGCAAGTTGGAGAAGGGGTATCTTTTGTTTGGCCATCTCCTTCAAAGTTGTTTTATTTACTTCAAAGCTCAAATAATCTGGTTTGTAGGTACTGTCAATCCAAGAAAATGACGACAATAGATCCAACTCTCGGCAACTTAACCCCTGAAGAAGAGTTGGTTTCAGTGAGCAAGATCAGATCCGGAAACCCACTTCCCCTCGTTGTTAGATCATTTGGAAAACATTACCCAGTTGAATTTCTCAGAAAGGTATTGCCGTTTGTATGTTAGTAAAGTTGTCATGCACGTTAGAAACTTTTCTTGATCATGTTATGGCAAAAAAACTGATCGATCAAAATCATGCATGAACAGGTGGTGGCAGAGGTTATAGCTACCTTCCTGTTGGTGTTTGTGACGTGTGGATCCGCTGCTATTAGTGGAGCTGATGAAAGCAGAATTGCAAAACTTGGAGCTTCCATTGCCGGAGGTCTCATCGTGACGGTGATGATCTATGCAGTAGGTCACATCTCTGGTGCTCACATGAATCCTGCAGTCACGACAGGCTTTGCTTCTGTCGGACGTTTTCCATGGAAACAGGTACTACACTGGCAATTGCTCACAGATTCTGATTCCTATGTAATGGTTCATAGTCTGGTTCACCAATATTGATTAGTTTTCATCGAAAAATACACAATGTCATGCACGTCTGATGATAGGCACTCCTTACTGATAGCATATGCATATTATATTCATCTAAATATCATTAAACTCTAATTCTCCATCACCTATTAAAGTTTGTTTAGGTCTAATACATTCAATATATAACCATGAGTCCTTTTTTTAATATATATTAACTTCCCGATATTCCAATAATTCAAGCAACTGCTTTTATGGTTCTTAAGTTATGAAGAGAAAGATACACACACATATATATATATACACACCAAATATTATCCTATCATATGTGGTCAGATCCCTTTATTTAATTCCGCTTGGGAGGACGTGCAAGAAGGTCTAACAATTCCGAGGTTCAAGCAACAAGAACTTACAAAACCATTAGGTTGTGTTTAGGGGTCCTAATGTTAAGATTTAAAATTAGAATTAGGAATATCAATTCCAATTTATTAATCTTACAAAATGAAATAAAATTGAAATTATAATTCCTTACCTAGTTTTTAGCCATGTCTTATTGTCTTATTAGTCCTTAATATTACAAAGACAGTTGCAATTCCAAGAAAAGCAGTACTAAATAATTTTCCTTGAAACTGAAAATGAAACATTAGCAGTGTAAACGACATATAGAGTCGTACATGGTACTAACCTCCATTGTCACACCAAGTTCCGAGATTTCTGCTTCTAAGGTGAACACAAGCGGCCCAGGAAACAAAACTTGATGGGCTTTTGGAAATTGTTGTGGCAGGTCCCTCTTTATGCAGTAGCTCAATTGACCGGAGCAATAATCGCATCCTTTACACTGAAAGGACTACTTCATCCTATAACACGTTTGGGCACAACTGCACCTTCTGGAACAGATGTTCAAGCTCTTGTCATGGAAATTGTTGTCACTTTCACAATGATGTTCGTCACCTCGGCTGTGGCAACAGATAACAAAGCTGTAAAGTTCATATCAATACTATATCACACGAAACATTTGATGTTAATAGAGATTTGCCATGTTCTTTTTTCACTCCTTGTTGGTTATCTTCAGGTTGGAGAGCTTGCAGGCTTGGCTGTTGGTTCCTCTGTTTGTATCACGTCCATACTAGCAGGGTAAGTTACAAGGGGTTCTTTAGATTTTAGTTTTCCCGACTCTTTCAGTGAGTAATGTGAAGTTTGGTCATCCTCAGACCAGTATCTGGCGGATCCATGAACCCAGCAAGGACACTTGGACCAGCAATTGCTAGTGAGTACTACAAGGGGTTATGGGTGTACTTCATTGGACCGGTGATTGGAACAGTCCTGGCGTCATGGGCTTACAAATTCATAAGAGATGCAGACCCAGATCAACCCAACTCTCCTCGTTGCCTTTCACTCAAACTTCGTAGGCAGAAAAGCGAGGAAGAACGACTTTCCTCTAAATACCCTCCCAATAATCAATAAAAGGCCAGTGCTTGCCTGCCAAGAAGTGCAGATATGTATGTATCTTGTATTGTATCAACCGTTCCCTTATAGCGCTTATGTCTCATTACATAAACTACTAGTTGACATGTACCAAAGGAAATCAGAAATTATCAAAATGTTTGCTTGCCTGCCAAGAAGTGCAGATATGTATGTATCTTGTATTGTATCAACCGTTCCGTTATAGCGCTTATGTCTCATTACATAAACTACTAGTTGATATGTACCAAAGGAAATCAGAAATTATCAAAATGTTTCAAGTCGATAATATGAAGTCTCTGTATCATGGTGAAAGTGAAGCCTATGCAAGATTAGTGATAGTAACTATGTGGTAATGTTCTCAGTGCGATTATCAGTTTTTTTGATCCCAATGGGTTCCTGTGGAACAAATATTAAGACCATGAGATTATGACTGGTGGCTACAACATAAAAACAAGTGGCATTCTGATTGAGGTCATCATCTTACATTATGACTATAAGCTGTGCTCACAATCGTAACATTTCCTAAATCTGTAATCAAAGAGAAGTAAAAGGAGATCAAAGAGAAGTAAAACAAAGAATAATCATGGCAAGAAGATAATGACTATTTCCAATTATTACCTAGAATAGAATCAATGTCATCCATTATGTAAATTGGTTTAGGTTTGTACTGAATCTAGTATAAATCACCTTTCACGATCCGATGAATTAGCAATGTCTTCCTAGCTTTCCACACTCACAACACCACTGAGAAGGGACACAAAGAGTTCACTAGCTGAAGTTCTGTATCACATCCAAGACTGATGCTCTGCAGTGAACTCATTCGAGAAAAAGAATAGAACTTATGTCAATTTCAATCAAACTTATATCAGATAATGTTGGCATGCCATTATGACACATTCATGGTTCTAGCTCCAGTTAAAAATATTTTTCTTACTCTTGAGATCCAATCTAGATTTTGGTTCATCTCCTTTCATTTTGCCTCTAGTAGAGCTACCATATCAAGGGAAATTACATATATTATGTATGAGGTCACAAGCATCAAGCACGGTCCCGTGACACTGGGAAAATTACAGCAAATTTTGAAATGAACATTTCAGCCTTCGTACCATCTTCTAAGCTAGGTACACCTTTTTGAGTTTCGCCCCTTTTTGCTCCAGTGTCTTCATAAGAAA
The DNA here is from genome assembly GCA_024520975.1 of Erythroxylum areolatum. Taxonomy (NCBI): domain Eukaryota; kingdom Viridiplantae; phylum Streptophyta; class Magnoliopsida; order Malpighiales; family Erythroxylaceae; genus Erythroxylum; species Erythroxylum areolatum. Next base: position 46,398,316 of record JANIJH010000001.1, on the reverse strand, counting down.
ATTTTGTAGCTCTTTCCTGCCATTTCAGGTGTAATAACTCTTTAAGCATGTAAGCCTCTGACTCATTCTTCACATCCTATTCAATGAAATAATCCGAAGTGGCTTTTCGGACATTTTCACAGGTTACTGAACAAATTGCATAAGACTAGACTGAACGCATATTTCCACTGATCCATCCTTTCCTTCTGTACCTAACCATCTTCACCACCTACCAAATAATTGTGCAGTTGATATGCCTGACTTCAACCTAAATCAGGATCAAAGAGCGGACTTTCTTTGCAAAAAGTAGTGATATTTCATATCTCAACCTAAAAAAGGATATATAAACCATCTTAATCCTCTATCTATTTCCAAATTTAAACTACTAAACTAAGCCTTTTAACACTTCCTCTTCGCATGGACATTCTTTTCTCTTCTTTATTATTTTTTTCAAAGCCATTCAAGCACCATTTACAAATTGAACATCTGGTTCGACCAAGTCTTCAGTCAAATTAAGGACTAGCAACCTACTCGTTATTTGGGAGCGCGTTTTCTTAAACATCTTGTTTAAGTAAATTCTCCTTATTATCCACAAGCATATCTTTAATTCAAAACACGGTCATATCTTTACTCAAATATTGATATCTGAAACCTACTCTAATATCATATTATGTTTCACATTTTTCTTATATTAGGAGAAAGAGTAACCTATACATAAACAGATTCATATCTCGACTTAAAACCTAAACACGTTAGGTTACTCATCAATTTTTATCTATAAACTACTATAGTCCTTTCTCTATTTCGATGTGAATTTAAATTACCCCTTTAACTCAATCAAAACAGAGTGTTGTCGTGGTACATAGATCCAAAAGATATCATTTAGCCATCACCAGCCAATGGAGATTAAAATGTAAGCAAAAGTCCATAAAGTGACTTTTATGAGCTTCATTCTAAAAAATCAAGAAATTATTTTCTTTGTACTCCATCCATGGAAAAGTTTCAAATCCATTTCAAGGAGTCAGGCATTATGATCCAAACTCTTTTCTTTTAGTATAAATGATAGAAATGGCTAACAAGCCTGAATCTTCTTTCCCTTGTATTTGTGAAAAACTCTGAAATTAATTTCATAACTTGACAATTTACATCAGAGACTAAGACCATACCAAAAAAAAAAAAATCAAGAAATCCAAGGTTGCAAATTGCCCTGCAGAGTCGAAAATTGAAACCAGCAAATTGAAGAAAAGCTCTTATACCAAACCAAACCTTGTGAAAAGCATCGCCTCGCCCTGTTCTCCGGAGTAGGAATTGAAGTTCCAACTAGATCTGTGTGAACTGTTCCCCACGTCAATTCAGCTACTCCTCCTTCTAGAGCTTCTCTTTTCTTCATAGGTCATTTGGTTTAGGAAAAGAAAAAGAAGGGAGAAAATGATTTTGGCGGGAATCTGAACCAACTTTTAGGGCTATTGCTGAGTAGGGCTTGCTTATGGGCTTTTGTTTTGGGCTGTTGTCTTTATTGTAAAACATGTGGGGTCACAATTTTAAAATATCTAATGCAATGTTTTAAGAAGTAAACTTATTCGTTCGCTTTAATAGTAAAAATTTTAAACTGACTAATTTTTTATTTAATTTTTAAAGTGTTAAAAATATATCAGTTTATTAATTACTCGGTTGATTTATGTAAATTAATAAATTTTTATAAATTAATTAATTTTCATCAAATCATGTTGAAAACTTTGTAGAAATCATCCATGTACTTGTAAAAAACCATATTTGTGGGTCTTCTTTACTTTTGTTGAGTCCTGGTGAACTAAAAGACCAGAAGTTGATATTCCAAGTTCTAATAGTCCTCGGTATGATACAAAAGAATCAACTGCAAATATGGCAGGACCTTCTTAACCTCATAACTCAATATTTCAAGATGCTCAAGATCCTAATGATGATATTTACAGCCTTAATGAAGATGAGTTAAATCAATATATCAATTTCCTAAGTCCCCCACAGACTTGAAAGTCTTGCATCCCGCATGACTCATACCATTAACCCAAGTCACCCACAAACTGGGAGTTCTTGCAATTAGCTTGACTAGCTAGTGACTGGGTCATTAGAGCGAGCAACCAAGAGGGAGCAACCAAATCTTTCATATCCTGACGAAAAGTCACATTGAGTCAAGAATTCCTGATGAACCAACTTATGAAAGGAAGAACGGTGGCAAAAGAGAAGATTTGTTTGGTTCTTCAAGAAATCTTTACATTGACAGAAGCCTACTCAATGTTTCATTTGAGGATAGCATGGACACTTTACGCATACATATCCGCTTTAAGTGTTAGACAGCCTTTGTTTGTTCCTTAGTCTAAGGTGGTAGATTCTTTTTCAAAAGCTTAAATAAGCTTGAAGTATAAACTGTCACATGTGGTATGAAATCTCGAATATAATTAACAATTTCAAACTAAATCCTAAATATACCCCCCCCCCCCCACTCCATAGGCTCGTTGTCGTATGGATAGTGGCTATCGCCGTTCCCATTCTCAAATTAATTTGTTAGGATTCGATAGTCCAACCTGATAGCTTTGATACTATCAAATAGTACATAGATACTTTTCAATTTCTTATTTATAATTACTTGTTTTATATTTGAAATCTTTTAACATATTAAAAGTTAAAATAATTTTGGTTTGATTTGATTTAATATAATTTAATTATGCAATGGAAAGATGTGGTTTGTCAATTTATTTCAACATTCATAATTAAGTGATTTCGTTACATAATTTAATAATGACAGCTTCATGATTCCTAAAGTTTACTTTTGTTTGATTAAGTTACAATTTTTAATTACACATTCTACTTTACTCTTAGGGGGTAAGGATCATCAGAATTCAGAAGTTCACGAAGCATGTCAACTACCATATCACCTTTTTTGTGTACTGGCAGAGTGCTAAAAGCTTAAGCATGGTGGCTCTTTCTTCTTTTCCGTCTCTTTAATGGTAGGGGGAGAGGCTCAATTTCGTCGTGTTATAAATAAGCAGCTGGTTTCTGAGAAGAAATCGACAATGCCAGAAAAAGGGTGGCACAGTAACTTGAGTTGGAAGAGTCCAATGAATCCTAACCGCCGAAGAAGCTAAAAAGCGGATAGAAACAAATGAACCGATTAACACATGCCAACGAACACTACTCTTATGCGTCACAGTTAAGAAGCAACTCTGATTACGCGTCCTCTTTTCATAGAAAGTTTTCGTTCAAAGCTGGCAATGCAACTGACAAATGGTGAATCCAATGCTTTTGGTTTTGTATCGCTGACTCTGAAACCATGGTTCAACTTCAGCTCCTGGCATTTCACTCGAGCACAACCTGCCACTATAAGACAGCCCAATGGAGGGTTAGGTTCCAGAAGCATATGAGCACAAGGACAGGGTTTCACAAGAATACCTCGTTTCACTCACGATCAAAATATATTGATATGAGATATCATTAGATCAGAGATATAATCGAGACGAAACAATTACAGTTAAAAAAGATTCATACTCATAAAAATGGACCAGATATATTAACCAAGATTCTACCAAAAGGCAAGTTTGAATATTGTTAATCAATAGCAGGCTTGATAGAGCCCTCCATGTAATCAAGAGGGGAAGATTTGATGGACATGGTTCCTCTCACATAAAGGGACTCCATTCCACAATTGTAGCACCGTCGTATGCTGCTTTGGTTGAAAAGAAGAACATGCAGTATTTGTTGAAAAAAAGAAGCCTACTAAAGTTGAAGAGAAGTAGCCAGCTATCCCACGTCTAAATAGGCAGAAGATGAAGAACTGAATACACAACAAAAATACAGAAAATCAGAGGAGAAAAACCAAAGCTTTGTTTTATTCTGAAGTTAGGAAATATATTCCTAAAGGGTTAGTGAGTGACAAAATAGTGAGGTTAGTATTTTTAGGTTAGGAAATACCTTGTGAGCTGCTATTTTAGTTGTATCTCTGTATATTTATTATTTGTAATAGTGGAAGTTTTATTCTGAATTTTGTCCGTGAATGTAGCCCAAAGTTAAGGGTGAATCACATTAAAAATTCTGTGTCCATTTTGCTCATTTTATTTTTCATTTTCACAAAATACATCCGTTGTGTCCAACAAGTGGTATCAGAGCTGTGTTTTCATTGAAGATATTTTTTTAAAAGAAATACGTCATCGAGAAGACAAAATTACAACGAATTTTTTGGCATGATCCATTCGAAAAGTTGACGTAAAACGGAAAAGGTGATAAATAGTACTTTTACGTTGTTTTAATTAATTTACAAGGTGATGCACTGTGCAGTAATAGTAACTAGGTCCCGCGATACTATTTGCGGTAATATTCACAAGTTACTATTTACCAGGTCCCGCGATACTATTACAGTGGGATCCGACGAATTACTATTTATCGGGTCCCACAGTACTATTCTAGTAGGGTCCAATGACACTATTCCGATCCCGTGGTGAAAATTTAGAAGATATCTTTTCTGCCAAATTTTGACGTCTTAATTCCATATTTGAAGTCAATTTTCTCAAATTTGGCTTAATTTGGCAAATGGAGGTGAAGATGAGAAAAATGATCAATTTAAACGGTATGAACTACTATATATGGCGAACCAAGATGAAGGATCTCTTGATAATTACAAATATGCATTTGTCGATATTTTCGACAACTAAACTGGAGGAGATGTCTAACGAAGATTGGGAGTTTGAGCATGAATGAGCGTGTGGTTATATTCGACAGTTTGTCGATGATAAT
>JANIJH010000001.1:46365895-46384651 GCA_024520975.1 Erythroxylum areolatum | reverse complement strand
TTCTCTGATGATGATTTCATTATTTTATTGCTCTATGTGGATGATATGTTGATTGTTGGTAAGAATGTTTCTAGAATTAACAATATGAAAAAACAATTGGATAAGTCTTTTGTCATGAAAGACTTTGAATCAGCAAAGCAGATTCTTGGATTATCAGAGATAGAAGTGCCAAGAAACTATGATTGTCACAAGAGAAGTACATTGATAAAGTGCTACAGAAATTTAAACTGGACAAAGCTAAAACGGTTAGTTATCCTCTTGCCAATCACTTTAAATTGAGTTTCAGAAAGTGTCCTTCTACAGATGAAGAGAAGAAAGAAATGTCCAGAGTTTCATATGCTTCAACAGTTGGAAGTTTGATGTATGCCATGATTTGTACACAGCCAGATATTGCACATGTTATTGGAGTTGTGAGTCATTTCCTTTCAAATTCTGGAAAGAAACATTGAGTTGCAGTCAAGTGGATTCTCAGGTATCTTCAAGGGTCATCCAAAATATGCTTATGTTTTAGAATAGCAGAACATGTGTTAGCTAGTTACACAGATGCAGATATGGCTGGAGATGTTGACTCGAGAAAGTATACATCAGGTTACTTGATTATTTTTGCAGGGGGAGTTGTGACATGGTAGTCAAAATTACAGAAGTGTGTTGCACTTTCTACTAGGGGTGAGCATTCGGGTAATTCGGGCCGAAATTTCACTGTTCGGGCCCGGCCCCAATTACCCGAATTTTTTTTTATCTTTCCCGGCTCGAACCCGAATTTTTTCTTACCCGAGCTTACCCGACCCGAATTACCCGAAATTTTGTTCGGCTTTACCCGAATTACCCGAAGTTGTTTTTTTTAATATTTTTTTTAAAACCCAAAATTTTGTATTTTTATAACCTAATTCGTGTAATTGGGCCGGCCCGAAGTTTTTTGAAATTACCCGATCTCAGCCTGAAAATAATTCGGGTAATACCCGAATTACCCGAAATTTGAAATTTTTTTACCCGAATAATGCTCACCCCTACTTTCTACAACTGAAGTGGAGTTTATTGCAACAACGGAAGCCTATAAGGAGTTGTTATGGATGAATAAATTATTTAATGAACTTGGTGTCAAACAAGAACAGTATCAACTGTTCTGTGACAGTCAGAGTGCTATTCACCTTGGTAAGAATGCCTCGTTTCACTCACGGTCAAAACATATTGATTTTTAAATTTTAAACCGACACTGATTATTGTTGAAAATAACTTTTTAAAATTAAGTTATTTGATTTTTAAATTTTTAAATATTTATTTAAAAACTTAAAAAGATTATACTTTTTTTTAATTTTTATCTTGTTTGGGGGGTTTTGCTGACTCTATCTTTTGTGTGTACTTTCCCTTCAAATAAGGAACCGCATGTGCTGACTAGTGCTGGAGTTGCGATTGTGATTCAGTCAGAACCAGCTAACAGGAACCACCAAGCAATGGAAGCCGGGATAGGATCCTCTGTCTAATATTTTGGTGTCTTATTCTATTCCATAAATCTTAGTCATTCATTTATGCAGGTCCCGCGTATATTTATGCGGGACCTACATAAATAAATGATTGAAATTAATGAGGTAGAATAAGACACTATAAAATTAGACAGAGGATCTGAACTCATGGAAGCCTAAGGAGAATCAGTATCTCAACATGTTCAACCCAATAATGTTCGTATCAACCCCACTTTGTTGTCACTCTCTCGAATGGACCGGAGCTAGCTAGATAGTTATGTTCATGAAGCTATATATCATAGTTTTCGTGTTCGGTTTTGGTTTAATTTCTGTTTAAACTGCGCACTTACTGCAGCAAGCTTCAACCTAGCTTAATCTCACTCTTGATAATCGATAAAATTTTAGAGCACTATGCTGTTGTTGGCTATAACATGTTTTTCCTATCTTTAAATACCCATTAAAGTTGAGAATAAGAAGAGAAATTAGTTGGGTATAGTTTAATTTAAAATTAATAAACAAATTTTAATTTAATTATATTCAAGTTCATATTCAATTTTGAACTAAATAATATTTCTTAAATTTAACTAATAATAATTTAATTTAAATACTTCAAACTTTATCATATTCAAGCTCAATTTTGAATTTGACAAATTTTTTTGATTCCAACTCAAATCTTAATAGCTCACTATAAGAAAAGTATGAAATACGGATAGAAAATTACCGACGAAATAGAAAACATCGCCAATTACTGACAAAAATATTACATCTGTCAGTGAAGTTGCCTGAAAATTTGAGAAGGCATGAAAAATAAAGGAAAATTTACCGACGGTTCTTTTCATCGACAATGTAGTCGACAATTGTGCGCCGTCTTCCGTCGTGGAACTAGAACTTTTAATATAAACGACAACGTTTTGAAAAGTAACTACACGACGTCGTTTTGTAACACTTATGAAGCCTTCAACAATAAAACGAAGTCGTTTTGTTATAGGACAAATCGTTTTGCTTCAAAATGAAAACGATATCGTTTGGTTTTAAACCATACGACGTCGTTTTAGTTAACTAAATAAGTTTAAGCCTCTAACAACAAAACAACTTCGTTTGGTTTAAAATAAAACGACATCGTTTTTATCCTGAAGGAACGTTTTGGTTTTAAACTAAACAACATCGTTTTGTTACTGGAACAAAGCATTCTGCCAGCAAGAAAACGACTCAATCCATTGTTAACCTCAATTAAAAATAGGGATGGCATATAGCCCGACTCAACCCGATCTAATTTTAGCCCGAATTGATCAAACCACAGGCAGAATGGGCTAGGCTCAGGCTGGAGCTATCCTGGCTCAACCTAACCAATGATCCGATGGGAAGGTTAAAATCGACTTTGTTTTTTAAATTTAAAAAAACATAAAGTCAAACTGTCAACTCGATCTATTGTCATCCTTAATTAAAAACACAGACCATTTTTTCTAATCTTTTAAGAAACATAAAGTCGGACCGTCAACTCGATCTGATGCCATCCCTAATTAAAAACATATATGATGCAGGGTATATTAAAATGACGTTGCCAGGTGGATTCAACTAAATATGTAATTGAATTTGGTGTGTGACAGTTGCTCTATTTTGTCAATTTCTAAATTGGACATAATTATTCGATCCATAGTACCATAAATTGAGTTCTTCCAACCCCACGCGAGCTAGCTTTTTCTTGAAAATATCTAACAATAACACTAAATTTGAAACTTAATTAGAGTCTAATTCCATTTGTGAAAGCTCGAGTTCAAGCTTTTTGACTAGCTTTTCCCTGAAGAAGGTCCTTAACAGAGCCTAGCATTGTGTGCCTAGAGAGCAACCTGTACTCTCATGGAGGTCATAAATGATGAGACCATGTCCCATATGTTGCAGGCATGTGGGTAGCTACCAGGCACAAAACATCACGACAACAATTCAATAAAAGTCTTATTAATACGTAACTTTAAGCAAATCCAGAGCTATTTTCGATCCACTAATCACTAAAAACTGATATCGAGAAAAGTTACTCAGCCGGTAATTTTCACTCTGATCCAACTACCACACAACTGCAAAAGTTGATATCTTTGCTTCTGTCCCCACATGACAGAAAATGTAAATGAATTCCGGATCTGAACTCATTAATGGAGAACAAGAAATTCATTGATATAACGTAATAGGTCAGCCACTCTCATTTACAGGAATCCTCATGGAGTGACTGATGAGTTTATAACACTTGGACATATTAAGCACCAAATCGTTAAACACTTTTAAGACCCAGAAACAAGGTCAAGATCAGTACTGCATTGTCATAGGAGTGATCATTAAAGATTATAACTATAAGTAGTAAAGACTTCCAAGACTTAGTTCAAGGGCACTTGGGTCGTCCTTCTTTTGTCTTCCAGTTGTTGTAGCAAGGGCACACAGCTTTATTCCCATAATAACCAGGTGGAACGCAAAGGCACGTGCTGCAACACTTTTGGCAGAAGAACATGCATGGTTTGTGGTGCTGAGTCTGGCTGCATCTCCTTGAGCATTGTGAAGGGCATTCTGGTCGTTCAGACAAAACAATGGAACTTTGTTCTTTAGTTTTAGGGTCAGGAAAAGAGATGACAAACAGTACATAGGTTGAAACTACTTACGGTAGCTCTTCAGACTTCCAGATCCATATCGGCTCTGAAATCACAGGCCACGTCTCATTTTTGTCAGAACCTACATTGTGTGATATATTGAACATGAAAGAGAGAGGTAAGAGATATCTTACTTTGTCGTTATAGTGGTGACCTCCATGTCCATGAGCTGCCATAGTCTAGATCAGAAAAAAAGAACTTGTCAAGAGAGAAAAAACCAAAAACTAACGGAAAACAAAGGAACCCCATTACACAAAACCATGAATTGGGTTACTTTCTTTTTCATTTCCCTTCCCAACAATGAAGAAGAAGATGAGATCTTTACCAAGGTTTGAAGCATGCAAATGGCGATGAGAGCCAGTAAAAACACAGCAGCAAACTTAGCCATTATGGGTACTGTAACTGCAAAAACCCCACCTTGAAAATGGCTAAATTAAGCTCGGAAATAAAAAGCACAAGCAATGTGAAAGTGATGAAGATGAGTTAGGTTGGAGAGTAGCTTTGCAAGGTGGTGGGGTTATATAGAACTTTTCTGCTTTAGAGATTGGGCCTACCAGGCCTGAACGTCCCCTCCCCTCCGTCCAAACTTACCGGTGGAACCACTTCCCCCTGTAATTACTCCTTAGAATTCGGATGTGTATTTAATATATTATTTACACATTACGTATTTTAAATTAATTAATTAATAATTAAAATTAGGTAAATTAATTCGGTTTGCATTTATTTATTTCAACTTTTAATTCAATAAAAAGTGATTTAAGTTTGCAATTTCGTATCAATTGAACTATTTCTTCAAGAGTGAGCATTTCTAATAAAAGAAAATGTGATTAATCTTTTCTTACCAAAGAAAATATTTATATTTTACCTTTTAAAATTTAGGGTTCATATTTTTGTTAATAAATAGGAGAAATTATATTTTAAAACAGCTTTAAATCAATTAAAATTATAAGTAAAACAATAAATTAATTTCTAGTCTCTTCATTACGAGTATGATTCTTGATTAATTAGTTTCTTCTATTTTGGTGTTTTCCGGGTTTTATTGGATTTTTTGAAATTTATGTTTTTTATGATTTTTTGCTTTCAATATTAGCTTATTTGTTTGATTTAGTATTTAATGTTTTCTAGGTTTTAGTCTGTTGATCTCTTTGCATATGATATTGTTGAGTTTTATATCACGATTGAATTTTTATGCTTAATGATCTTATGATTCCAAAAGTTTTGTATTTCTACATGTTCATTTTTCTTAAGTTTTCATGTTTTGTATGATTCAAAGTCGAATTCTTTGATGATTTATTGCCCTTTTATCATCTAAGTATTGATGCTTTTCTAAAGATAAAGAGATGATATATTTTATTATATTTTAGTTTTAAATCTTTTTTTAAGTCGAATTATATTTTATATTTTATTTTTTAATTTATTTATTGTAATTTTATTTACATATTGATTTAACATCCCAGTTTTACTTATTTATTCTTTAACCTACATCACTCTTTTATTGTCATATCTGTATGTGGGTCTATCGGAAATAGTCTCTCTATTATGTAAGGATAAGGTTATATACTATCAAATCTTTTCAGACCTCATTTTGTTGCAAAACTTCAAACTAAGTATGACGACCATGATATGAAATGCTCTTTTTTAAAAAATAAAATGAATATTTATTATAATTCCTCTATATTGGATCTTCACTCCGAACTTGCATACAATCGGAAAAGGTGAAATTAATGAAGCATTTTGGTGAGGACGGTGCATTGAAGAGGGGAAGGTAAAGTTAGTTAAGTGGTTGTGGCTAAAGGGACCCACCATCTGCAATTTTAAAATAATATTTGCAAAAATATATACATACACTGAGGTGCTGTAGGCTTTGTAGCTTTTGCATGTTCATTGACTGAGCAGGGCACGGGCCCCAAAGTTGTACCGCTTTGACAAAAGTGCGCAGGGTGCGCTGTTAGCCACATATATATTGTCTGCCGTCTGATCTAGTCATGGTCATGGTCAGGGTCCAGCACCATATTCTTATTATGAACTCATTCACCGACATGTCCTTGTCTCGATTTTAGGCTACCTAAATTAAATTTGATATGATCTTACATTAATCGAACTTTAATTCGATCGAATAAAATTGTATTTTTCATATAAAATAAAACTAAAAAATAATGTTATTTTAGGTATTAGAATTTCTATAAGTCTCTTTGTGTTTAATGATTATGTTTTTACCGATATTTAAATATTGAATTTGTTTAGTAATAGATAATTAAATTTTAATTTTTTATTTTAATAATTTTTATTGTAAAAAATTGATCAATTTTTAAATTAATCAATCGATTTTCATAAACTAATTAATTTTTATAAATTAAAATAAAATGCCATATTTTTTATTTAATAATTATCTTTTTTAATTAAAATTTAAAATTTTTAATAAATAATGATATTCTTTTTCAATTAATTTTTAAATTCTTTAATTTTATTCAATCTTATTAGATTTTATGTTCATCTAATATTTTATTATCTTAACAGTTTAATTTTTGACTCGATTTTTAAAATATCACTGTACGATATTAGTAACTGTAAAGCGTAGCACAGACCTTATTACGCACCCAGGATCAAACATGAATGAGTAAAAACGAAAGAAATGCGGAATACCTGATTTCGGCTCCATTCCGACTTCCGAAGCAATTTTTGCCATCCAAACGAGCTCTGATCTTTCCGGGCCAGTTGAGGAAGTTGTTTATCGTCGTTCGCTCTAGGTCTTTCTGCAGTTTACTTAACCACGAGCTCTCTTAACGGGTCAGAGAACTTAACGCTCGTGAATTGTTTAAGTAATTGCAGGAAACCTTAACTTTTATATGACTTCCATATCGGACTTCCCCATCACAAGGTCGATATGGTCCAGGTCCACACTGAAAGGGATCTATTTTTCTCTCAGACTTCGACCCATTAATTTAGATCAATTATTGGGCTACTTTATTACCCTTATCCGGATCGAATTACGTAACTTAATCAATAAGTTATTGAAAAATAAAAAATACAATTAATGATTGTCCATTTACAAAGAGATGGACCCAAATGCCCTTATTAGTAAGGGCAGGAATGTCCAACAGTAACTTTACTTCGCAGCCGCTATGTATCACTAAGATAAAGTTCTTTGATTTGTTTTTTATGATAACATGATTTCTCATTTTTCAATCTTCAAGTTGGAGCTCGGATGTCTTCGATCGATACTTTTATGAGGGCACATGATATTCTTAAAAGATACATCGGGTTGAACATCAATCTTGATAAGAGCCGCTTTATCCTTTCTACAACTTTTTTTTTTTTGATGAAATGAAAAAAGATAAAAGAGATCTAATGCCTCAAAAAAGCGACCTGAGAGAACATTATTGTATAAATACTGATGAAGTTCTGGCATTGGGGACTCCCATATATGCCAATGATACAACAAAGTGGACTCATATTTTGCTCATAAGTTGGCGCATTGATTCCTTTCCCTGAGAGTGTGAAGAAGCGAACAATCCCAATCTCTCTTCAGTATAGATTTGACATCATTAATGATAGCCAAGTAAGGGTGTGAATGGGAACAGTTTGTAATTACTAGACGAATTGTTTTAAGAGAGTCCGACTTCACAAGAACCCTCCGATACCCGAAATCCCATGCTAACGAAATTACATGAGAAATAGCTTGGAGTTCAGCTAGAAGGTTAGTAGCAATACTCATAGAGCTTGAGAAGCCAACAATCCAACGACCAGTCTCATCCTACAATAAACCACCAAAACTAGCAGGACCGGGATTACCAAGAGAGCTCCCATCAGCATTAACTTTAATATATGACCTTCCATGAGACCCATCTACTCTCCCCTTTCCAAAGTTGCCTCTGATGTCCAACAACTGGTTGCAAGAACTACTGGTATGTCCTCCACCAATCCCCCAATTATGTATCTGGGACTTCCTGTGACTACTAAGCGACTTAATTATCAGAGATGTTTACCCCTTGTTGAACGCATTTAGAAGCGCATCAACTCATGAGTCAATAAACATCTTTCTTATGGGGGTTAACTCCATCTGATTCAATCCATGATACTTAATTCCTTGCATATATATTGGAGTTCCCATGTCTTTCTTTCCCAAAGCCTTATCAAAACAATAGAATATTGCTCAGGAATTTCTTGTGAAGTCACGTGGGTGGCTCTAAAGGTGCAGCAAAGGTAAAGTGGACGGAGGTTTGTCTCCCTAAAACCAAAGGTGGTCTGAACATCTCATCCATCAAGCTTACAAATCAGGTCTTGATTCTTAAGCGACTATGGTAGATTTTGATTCTTAAGCGACTATGTATTGCATGAAACTATTGCCTCCAGGCTAAAGTACGAGAGTGGTACCAGTTCTCACATGTTTAGGCACATGGAAGCGCTCTTTTGCTCCCACCTGTCTCCTAGTCGCTGTCTTTCAGTTTCTCAGTAGAAAAATGTGTTACATACCATTGATTGATAAGGTTGACATGATCATTGTAAGCTTGAATAAGCTACTTATTCAAATTAACTGCTTATTAAATATGGCAATGAATCGATTTAGGTGTTCAAACTCGTTTAACATTATAGGAATACTTTGAATTTGATATATTGAAAACAACTTCTGTACTGTATACGAAGAAGGTTGGGTAGTGTCACACCTCTGCAGGTCTTGCATTTTAACGGACTCACCTGAATTTCCTTCTTGCATGCCATGTGCAGGGAGAGCCCTACAAGAGTCAATAATTTTGGTGGTTAAGCCGAAACAAAAACAATCAAGTGCGAATAAGTTTGTTTTCTTGTACGAAAAATTTCTGATACCTTAGCTGTGGTGCATTGACATTGCACTTACAAGTTGATGGTCGCTGATGTTTTGCAAATTGCTCACAATTCTCACAAATCACCAGGGGCATACATTTAGAAAAGGGACAAGATCTTTTGTCTAATATTACACTGTCTTATTTTGTCTCATGAAATCTTAACCATTTATTTTGTGGGACTCACGCGAGATCCACGTGAGATCTACATGAAATCTACATAAATAAATGTCTGAGATTCGTTGGACACGATAAGATACTATAATATTGGACAGAAGATCTGGACTCTCAGGAAAAAACCTCCTGCACAGTACACCCTTTCTTTTGTGCATGTCCACGTTCTAAACCAATGGCAACTACTCAAAAGAGTTGATCATTACCATTCAGCATATGTCTACCCATCAAAGCTAATCTGAATCTCTTTGTTAAGAGACGAGATGTTGATGATCCCCAAGGGAGATGAAATGTAGGGATGGAGTTCGTTCTAAAGTTCTATCAGACTTGGGTTACGTAGAGTCATAACACCCTGATTTGCCCTTGTTATCACACTCTTTAAAATCTTCTGTTTTTTTGAGACACTAACATCCTAGAACCATCCCTACCTGTGACTTGTACCCTACCTGACTTATCACATTCCTAGTTATGTCATAGTATCCACTAACAACACGCTTTATGCTTCACAATGGGACATCCTTGTTTGAACACGACACGTCTTTAATCTCACACAACACGTATATGACAAAGTTATTCAATTAACGTTCATTAGGGACACATGGTCAACTTGGTCATTAAGATTCATCATGTATCGGCCATGTTACCATCCTCTTTTCTTGAGAAAAGGGAAAAGAATCGAGTGATTAGGGTGAGGACAAGTACAAGATGAAGTAAGTCGGTAACCACCACCTTTTAGTGTTAAGAGTATCTCTCAACCGCATTTGGGATTTTATCATGTAGTTAAAAGTGAAAAACCGACTTAAACACATGTATATATGAGATAAAAAGTTAAAAGTGAAAAACCGACTTAAACTCGTGACTCATGAGATAAAAAGTTAAAAGTGAAAAACCGACTTAAACCGACTTTTATGCACAGACGATTTATGATTATTGAAATTATACATGAACCGAAAGATCCTAAAATAAAATCTAGTGTCGAAATTTTTTTAAAAGATTTTTTAAAAATATTTTTTGAAGAAAAATATAAGTATGTCGATAAAATATATTATATTTACCGACAAAACACAATAAATTGTCGATAAAATGCATGATATTTACCGATAAAATAAATCACCGTTGATAATATTGACAACCCGTTGCTAAATTTACCGGCAGGATTTACTAAACTATCGGTATACTCACTAACGAAACAATCCTAACCTTTAGTAATATTACCGATAGAATAACCGATATCAACTGCAAGTATTCCAACGCAAAGAAAATGATTGTAGGTAAATTTGCCGACTGTCACATCCAACCATCAATATGTTCACTAACGGTTATATAAATTTTTTTTTGATAAATTTACCTACAATCGTTTTTACGACGATTAATTCTGTCGCTAATTTCGTCGATAATATCAGTTGTTAAATTACAATTTTCTTGTAGTGGACCCTAATGAGGTAGTTCATTTCATAAATTAATCTTCGTGTGTATTTATCACTCTAAAAATCTTATGTTGATATAATTTAGCTTATAATTTTAAGGGGTGACTAATAAAAAATAAAAATATATTAGTATCAATTAAATTAATTATATTTTATAAATTTATCAAATAAATCACTTAAATAGTTAAATGGTGTAATTTATAATTCCTTATATGTAACTAAAATTTTATTTAGATTTCACTATTATATAAAAAAGGTTAAGGACATTTGAAACCTTAGTTGAAGTTTGCAAACATAGATTTCCTTATAGTAAATTTACCAATTTAGATATAACATGCAAAAGCTGAAATAATATGTGATGCCATATGTGTAAGGCTAATTTCGACTTATTTGAGTAAAGCACAATTAATTTATGTCAATGTTGGGAATTTCGTAGGTAATTAATATAATTATGTTAATCATCCTCTGAAATTAGTTTTTCCTTACGTGAATTATAATCAATACAATTTTCTAATTCAAATTAAGGTTGATATGGACTAAATTTGATCTTCTTTTGAAAATTTTCAATTATGGTATAACTTAATAATCAATCTAATTTGATCTATTTTAATCGAGTAAAAATTTAAATTAAATAGTTAAATGAAATAAAATTTGTTTAGTATTTAAATTAAAATAATATTTTTTATTCAACTTATTCAAACAATTCTGATAAGACAATTTTACCATCTTTGTCATTGTAAGAGCGAAAAGAAACAAATTCAATATCCTTTAAATATTTGCAAAATAGGATATAGGTTAAAAGTACTTGTCAAGATTGTCCTAATTACCTATAATGTGACCCTTGTCTCTAAAAGTGTGCACAAGTATTTGGCCTTGGTGCAAGAAGGTGCGATGTCCTTGTATAAGAACACACCATGTCCATCACTAGGATCCATATGCCCTACCTAATTATGCAAAGTTTGGGACAAAAAAAAAAAAAGAGATACAATGGTGAGTTTGAGTTCAAAACCCCTTTTTCCTCTTTTTTAATTTGTATGTTTGGATTACAGAAAATGAAATTTTACTATTGGATCATGACATTTCTACTTAAAAGTTTGGGAACTCTTAAGACGAGTGTATAAAAAGTTGTTTAGAGAAGTAAAGAGGTCACTTGCATTAAAATGAATATTTAATTATTTTAATAAATCTAAATATATAAAAATACTATTAAAAAATATGATAAATCAAACAAAACTTAAATCAATAAAAAATAACAAGTCAAATTCATTTTGTTCGATGAGTGCTATTATATTCAAGAATTGTTTTTTTATTTATAAATATAATAAATTGATCAATAATAACTTAAACTGTACGAACTTCTTCAAAAAAACTGTTTTTTAATTAACAACCAAACAATCAACTGACTTTTTAGAAAAGCTTTTCTAAAAAAAGTTATATTGATATAAGCTCGTTTAAATAGGTACTAGTAATAAATTTAATTATAGATTTACAGAAACATAATTGTTAAGCTAAGCATAATTAATTTACCTATATTCGTTTATGTGTTTCATCCTATATTTCTTTCTATCAGTTAATCTATTAAATACAAAATAACACACAAAAATAGTAACAGTCACTTTGTGCACAAGTTAAGCACCTGCATGACTGGTCCTGTGATATCACCCATTTCTATCATTCTATCTGCCACGTCATTGCTTAACAACAAAATTAGTGACATCAAACTCATCCTTACTTACCCATAATCTCCCCCATCACCTAATCACTCCTCTCTCTCTTTATTAATTTCATTATTTAATTGACTGTTATATTTATATAATTTAATTTTTTTAAAAAAATTTAAATATGTAAAATTCACAAGTGTTTTTTTTCTCTTTCCTAATAATTATTGCTTATGCGTTGACAAATAACCAGAAATAAAATTTGGACTTCATACAAGGAACACTAGATCCACGTGGCAACAGGAAACTCAAGGCGATTGCATACGTGTCTATGTATTGCAACGCTAATTAACACGTGTTATGCTCTTAATTCTTGAGGCTTGATTTGCGCGTTAATTGTCATAAGTGTTCCTTTGGCATTCTTCACGGACAGGACATGATGGCTATTTGTTGGCTCTCTGAAGGCTAATTTCGTCCAATAACGTAGACTCTCGGTTTAAAGCTCATTTAAGTTCAGTCTAGATTCTCTAACTAATTTTATGATGTCTTATTGTGTCCAATAAATTTCAGTCATTTATTTATATAGGTTTTTCGTAAATCTTATATAAATAAATACAAATTTCACATAAATAAATAATTGAGATTCATAAAACATAATAAAACACCATAAAATTAATCAGAAGGTCCTATTTAGTTAGCTTGAAGTTTTAAATAACCTCACGCCTCCTTGTTTCTTATGAAATGCATTGAAGACGACTTTGACTTCTTCGTCTTCAACAGGCTGCTTAGTCAATAAGTTCAATGTTTCAAACATAACAATTAATGTACCATGACATTATGTAAATGGTCCAATGCGTGTACACCGTAAGTCATGGGCTAGGAATTTAACTTATTATGATTATTTTGATTCAACTATAATCCTAGTTGAATTAAATAAATTTGAGTTTTGGAATTATTTATAATAATTTAGTCTTGGCTATAAGGATTTAATTCGATTGATATTAAGGCCTACATTATTCTTAATTTATTAATTATCTTTTGACTAATTTATTGATTTAAAATATTTTAAAACGTCAAATTCATAAATTTTAGGATAAAAGATATATAAAAATTAATAAGAAAATATACTCATTATGAATATCAAATGTGAACTAATTGAATATTAATAACATGGTAATTTAGTTTAATTATTAAACCCGATCTAAATTAATTAAATTTGAATAAATAACAATTTAAATACAATTTAATTAGCTTAATTTTTGTTTAAGAGCTAGGTTCTAGTATAAATAATATATAAAATTTTTATACCTTTTTAATATGCATTTAACAATTTTTTTTAAAAAAAAACAGGAAATTATAAATTACATAAAACATATTTACTACGAGTGAGTAGGGTGGTAGTTGAATTTATTACGCAACAATCTAACTCATATAGAGTAAAAGACCTAACCATAGATTAGAACTTAGGGTTACAAAAAAAAAAAAGGAGAAAAAGAAAAACACAAATTGAGTTAAGGTTAAGAAACACAACCACAAAACCCAGAATTTTATCTTCATTTATCAACAAACAACGTTGTTCAAACATAAACTGCCTCCTCCTCCACAGCCATTATCGCAACCACAAGAAGAGAAACAAAGCTAAACCCATCTACTCTTTTTCTGATCATACCGAAAGATTGAATCTTGAAACTGAACGAAAGGTTTTGTATGAATCTTACATTTCTGTTGTAGTTGTCTTAAATGTTGAAGCCATGGATTTGACCCCAGCTCCAGCTCTAGCTCCAGCAACAACCACGACCACCAATACTCCTCCGAGAAAGTCCCCGGAGCCAGGCACCGGAACCGCAACTCGGATCCAACCTGCAAAGCTCTTACCTCTCAGCAACGGGGTTCTCAAGCGCCACCAGCACCACAAATTTGCTCAGCCAATTGTCATAAGCTACAAAGAATGCCTCAAAAATCACGCAGCTTCCTTAGGTGGTCACGCTCTCGACGGCTGCGGCGAGTTCATGCCCTCTCCCACCGCCACACACACAGACCCCACCTCCTTAAAATGCGCTGCTTGCGGCTGCCACCGCAATTTCCACCGCCGTGATCCGGAGGACTCACCTCCTTTTCCGCCCAACACCACCCTCTCTATTGAATACCAGCCTCACCAGCGCCACCTCCCTCTTCCTCCACTACAACCCCCTCGGAGCCCCAACTCCTCCTCTCCTCCGCCGATCTCCTCCTCCTACTACCCCTCCGCTCCACACATGCTCTTAGCTCTCTCGGAAAACCCAACGTTAAGCGTACCTCCTGGTTCGAGGAAACGTTTCAGGACCAAGTTTAGTCCGACCCAGAAACAGAGAATGCTCGAGTTCGCACAAAGAGTTGGTTGGAGGATGCAGAAGCGAGACGAAGATTCAGTCCAGGAATTCTGCCATGAAATCGGGGTCGATAGGTGCGTGTTCAAAGTATGGATGCATAACAACAAGAATACCTTTAGCAAGAGGGACACTAATGGCGATAACGATACAAGCGAAGCCATTAACAACAACAACAACAGCAGCAGTGAAGAAGACTTGAATCACCACCGCCATAATCTTCATCTTCAGAATGACAGTACTGTTGCGCTCGTTAGCCCTTCTTCATCTTAGCTAGATAGAGTAAAAATGGTACTACTTCTTCTTCTTCTTCTTCATATGATTCTCACCAACTTTGTTGAGGTAACATAAAGGAGATTGATCCAGAGGCTAATATATTTCAGTTCTTTTCTTATCTACTTCTTCTCTTTAATCACTTTTTAAGCGGTATCTAGTCTGATACACTGTTTCTGTCATTCGTTCGTTATCTTGTCCCTGAGATAGAATCTAAGAGGGGTCTCACATAGATTTGGTGTGGTTAGATTCTACTGCTTTAGTTTAATAATTTAATTAATCAGGAGTTGAAGCTTTTAAATATTTTAATTACTTTAGCAAGATAAAGTTGATT
Organism: Erythroxylum areolatum; assembly: GCA_024520975.1. NCBI lineage: Eukaryota > Viridiplantae > Streptophyta > Magnoliopsida > Malpighiales > Erythroxylaceae > Erythroxylum > Erythroxylum areolatum. Next base: position 46,369,506 of record JANIJH010000001.1, on the reverse strand, counting down.
TTATTGTAATTAGGTTACAGAATATTTAATTTTATTAAAGTTTAATATTACTTGATTAAACTTTTTATTTTATCAATTTAATTTTTATTAATCAGTGATTACTGATTATTAAATAAGGTTGGTGATATTCACGATTGCAGTACTTAAAGTTGTGTGGACCATATTACATCAAGTCCCCCTTATCTTTTAGAGTAGGTTGTTTAATAACTTTATAAATCAAACCACACATTTATCAAATAATTTAAAATTTAATAATAATTTTGATCTTATTAGTATTTATAAATCTTAACACGTATTTAGTCTTAATCATTTATCTTTTTTGAATTTTAAAGAAATTATAATTTCATCAAATTCAAAATCTCTTTGATAGATAAACCAATTATATTCCATCGTTAAAAAATTCAATCCATTTGGCATTTGTTACTATTAAATTTAGTTTTCAGCTTTTTGGTTTTATTTATTTTAATAATTTTTGTGTAAAAATATCGATCAGTTAATTAATTAATTTTATTAAATAAATAAATTCTTATAAAATAACATATAATTTTATTTAATAATTTTTAATTAGATTTTAAATTCTTTGATTAGTAAAAAAACCTCTTTCAATCATGTTCTAAATTTTTAATTTTATTCAATCTTTTGTTGAGGTTTAATGTTGATTGAATTTTTTAAATCTTAAATTTTTTCTTTTATCGGTTTAATTTTTAGTCTAATTTTTAAAATATTATATTTTTTTGTAAATTAGATTGGAATTCAAGCCAAATTAACACTATCATCATCACACTCAGTCTGAAATCTCGCAATAAAGTAAGATCTGGAGAGGTTTGTTTTCATTAAATTATTATAGTAAAACTCATATACTTGGGCCTTTTTGTTTAATTTATTAAATTATTTACTTAAAATACGTAATTAATATATTTTTAACACTTTTTCGATTGTAGATTAACAATTATCAAAATTTTCATATTATTATCCATTTAACAAACAAAGCTTATCCTTTTGTATTACGTTTTTGAGGTTACAACATGGGGTAATCTGAGAAAAAGGGCTCTTAAATTACGTCCTCTACGGCAAATTTTGAGCTTAAAGGAGTAAGTTACAGGAACCCTTTGTGTCAACTTCTTTTTAACTTTTGTCCTTAGAGTGTACCATTTTTGGTAGAAATTAGCCTGAAAATGAATGACTTAAAAATACCTTATCGTAATTAAAACCTACCTAAAATTACTTTGGAGGTAATAAAAAAAAAAAGAGTACACCGTCTTGAAGATAGGGGTAGTAACAGGTCGAACCGGTCTAGGCCTATCCATGTGCAGACGACATTTGTCTTATAAACGCAAATTTTGAGCTTAAAGGAGATAGTTGTAGGGTACCCTCCATGACACCGACTTTTTAACTTTTGTCCTTAGACTACACCATCTTACGGGTTAGATCGGGTTTGAGTATGGGTTCGAGTCTCGGCAGCGGCAGTGTGGGAGTTCATCCAATATGGTGAATCCTTGTGCGTACCGAACACTGGGTCACCTTTCCGAGAAGCTGACTGGGATCAAACCGTGATTAACCTCCCTCACACAATGTCGGGCCGGAGTGTGGGGGCGCCTAAGGTGGGCGTTCCACCTTTTGAGTTTGAGATCGGATTTGAGTCCGATAAGCCTCAACTCAATCTATTTTTATTTCATTAAAAATAAAAAAATAAATCAAGTCTCAGGTCAAGCTGGAGCTTAATTACCATCGCTACACTTCAAGATAAGGGAAAGTGTAGATGGTGTGAAGAACTTGAAACAAACACATGAGTAACAAAGTAAGGACCACGGATTAACCATCTGCAGCATAGACTTTACTGCACTTTACTCTGTGGTCCAACATTTATCAGCTCATGTGACTGGTAATCACCATCTATGGTACTCTTGTGGGGTTATATGAATTAAGTTCCTGGTCATTAAAGTTTTCTTTTTTACTTAATCCAATCATTTGTTCGCATTTTGAGTAAATTTTCATTTATTAAGACTTTACGGATAACAAAATAGCTTAAGTTCGATACAGATTGAGTTAATAAAGTATCAAAAGATTGAACTTCACTCAACTTGATTAGAATTTAAAAAGATTAGAATTTTCAACTCAGCTCAACCCAATTGAACTTTACTCAACTTGATTGAACTTTATTCTAACTAAAGCCTAATTAAGTTTGAGTTCCGATTAAGCAAGTTGAGCTTGAAATTTAATTAAACTCGAGTGCAAGTTAATCTTCTCAAATCTAATCTAACTTCAGGTCGAATATGAACTTTTTAAAAACAATTTAGAGTAGATTTAAGTTGCCCTATCAATTCAAGTTCAATTAATTTAAATTTGACCTAATTTGTAAATCTTACTCCCAATTAAATATACCATGTGATGATGTGTTCGGTAGTGATAAGAGCCCAAGACGCAATGTGAGAGATTCATATTCGTACGCCCAATCCAACAAAGGATACAATTCCATGTGAAGCACAATAAGGAAATAGCCCAACAAAATCTGAAGCCTATGGCAATTGGTACAAAATCAAATGTGAATTCCCAATTTAGACACTTTAAAGTTGAATTAAACTTATTCAAGACTTAGCAGCACAGTTGAGTAATAGAGAACTCTTAATATAAATCATTTGATTTTTAAAATTTTAATTAAATAAATAACTTATTTAATACACTCAATTTGTTTGTTTCGATTTAGTTTGTTAAATTTTTCAACGAGAAAGGATATTTTGCTTTAATTATTTTTTAAATTCTTTAATTTTATTAAATCTTTAGTTAGTTTTATGACGATCTAATGCCGGTTGAACCTTTTAAATCTTAAATCTCTTGTCATACCTATTTAACTTCCGGGCTGATTTTTAATATATTGTTTTATATATTTTTGTTTTTATTTCAAGGAGAAAAAAGATTTTACGTTAATATAATTATTAACATTTTGTTTCAATAATTTAGATGCATCAATGAAAATACACATACAAAAGAAGAGTTTTGTTATAGTTTTTACGATTATTTTATGAATTTTGTCTTTATATTTTAAATAAAAATATGTTTGATGATTAATATTAGTATATTTACACTTTTATTATTAGTAATAATTATATGATAAAATACACTGAATTTATGAATTAATTAAGTAGATAATTTCACTTTAATCTCTTAAACAATATTTATTAATAATTATCAGTAAAAATTTTATCATAAATATTTAAATAAAAATTAAACAAGTAAAGCTTTGTAAAAAATCCATAATATTTATTTGATTATATATTTTAATTTAATATTAAAAAAGAAGGCCTAAGAATAACTAGAAGGAAGTAATCAAAAAATATATGGCTCTGTTGGAACTTATCAAAGACACAACAATTAATAAAAACTAGAATATGAATAAATTATTTCATATAGAGAGGTTCTTCTCGTTATTATAAGTCTTTTAAATATTTTTCTTTGAATCGTATGCCTTTTATTTAACCTAAATATTTAATATGTAGAACTTCTTAGCTGGGCTAAACGTTTCCTTACTTGGCCTCCGTTTGGTTCAGCTTTTGGAGGGTCCAAAAGTACTTTTATCTACAGCAAAAGCTGTTTTAAGAAAAAAGTAAGTGTTT
>JANIJH010000001.1:46350109-46360788 GCA_024520975.1 Erythroxylum areolatum | reverse complement strand
CAAAGTCAAGAATGACACTTATTTTGAATAATTAAAATGTATCTAAAACGACTCTTATTATGAAACAGAGGGAGTATCTTCTATTATGAATTAGATACATATATAGGTTTTCAAACAGTAAAAGTTGCAGTAACATTGATAGTATGGCAGGTCAAATTTAGATTGTTGAAATTAATAAGACAAATAGTATATGATTTAAACGGTTTAATTAGATCTTTAAGAAATCGGTTAAAATTGAACCAAATTAAAGAATTTTAAAAATAATTGAAGACGGCTACTTTTATCCATAAAAAAATTTAAAGTTTAATTAAAAAAGAGATTATTAAATAAAAATTAATTGGTTTATTTTGATGTATAAAAAACTAATTAGTTTATGAAAACTGATTGATTAATTAGTAAATCATTAATTTTTAACAAAAAATATTAAACTAAATTGGACTAAAAAGTTGAATATTTTATAATTTGTACTGTTAAATTGCTCTGAAAGGTTTTGAAACATTGATATGAACTCAAATAATTTTTAAGTTTAGCACCACCGATAATTTTGGTTAATTGATTTCAAATTACTCTAGTTTAAATTTAATTAATTTTTATAATTTTTTAAAAATTATTAAGTTTGAATTCAAATATAATTAACTTTAAATATATAAGATTGGTAAAATCAAATTTAAATTGTTGATTTGAGTTCGACCAAATTGTAACCTTGATCAAGACCAAACTATCACAAGCTTAATATAAGGAGATAGATCATAATTTAAAATTGAATTCATGTTAAAATTTAAAATATGCTTCTCATTTGAAAGAGATGAGATTGTAGGACAAAAGATGAATGTGACATCGTATGATAATAACTCATATGGTATGAGTTTATTCACAGTGCTCCTAAGAGGAGCCAAACCAAATTAACGAGAAGAAGAACTAACCCAACTTGGTGTTAAGTGATCCACATGCTAACCTTAGATGCAAACATAAGGCAAGGCTATTGGCTAGCTGTTCAGATCGATGGCAGGACAGACGCACATGATGTTGTCTTCAGAGCCACTTGTAAACTTCTGCTAACAATAAACTCCTAACAGTGTTATTATTATTCTTATTAAAATTATTAAAATCATTATATAACTATAGAAAGAAGAAATGGTCAAACTACAATTCTAGGTTCTATCACATCAAAGCTGCAAATGGTGTAGGTCTTTTTAGATTGGCAGTGGCTGTTTTTATTTTCGTGTGTGATTTTGTGTTTTAGACTATTTATCTATTCATTAAATTTTCGTATGTTATCCTGTGCTAGAGACTTTCATGTATTATCCTGTGCTTGAGATTATTTATCTATTTATTAAATTTTTGTGTGTTACCCTGTGTTTGAGATCAATCATTCTATGGTCTCGAGTACAGGATGGCACACGGAAATAGAAGCGGAAGAATAGAACTCGACCTTTTATACACATCAAATTTTATATTTCAGTTACAATGTTTCAATCCTGTTTTATCAACTTTAAATAAATATATAGATAAGATTTAATAGAGTCCACATAAATATGTGAATAGTTCACATAAATATAAGGATGGATTTAATTGAGTCTATATAAATATGTGAATAGTATACATAAATATATGAACGTGATTTAATAGAATATGATAAGAATACTGATCCTCCTTTCATGACGTTGGTTAACTGTACATGAATAGCAGAACCAAAACAAAAATGATAGCTTAAGTAAATTTTAAAAATTGTTTAATTTTAAAAATTGTTTAATTTTAAATAATTTTTAACTTTCAGAAAATATTTTTTTCTTATATTTTCGTTAAAATATAACATTGAAACATACATGAATTGTGCATTTTACATAAACTAATCAACTACTACCGAACTCGAATCTTAAATTCGATTTAAACTAATTAAACTTAACTTAAATTAATCATTTAAGATGATTTTAATAGATAAATTCAGTTTTGAGTTTAATTAGTTTAATTCAAGTTCAATAAAATTATGCTGATAATATTTAAATTATTCACATGTAATATTCATGCCCACCACGTATATTTTGACATCATTTTAAACAAAAATTCAGGAGAAAATTTTTAAAAATGTTTAAAATAAATTTTTTAAAAACTTTTACTGATAAGGAAATTGCATAGATTTTGTTGTAACAGGTATATATATTTATATAACACATACACACACGTATATATATAGCTTACATACACAACAAGAGACTTATAATCTTGTCTTTGAAGCCAGAACAATATTTCTAAACATAATTAAAAATAACCTTAAATTAGAAAGATAAAATAAAAATGGACTTGCTCTGTCCCTTTGAACATGCAATAACCAGCCAGCAAGGTCAGCTTGAACCCAATGCAATGAATCACTTCACCACACATACTTTGCACTAAATGATGTCCAAAAGAGGGACTAAGGAGGTTTCTTGCAAAGAAAAGATTTCGTAGCTGCGATAGTTATTAATATTATAATATGAATATTTTTATTTAATAATAATAATCACTAAAACTTATCAAATAATAGGCTTTTTCTTTGCAAACATGAGCTCATGGCTTTGCCTCACGAGAATTGTAAATGGTTAAAATCTTGAACTTAATAATTTTTTAGTTTAGGTTTTAATTTTTTGGTTCGATTTAGTTTAGTAATCTTTATCATTAAAAATCGATTAGTTTATTAGTTAATTAGTAAATTTTTGTAAACTAATTAATTTTTATAAATAAAAAAATATATTAATTTTTATTTAACAGTCTCATTTTTAATCAAACTTTAAACTTTTCAACGGATAAGAATAGTCTTCTTTAATCATTTTTAAATTCTTTAGTTTTATTCAATTTTAATTACTCTTATAAAAGTATAGTATCAGTTAAACCTTTTAAATTTTAATTTGTCTTACTAATTTAGGTTTCGGTCCAGTTTTTAAATCAATGATCCAAACTATTTATACTATTATTATCATATGATCTGACGGAACAAAATGATAAAAGAAAACAAAAAACCAAAAGGGTAAGAATTAAATATGCTCTTGTACGTTTGAGTGGTAGATAAGAACACCTTCCTTCCCTACACTTTTGTAATGGAGTACACGAGGGACTTATGCCTCTTCCCATGCCTTTACAGTTTGGAACCGTATGGATTATTTGCATGGCCAGCGTCGAACTCCTAGTCATGCATGTGTGTGTGCTTTTTATCTGAACATGTGTAAAGAGACATTACACATGAAAATGGAACACAAGTAAGAAAAAAAAAAAAAAAAGAAGAAGAAGCTTTCATGTGCATTAAATGCCAGTCTGGAAGAGTTTCAAAGCAAGTGTATCCCCACCCTTGAAATTCTCTAAGGAGGAGGAGGCAAAATTAACTGGCCTTCTGCAAAAAAGACTGAGTCAAGTCTGGTTTGAATTGACTCGATCCCAAGTTTCTGATAAGTATCAAGTTCAATTTTGAAATATTTTTTAATCGAACTAATTATGAGAAATTATATAGAATTAATCCGAAATCAACAAACCTGTGTCTCTATTCAAATATCTCTTGATGCATGTTTGGTTGAGCTTTGAAGGGTAAATAAACACTTTTTTCATTGTAAAAGTTTCTTTTAAAAGAATGAGTGTTTAATTATAAAATAAAAATACTTTTTTAATAGATATAACTTTTTTTAGAGCTAAAATATAACTTTTTAATAAACTCAAATTTGGAGCTTCTAAAAAAACACTTTTTTAGATAGAATTTTAGTTTAATTATTAAACTTATTTTTTAGTTCCTTTTGCCTTTATGTTTTACACATAATTTTCACAATATCCACAAACGCATCTTCACGTTTATTTTGAGATTTATATAATATTATTTAACTTTTTATATGTTTTAATATTTATTCTTGATATTAGTTTTACTTATGTTATAATCCATATAGAAGATTTGGTTAGATATATTTTCATTTATGTTTCATATAGTTTAAAATTATATAACAATTAATATATTGTACTTTATATATTATTTAATATATTTTAAATAATTTTTATATGTATAAATAATTTTTATTATAAAATAAAATATAGTTAAAATTAAAAGTACTTTTGATTTTTATGACACCAAACGGTCTATTGTGTGAAGCTTTTTCAAAACAATTCTTTTTTAAATAACTGTCAAACAGTCAACTAGCTTCTTAGAAAAGCTCTTCTAAAAAAAGTTATACTGACAAAAGTTATACTAATAAAAGTTCTACTGATATAAACCCATCCTAATATGTACTTATTTAAAAAAAATTAAAGATGCAAGGAAGCAAGTAGGGTATGAAGAATTTGGAATAGCTTGAATTTACTTCCAATTATTATATATTATTAAAAACAAACTTTATAATAAATGGTATACCCCATAGTTAACGACTTAATGTTGAGATGCTTAGAAAGTTATGTCAATACTCTTCCTTATTTTGTTGGGGCATTAATTTTTTTCTCATTAAGTTCAAATCCAAGGGATAGGCCACCTTAGCTTATTCAAAGCTGCATGCAAGAGTTGTTGACTTCACTTCATCCCCTAGCTGTTGCCAACTTAGCATGCACAAGTTCAGAAGAAAGCAAAGAATTTTAATCACCCTCCAAGAAATAATAAATGCTAATGCATGCTCTTTGTATTTACTTTGGTCTTGTTATTACTTCTCTTTTCTTTTTACCCTTTTCCCCTTATTAATTGAAATATCAAATGACCCAAAAGAGTTCAATACTCTTCAATTTTACTATATTCAAGATCTTATGAAAGGAAAGTTACTATCCATTGAAAATGGTAAAGTGAAGAAGTACAAGCCTTCAGGAACATACAATTTTCTTAATTTAGTATCCAAAAATCAGAATAAGCAAATCAGATCGGAACTTCAGTCTCTACAGAGAGAGGATCATTCAAATGCAATTTACACTTTCTTGTGCTCTAGCACCAAAGGGATAAGAATCTCTTACTGGTAAGGCCAACCTGAAATGGATCACTTCAGAGGCCAAATACAAACCACCATTGACAAGATTCTTCAAAGAACCCTAAAATGGAAACCCCTTTAGCGGATGAAAAAAAAAAAGAATGAGAAGCATATTATCCTAAATTAGATAGATCCAAAATCCTTCATAGTAGATTATTCTTCTACCTAGAAAATATTATTTTCACTTATTGTAACATCTTCAGGAATGTCTTTGCCTTGAGCAACTTCATCATCAAGCAGCCACTTCTCAAGCAACGAGAGTGGCACTAGAGCACTAAAATCAGGCTTGCTTTCATCTTGGAAAAGGCTACCATCAGGTGACATAGACTGAGACAAGTCCGAATTTGAAGAACCAAAGGACTCAAAACCGAAGAAAGATTCCAATGCGTCTGATAAATCGATGCTACTGTTATCTGGTTTACTTGGACTTGGAGTACCTTCGCTACACACAGAATCAGCAGCTGCCATGATGGTTAATGAATTCTGAGTCGTTGCTGAGCTAGTTTGTGACTTCTTTGATCCATTTCTCATCCACCCTTTAAGCAACTTAGCGATATTTTCAGTACTTGATGCATAGGTTGATGATGGTGGTGCAGGTTTCAGGTCATCAATTAAGCAGGTTTGTTTTTCTGGAGACAAAGCCTCACATAGAGCTTGTCTAGCCATGTGAATATCAGTCTGTAGCCTCCTCTCCCACTGACCTCTAGAGATTGGTTGTGGAGTACTTAAGATCTCCTTTGAATGACCTCCATGCCCTGTTTGAAGTTTTTTAAGCTTCTTCTTCAGATGGGTGTTCCAGTAGTTTTTTATGTCATTATCTGTTCTCTGTGGAAGATATGAAGCTATGGCAGCCCATCTGCAATACATTCAATGCGTACCATTAACTGCTATTCAGAAACTAAGCAGTCCAAGCTACCAACATCACCAGAAAAAACAAAAGATAAGATTAGAGAATCAATGTTACAAGATCTAATGGTAGATTTTACCTGTTTCCCAGAAGAGCTTGGAGGTGGATTATCATCTTCTCCTCTTGCTCAGTGAAATTACCAAGTTTGATCCCTGGCCTGAGGTAATTTGTCCATCGAAGCCTGCAGCTTTTACTGCACCTAAGCAACCCTGAAATGCCATTATAGGGAAAAAGAAAAAAAAAAGAAAAAGAAAAGCGAATCATTAGATCAAACAAAACCTATAACATTCCATTTCAGAAGCATCACAGCAGAACCATAATAAACACGAAACAGGTGTTAGATCACCAAGTAATAAATGATCAACTACCTGTATTAGAAGGCACAGCTCTCCAATTCCCAGGACCATGTTCTTGAATATAAGACACCAGAATAATATCTTCTTCTGGAGTCCATGGCCCTTTCTTCACACCTAACTTGTCACAGCAAGGTGGTCTACCCATAATCACACCTTTATTCTTACTTTCTCTCCTCAAAATCTCAGAAATTGAAGCCCAACAAAACGACGGAGTCTTTCTTCTATATCACACACACCTCCTCTTATTTCAAAGATTGGACACAAGCATCTAAGGACAAGATCTCCTATCTTGAGCAGAATATATAGAAGAATGACCCCAAAAGAGAGAGAGATAGAGTGCTGACCTAGGATAAGCCAAAGGGTATACCAGAAAAGAGTCAAAAGATGACAGCAAATGCATTTACTCAATGAGCAAGCAGAAGTCAGCTGTGCCAATGTCTCTTCTGCCTCACAAAACCGCGTGGCATTCAATGTGGGTTTTGCAATCGACAAGAAACAAAATTGAGCAACTTTTATTTATTTATTTTTACTTTATCTCCTGTTAATCGTACTCTTCCTAAGTCATACACTCAATGAGTTCTTATGCATTTCTAATGTGTGTTTTTGAGATAAATTAACCAGAAACTTGATACATTGTATTTCCATGACAATGCTCAGGTTGAAGGAAGGTGCTTCGAAGGAAGAGAAATTTATGCTTGGGATTTGATTCGAGTTGACTAATATATACGCGCGTGTGTTTGTGTGTTGCAAAATTAAGTTCTCTAAAAACAACTTAAAATTGGATAGAGCATATTATTTAATTTTGAATTATTAATTAGTCAAATAATTTATGTAAAATATATACTTTATTAATTATTATTTGTATTTAATAATCAATTTAATATGTAATTATATGAAAATATATATCAACCAACAAATCATAAAAAATTAATTATAATACTATACAATGATTAAAAACCTAACCAGTTCAATTGTAAAAACTTTGAACCGTTTAATTTTTTGGTTCAATTTTTAACTTCTCAGTTTTATTTACTTTAATAACTCATATCGTTAACAATTGATCCATTTGTAATTATTTAATCAATTTTTATAAATTAATAAGTTATTATAAACTAAAATAAATCAAATAATTTTCATTCAACAACCTTTTTTTTTCAATTAAACTTTAAATTCTTAGATAGATAAGAAATTTTTTTTAATCATATTTCAAATTATTTAATTTCATTCAATCTTTAGAATATTTTATGACAAACTAATATCAATTAGACCTTTTAAATATTATATTTCTTATCTCACCGGTTTAACTTTCGGTTCAATTTTAGAACGTTAATTTCATGTTAAAAAAAGAAAGAAGAAACAAAAAATTTTATCAATCAACTTTAAACTACTTGTTTCTAATATCCAATTCTCTTAGAATGAAATACAAACTATTACTAATTAGTTTAAATTTAGAGTGTTCTCACAAAAACTATAAGAATATTTTAAATTCAAATAAATTTTCTTTAAAAATGTATAAAAATAAAGACATATTATATTCCACGAATGTATGTGAGAGAAAGGACTTCTTTAATGGGCCTGGACCCAACATTTATGATGTATCAATATTGTGAAAATGATATGTGTTATACGATAAAGCTAAGGTTGAGCTTTTTGCTGCTAAGTGATATTCTAAGTGATGCATCTGCGCAGGGTCCCGTGCTTTTAACATCCACTTCTTTGGAAAGCTACGTTAAAGGTCCATCGAATCAGTCACCATCTGGGTCTATAAATTTGCCACGCACTTCTTGTCATCTGTGATATGCTGTAGAGTTCGTTAAAAATATCTAGATTCGAACCAAAATCAAAGATAAGATCAGTTTTCATAAATGTCGGTGTATAACTTAAAATGGATGTTTTAAAAACTGGATAATAATTTTAATCCGTAAGAGAAAAGATTTAAAGTTTAAAAGATTAAGTCGGTATTAAATTATCGATTAAAAATTAAAAAATTTGAAATATTATTTAAAAAAATAGTGTTTACTTATCAAAAAATTAAAGTTTAATTCAAAAATTGTTAAATAAAAATTTATTTATTTATTTTAGTTTATAAGCACTTATTAATTTGTTAAAATTGATCGATTAATTAATAAATTGATTGATTTTTAATAAAAAAGTTATTAAAATATATCAAACTGGAAAGTTAAAAATTGAATCAAACAATTAGATGGTTAAAAATTTTTATATCTAAGTTGGTCGAACTGGTTGAGCTGTTAATCATTACTTAAAATTAATGATAATAGTTAAGGAATAAGTAAAAATTTTCAATTTTGAATTAAGATTTTAGACTTTAAACTTACATAATTTAATACAACTAAAATTTAAATTTTGGCTCGAATCAATTTAGATTTAAGCTTGATAATAGATCCAATTACAATCTCATAAACTTGAACTTGAATCAAATTTTATTTTCAAACTCGATTTAAAGCTTAAACTCAATCGAATTTCAAACTCTCAGTGCACGCTCAAATTTGAACATTTTCAAGTTAAACCTAGTTAATTTATTTTTTAATTTAAAATTTGAAAATTATATTGATCTAATTAAAACTTCTCATCTCCAATTTGATGATTTCATATTAAATTGAGTCGAACCAGATTAACACTAAGCAAAAAAAATTACCATTTCTAAGTTTAACTATTACCAACTTTTAATATATTGTATATTAAAAAGTTTCTCATAAATTTTTATACATATTTAATTGGAGGTATCATTAGCAAAAAAAAATTTTAAGGGTAATTTCCAAAAAAACAAAATTTTAAGGGTAGAAAAAAGATCAAACTCTTTTCTTATAATTTTATTTATTCTTCACATTTCTTTCGTTGTTGGCACGTTAAGAGTTACTTTTTTTTTTAACGATTGAAATTACTAGTTATAAATTCTTTTTTTTAACGAAAGAATTCGCAGTCGTTATCTTTTAAATCTGTACTGAATAAACTTCTGGATTAATACAATAGTTTGTAAATTACATTAATTAGGTACTCCATATTAGATAAATTATGTACGACAAATTCAATCGAAATATCACAAATAGGAAAAATCAAACAACAAACTTTTTGACTTTATGTACCCCTATTTTACTACCCACTCAAGAATTTTCTTCTAGTATTTGGGGACAACTTAATTAAGAACGTAATAAATCATCCATTAAGGAGAATTAATGTTGCAGAACTGCATCGCCATTCGCCATTCGCCATTTTTCTGACAATTTGTGTTCGGGTCAAAATCCTTGACGTCCTCCTGCCCAGATGAGCTGTATCCATCATATGATACCACAGTCTTTCCGATTCTTCTTTGACTTCGGTTTCTCCACGATTTTAATCGTAATCATTAAGGGGCGTTGGATTTGCACACAAACTTGATTATAGATATGGGTGTAATAATAGAAGGGGATAAAAATAAGGATAAAAAGTAAAAAAATGATGTTTGATTTATAACTTGAATTTCTGTATTAATATCAGTAATATTATTTGGTTTGTTACATTAATGAAAATAAAAAATAATATAATATCAATTTTACCCTCAATAAAAATACAAATAATTTATTCTTCGTATGTTTATTGAAGCTATCTCTATATATTTGTAAAAAAAAAACTAAACAATTTTCTTCAATGGAAATGAAAATTGCAATCAAGAAATATTATCGCAATTTTCGAACATTAGATGAGGATAAGGAAGTAAGGAGATCGTAAGGAATTAAGAGGCGATAAGAAAATAAAGAAGATGGTGAGGCAAATGTTGGAGATAAAAGAATAAAAAAATAAACGTAATAAAAACTTAGATTGGAATGAAAACTCGATACCTACTTCTCTTGGTGGGTTTAGTAGATTTCCAAATTTAATAGAATGATTCAATTCCCTTGGAATTAAAAACTCCAAAACAAGCATTATTTTTTACAATTATTCAATTCCTTCAGTTCCAAACCATCAAACCAAACATCCCCTAAATAAATTATCACGCACACACAACAGCCATAAGATATATAAGACCTAACTTTATGCACTTTGTCACCACGAGCACACTGCAGTTTTCATGTGGCCTTTAATGTCCAAATAAATAACAACACGTGACAATACACTTCTAACCATTTGCTGACTTCAGTCCATATATAATCAAAATATCGTATTTTAACTCAAAAATTAAATCAAAATCTCAAATCAATAGGTTAATTCCATTGCGAATATTTCATTTATGACAATTTTGCAAGTTGTTAAATTATTAAATTATAATAAATAATTTAGGGGCGCTTGGTTTGTATGGGAGAATGATAATAGTAATGGGAATGAATATAGTGACGAATGGGAATGGATATTATCGTTATAATTATGATGGTTGGTTAAGAGGAATGAATGATTACCATTACCATTGATAGTGGTTGGTTTGTAAAAAATAATGTAATTAATTAATTACAATGTATTAATTAA
>JANIJH010000001.1:46308087-46341140 GCA_024520975.1 Erythroxylum areolatum | reverse complement strand
TAAATGTTGTCGTGATTTCCTTTGGAAATCTAGTGAGGGTAAGGGTATTAACCTTTTGACCTGGGAGTCAGTTTGTAGCTCAAAAGTTATGAGGGGTTTAGGCCTATGGATGGCTCGGGATAATAACATTGCAATTTTAGGTAAGCTAGTATGTCTCTTATACAGGAGGAGGATAAACTTTGGTCCTCTGTCCTACGTTGCAAGTACTTGCAACATTCTCATATTCTTCATCATACTATCTCTTCAGCTGCTTCCCCTTGCTGGAAATCTATACAGCGAGCTTTTCTGTTCCTAAGGGATGAATACTCTTGGCGAGTGGGAAATGGTGGGTTTATCTCCTTGTGGCATGATAGATGGGTAGGTGATTTTCCTTTGTATCACCAAGTTTCCAACATTGATCCTCGGGATAATCAGGTACTCGTGAAGGATCTCTTAAATGATCATGGGCAGTGGGACCTTTCTCGTATATATATAACGATAGAGAATGACTTACAACATGATATCCTAGCCGTGCCATTACTGCGACTAGCTACACCTAGTGATTGCTTGATTTAAGGGGAAAATAGTTCGGAGTGCTATTCGGTGAAGTCTGGTTTTAAGTTTATCATTCGTCTTCCGTATCCTCCAACGCCTAGCAAATTTTGGTTGCATGTCTGGAAGCTTCAAGTTCCTCAAAAACTATGGTTTTTCATTTGGCAAATTTGTTGGCAACGCCTCCCACCGAACCTGTTACGATATAATTGTGACATGGCCACCTCTCCCTTTTGCCCACGTTGTGGTAAAGATTGGTAGAGTAATGTTCATGCTTTACGTGATTGCTTATGGGCCAAATGGGTATGGACTGCTATTTTGGGCAACTTAACTGCTTCTTTCTTCACTCTTGATATTGATGAATGGATCACACCCATGTGTTTGATGTATCTTGTTCCCTTACCTCTTATTTAATATTCTTCTTTTTAATTAAAATTTAAATTTTTGATATATAAAGATAATCTTTTTCAATAATTTTCAAATTCTTTAATTTTATTCAATCTTAATTGATTTTATGACGATTTAATATCTTTTAATCATTTTAAATATTAAACTTCTTATCTTATTGATTTAAACTTCTGATATGATTTTTAAAACATCGATGAAAGACATTTCATTCTATCATATGATAATCTGATGGAACAAAATGAGAAAAGAAAACAAAAAAAAAAAAGAAGGGTAAGCTCTTGTATGTTTGAGTGGTAGATAAGAACACCTTTTCTTTTCTTTTTCTGTTTTTGGTTGTCATTTTGATAATGGAGTTCATGTGGGACTTATGTCTCTTCCCATGCCTGTACAGTTTGGAACCGTATGGATTACTTGCCTGGCCAGCATCGAACGCCTAGTTATGCATGTGTGAGTGCTTGTTATCTGAATATATGTAAAGAGACATAACACATGAAAATGAAACAGAAGTAACTTTATGTTTAAGAAAAAGCTCTTCATTGTTCATGTGCATTAAATGCCAGTCTGAAGATTTTCAAAGCAAGTGTATCCCCACCCTTGAAATTCTCTCTTCTTAACTGATTTATTGATTAAGGAGTCAAATTTAATTAGTCTTGTGCGAAAAGGACGGAGGCAAGTTCACTTTGAATTGGCTCGCACTGGGTTTGAAATTGGGTATTCGACTCTGATAGTTATCAAGTTCAGGAAAGAAGTATTTAGTTCATTAACTTTTACTTTATATGTATACAGAAGCTGTACAAACTATATGCAACATCTGAATTCACTGTGCAGACAGATGCTACTGTTAAATCCCATTTCTCTGGTACCTGTTAATGGGATTTAAGTATAGCACTTGTGTAGGGAATAAGTAGTAGACATCTCACTTGGACAAGGAGGTGAATCCAAGCTTGACAGATGAGGTTTCCATGCATCAGGAAAGTGTGGAGGCAAGCTGAAAGGAAATTCCAGGGAACGGACAGCTGATTCCCACTTGCTGGTTTCATCAATTTCACTTTGATTCTTCCTCAACATAGGGTCAACTTCTAGTGAGCATATATTTGTATGGGGAAAGCTGATGGAGAATCCACTGAACTGCTGTTCCGAGTCCGAGGGTTTACTAGCATCAACCATGGCAGGGTTGAGTATCGTGGAAGGAGAAACAGAAGATTCGGTTGAACCTGACAATCCAACTGGTGAAAACAAGAAGTTGGGAGTGTCTACATTGGATGGCATATCTAATGCTGGAAAGCTAGAGCAGGTGTGGAATGATCCTGTTTCGGTCGGGTAGGAAATGTTTTCTGAACTGAAAGGAGTGAAGTGTCCAGGTTGATTGAGCACATCAGGAGCTGTAGGATCTGTTAAATTAGAGACCCAAGAATAAGGAAGAGCTCTTTGTGCCATGGAGTGACTCTTCTTGAATATCCTGCAAATGGCCCAAGCATCCTGGAATAGAAAACACAAGTTCCTCGATGTTAATCCAAAAGAAAGTGACCTGGAATTAATGTTTAAAAAAGGTACTGGAATGAGTACATTAGCAGGAAAACTTCTGTCCAGGAACTTCTTTGGTGGTGATGGCTCTCCAAGTGAAGGTAATCGAAATTCATGCATCATCCAGTCTGTTTTCATTCCTTTTGCAGCTCTACCTCTGTAGAAAACAAGGGACTTCTTCAAACCTATGCACTTGGTACCATCAGAAGAGTGTATCGGACGATCAGTTCCTGTCGCCTTCCAAAACCCAGCCCCTGTCACACGATTTGGCCTTGCACTGTTCCTGTACTTTCTATCTCTTGGACAGTAGAAATACCATTCTTTCTCACCTGTCATCGCGAGCTCTGTGGGTAGGAAAGAGAGAAAGAGAGAGAAAAGAGAGATACAGAAACAATCATTTCAGAAGGAAATTGGAGATGGTATGTTTCGTGGATTCTTTTACTGATTGAACCATGGAAAAACTGATAAAAACAAACAAAATCAGAAGTAGTAGCTTACTCGGAAGATCCCAGGGATCATATTTATAGATGTCCACTTGCTTAATCAGCTCTATAGGCAAAGGCCGTTGCTGTACCTTTCTCTTAAGATAAAAACTCACAAGCTCCTCATCAGTTGGATGAAATCTAAAACCAGGCAACATCACATCATTATTCCTGTCAACTTCATTCTTCTCTTCCATATCTCTTTCCCTGAACCGACTCTGATGATGGCGAAACAGTTGACTAGACTCGTTAGTCCTGATCTCAGAAACCGTAAGCTTAAGAGAGGAGAAGAGCTCAAGCTATGAGGAAGTTTAGTGAACACGAGAACCAAGAGAACTTGACTCTCATACTTCGAAACCAGATATTTGCTTCCTCTGAAAGGATTTGTCACCGAAGCTCAGGTCGGTCTTTCAGGGATAGAGTTATGCGAAAATCATCACAAGTTGGTGAGAATTTGGAAGTAAAACTAAACTAAAACTATTCAAGGAACAGGAACTTCTATGGAATCTGGCTTCAATCTTGTATGGTGTATGTTTAGATACAAATTTCAATCTTCTCGGCTTTGATTCTTATATTTATCTTCAACAAATCAAAGACAAAAAGACAAACCAACCTTCCATTGGATCACTATTTTATTGTAACATTTCAGGAAATGGATGACTTGCTGGACCAATTTCCAAAAGATTAAAAAACAATATAAAAGATCTGATGCCTCGAAAAGAGATGCCTCGAAAAGGTGGCTTCAGAGGTTGAGAAAGAATTTCTAACATATTCATCGAACAAAGGTCATTGGATAGGGATGATAGAGTTTCCAATTGGAGCCGAAAAAAAATTACGGCTGCTAACTTAGAGTTCGAGTTCGAGGTTGAAGTTGAGGTTGCTTGAGTTTTAAATATATTTTAAAATTTTAAAATCATTTTTATTGAACCAAATTATGAGTTCTTTAAATTAAATTTGATTTAAATTAAGCTTGAAGTCGATATCAATTTATTTATCTTTGGATCTGAAAAAGGCTACTTGTGTTTTATCTCATTACATTCCATACTTTGAGATATAAGAACATGTGATATGTCAAAAATATCTTATCTTTCTTTTTTTTCTTATGTTGGTCTGTAAAGAAAAAGTTGTAGTAATAATAGTAATAGTAGATATACATAAAAAAAAATTTATACATAAAATTTTATATTTAAAACAATTTACATTTAATGGATGTATTTTAATACTTTTAATTAATATTGTAAGATTAAATAGTTTTTAATTATATTATTTTATATTAAAAGATCATGTAACCACAAACCCCTAAATGCCTATCGCTCTTTTCAATACGTTATTATTATATGTTTATCAATATAGTACTTAATTATCGATTAAACATGTAAGATAGTAGATTTAAAGTTTAAAAGGTTTAATTATTATTAAATTATTATAAAACTGATTAAAGCTTGAATTAAATTGAAGAATTCAAATTAGAATTAAAGGAGATTATCCTTACTCATTAAATAATTTAAATTTTAATTAAAAAGGATATTATTAAATAAAAATTAATTAGTTTATTTTAGTTTATAAAAAGTAATTAGTTTATAAAAATTGACAGATTAATTAATGAATTAATTGATTTTTAATTATTAAAATAAATCTAACTGAAAAGTTATAAATCAAATAAAATTTTTGACATATTCAAAACTTTTATGATTGAAATATTCTATTTTTTAATAGTTGGTTTATACACATGGATAATGTATATTTATTTTTAAAAATATATAATACGCTATTTTGGAAATATAATATGATATTAAAAATAATAAAATAAATCTTTTACTAAATTTCATGAGTAATTTTTAAAAAAATCACAAATTTAATAATTAATTATATAAGAGTTTATGCCAAGATAAATCATTATAAACTAAAATTTATTTTCAAAATATTTTTAATAATATAATTTTTATACAAAATTAAAAAAATTATATAGAAAATATCATTCTTTTACTTTATGTATGACGTATAAAAGATTTAGAGATGGATAAATCTTTTTTTTTATACTATAACTTAATTCGAACTTTAATTCAATTAGATAAATATCCTTAAACTAGTACATATGATATTGTTTGGATTAATTAATTTTTTAAATCATTTAATACATATAATATTATTTTATTTAAATTATTTACTATTAATTTAAATTTAATTCATCAATTCCGACATGCTATCCCTAACTTGACTAGAGACAAAAGCAGAAACGATTCCATTGTCAAGGAAGGGGTCAACAGGATGAACCAATTTGGTTATACTAATCCGGTGCAGCTTTATGTCACTGTTTTGTTTATAGATAATGCTTTCTCAATCGTGTTTATAGGTATAATCTTATTGAAAGCAAACTTCTATAAGATCTCATAGCATGAAAGAAATGTATCCAAAACACTGCTCGAAATTCTGTTTTGAAAATCGGATTGGACCGGTCGATCCGATTGGTTCGACTGATGACCGGTCGGTTATCCGATCCGGTTCATCCTTAAAAATTAGTTCTCAATTGAACCAGTGAGAATAGGTCAAAATCGGTCAATTGACCGGTCGGACAGGTCAAAATTTTTATTTTTTATTTTTTATTTTTTTGGAATATTTTTTTATTTTTTAATATTATTAATATTATATATAATTAAATACAATTATTGTATAATTATGACGTCACACCGGCTCGACCGGTGGTTGAACCGGTCCGATAACCAACAAGGCTTTCGATTTGATGACCGGTTCGAGTTTCAAAACATTGACTCAAAGCTTATCTTTCTGTATGATTCATACGAGATTATTAGTCATAAGATTGTTTAATAAATTATTGTAGAAGCAAATAGCTAAAGGACAATACGAAAGCAATCTCAAAGTGGACATTAGGAATAAGAATAAGTTGATAAGTACTAAGATGAGTGTGATTTAATTAATTGACTATTTAGAATTGGTAATTAACTAAGTTGATGGAATCTTGGAGACAAATCATATCATCACTAGCAACCTTTAAACCAAAAAGGAGATAGATAGTTTTTCTGATGATAAAAAATCAATTTAGGTCGATCAGTTTTTAAAATTTTTGAACCAATTAAATTTATTTTAATAATTATCTTTATTAAAAATTGATTGATTAATTAATTAATTAATTAATTTTTATAAATTCAAATAACTTAGTTAATTTTTATTTAATAACTTATATTTATAATTAAATGAGAGAAGGGGTTATTTGGTTAAACTTATGTTTCTTTTGTTATAGTTTTCAAATTACAGCTTTCGTTATCAATTTTTTGTTTATGTTTTTCTTTCAAATGTAAACAAAAATCTGTTTGGTTGTTAATGTTAATGTAGTTATATTTTTATCACTGATAATAATTATATATTAGATCAAACTTAAAAATAAATTATTTTTAATTAAAGAAAGTTATTTAATATATGATATAATATTTATTAACAAATTATTAATAAAATTATGTTATTTTAATAAATTAAATAAATTAAAATCAAAATTTTATTTATAATTTAATATTTATTTGAAATATATTTTAATTATTAAATCAAATTTTATTTGAATATTTATATTTTAAATTTAATTATATTTATTAATAGTTATTAAAATTTAATTATATATAATTTAATTATAAAATTAAATTATTAATAGTAATCATTGATAATTAATTTTAATTTATTAAATATATAATGTTGAATTAACACGTTCATAATTTTATTAAAAATTAAAAATCAAATAATATATATTTAAATGACAATAAATCATATTATGAAAAAAGAAAACAAAAATTACTTTTTATAGTTTTCATAATTTTCTAAAATAAGAAGAAACCAAAACTAAAAACAAAAATTTAAAATTTAAACAAACATATGTTTTTTCTAAATTAAAAAAATAGAAATAAAAATAAACACCTGTGAACTCACGTTTTATCTATACTTACATTAACAAATTCGGAGAAAAGAGATGTCATCAAAACGTATGCTTATAATTTTTTTTAACTGATGTAGGTCCAATTATGTCGTTTTATGGGATAATAATCAACTGATGTAGGTCCAATTATGTCGTTTTATGAGATAATAATCATATAATGTAAGAACCGGAAAAGATGTGTTCAACATCTACTAATTACTTACGTTACGTATACAGAGCATAATATGATCCAAAATGTTCCTTTCTTCAATAAAAGTCGTATTTGCTGAATAATTCATCTCATACCTTTTTTTTTAATAATTAATAATTTTTAAGTCTTTATTGAAAGTAAATGAGACAAAACAGATTAAAAAATGGGCATATCAAGACAATAATGTAACATCATAGTTAGGTTGATTAAATTCCTTAGACATCTCCTTTCACACTTTGGTATATGTGAACAAAGATATATCTAGTTGTTCATGTCATTGGTTAGGTAACAAGATTTAAGTCTACATTTTTTAATTTTATTCTTTACAAAAAATATTTATATTATTCTAAAATATTAAATATTTTATAAAACTTTTTTTACTAAATTTTTGTTGAGATTCAATCAATGTTATGAATACCGTATTGAACTTGATACTAAATTAGGTTCTGTTACGGTACTATACTAATATGGGGGTACCGTTTCGAGTAATTTTTGAAATTTATGAAATGGTTCTTGAATTTTTTTAAACATTACAAAATAGTCCATTTTTATATTTTACAGTTGTACTGTATATTTTTAACCTTGTCTCAAAAAATCATAATAATAAATAATAATCACAATTTAATTTAATTTATAAAATTAATTTAATAATTATTAATAAATATAATTAAATTTAAAATATATTTTTAAAAATATATATTTCATATACATTTTGATTTAATAATTAAAAATATATATAATAAATATTAGTTTATAAATAATAATTTTGAAATTATTTATTTTTAAAAAGTAAAATATTTTTATTAATAAATATTATATAAAGTATTAAAATAAATTTAAATAAAATATTTTTTAAGTTTTATTTAATTTATAATTATTATTAATAATAAAAAACTTAATATTATTTTAAAAATAAAAATAAAAAATTTACAATAATTATAAAAGTTGAAGTAAATAAAATAACTAACTAAAAAAACTGAAAAAAAAGAGAGAGGGGACGTAAAGATGGGAGAGAGGGAGGAAGATTCTAAAATTTTTTGAAAATTTTACAAAAAAGTTTCCCTATTTTATAAATTTTGATATTAGTCGATACCGACCAGTATCATCCGAAATAGGTCGGTATCGATCGATATTTAAATCTGATACAATCAATTATTTATTTCATATCAATTTTAATTCAGTATCAACCAATACGAAACGATATTCACAATCACATTATATTTTTAGGATGGCAATATTTCTAGCACGGGCTCAAGCCTGAGTCCTATTAAGCCTGACCCAAATTTTTTAAATTAAAAATATAAAAATAATATTGTTTTGTTTATAAAGATCGAATTTTGGATTAGGCCTAGCCTAGACAGCCCAAGCCCAAGTCTAGCTAATCCAAGTCAGGCAGGGCTGGCCATGCGGCCGAGGGCTTAGTTGTCATGTCTAGATATTTTATATTAAAATAATTTGATAAATCCTTCTTAAAGTATTTTAAAAATGTTTGGTACCAAAAGATATTTCTTAATAATTTTAAGAGTTAAATTCACGTGTATTCTCATGATTTATTTTTTGTTTTAATTTTTTATATTAAAGGTTCTCTTATCTCTCTGTGAAATTATTGAATATCGTCATATTTTTTTATTGTTTAAGTCAAAAATAAAAACTAACAAAATAAAATGAAAATTGTTTGATAGAAAAGAATATAAAAAATTATATAAAATAAAATAAGTTAAATTAATGTAATTAACTCTTTTAAAATTAATAGAATATTTTAAGTTGACTAAATTTGATATTAATTAATTGTTTTTAATTTTTATCTTTTTTTATCAAATAAATAACCAATCAATCCTTAAATTGAATATAACTATTAGGATAAAAGAGATAGATTTCTCTTTAATTTTAAGAAATATTAGAAATTTCTCATATTTTTTAAAATTTTCGAAAGAACTCTTTCTAATTTTTAAATTCTCAAAAAGATCCTTTTTTTTCTCTTCAATTTCGATTAAATAATTACGATAAAATATTTTCAGTATAAATATCAGATATGAGATAATTAAATGTCTTTAACATAATAACCCAACTAAGCTTTGAAAATCAATCTAATCTAATTAAAATTGATATAAATTAATAATGTAAGATAATTATAATAAATTATTATTTTGTGTTAAATTTAATTATTTCGATTCGAATTTAAAGTCTGAGTTGAATCATCATGTATATAACATTTAATTAATTAATATTTGACGTTGAGATAGAGTGTTTTTAATTGTTTACAATTTAAAAAATCAAAAATTAAAAAATCTTTAAAATTTTAAATTTTAAATTTTTATAATTATTTCTTATGTTTATTTTTATAAAATAATTTATAAATCAACCTTATTTTATTATAAGGATAATAAGAAATAGAGTTAATTATATTAATTTTTTAGCATAACTTTTTAATTTTTATCTTTATTTTATTAATCTTTTAATGATATTATTATTATTTTGTTTATTCATAATTTTAAAATAATGTTGTATTATAATTTAAAATTTTCAATACTACATCATTTTGAATAAAAATAAATGAAATATAATAAATAAATAAACAATATTATAAAGTTATTTACATATAAATTTATGTATTTTAAAATATCTTGTTATTGATTTATTTTCCTTTAATTTTTATAGTTATATTATTATAGTTTGTGGACCTAAAATAATTATAGCACTATTGTAATTTAATTTTAATAAAAAGTTTTATTAAAACAATTAAAATAATATTTTTTAGTTTATAATATAAAAGTAAATGTTAAATACTAAAAATATTTTTAAAAATAAATTAAACTATAGGAATTTATTTATTTTTGCATGCTTAGGTTTGGTAAGTAGAAGTCAACCAGCCTATAGGACAGCCCTCCTCACCGTTGGTTAAGCTGAACTGGCTGAACGGTCCATCTCTTATCTTCTTTCTTTTGCATTTCGTAGTTGCACTTGAAAGTCCCCTTATCTTTGTTCTACAAACTCACATCTCATAACCATTGATTTTGCTTCATCACTATTCTCTCCTCAACTTCTTAGTTGGTAGAAATGCAAATGTTGGCGTGCAATTCATGGTCACTGCAAAAATCAGCCATTGATGTCTTTCTCCAAAGACCCTTTTTGATGGGTCGACGGCAGCTTCTGTTCTCTGCCTCTGTCTGCTCTCATGATGTCCACCCACTCTTACTTTTCAGGTCAACTTGTCACTTTACTTCTCTGTCCTTTCACAGGCTTACCATGATCGTTTTCTTATCATCTACATTGCCTTTTGTTATTGATTTCCAGATTAAAGATCAATCTATGTGATTGATGGTTGTTTGTTTCTAATGCTATTTCATGATAAAGAAATGGATTGACGAAAAGGGTATGATAAGGTCTTTATGTTGCTTGCAGCTTTGGTGGTTGTAGGGCTTTAAGAGATGGGAACAAGGATATTTGTGCGGCCATATGCAGAAGTAGTGCCATTACCGCTCGGAGGACTTTGCTTGCAAATGTTTTCATGTATCTGCTTTATCATCCTACAAGGTACTTATCAGGTCTGCACGATTCGGCTTTGTGTTAACTACATTCAAATTTGCGAAAGATACTTTCTTTTTGATTCCTTCATGCTAATTCAATATTAGTGGCAGACACCCCTCATCCATAATGAAGAATACTCAGTTCAGTGATCGTAGTCTCTCTTAAACATTAGTGTTTGCTAATTGTGTGTCAATATACAGCTGAAGCATTGGGGGATCCAACTGTAACAATAGAGGAAGTAACTCCTCCTGTTTTCCCTTCTGGACCTCTATTCCCTACTGAGGTTTACACTGCATTACCTTTGTTTCTGGCAAGAGGTGATTTACCCTTAAAACTTCATGCCTGATCTTATCACTGACAGGACAGAATTGTACAACTGTTTGAGAAGAATACATACTCTGTCGTCAACATTTTTGATGTGACACTGCGGCCTCAACTAAACATAACTGGCGTTGTTGAGGTACTTTAACGGTATCTTCTTGATACTTTTGTCATCTATCAGAAACTGATGTAGAAAGCTACTATATTGTCTGCAGATTCCAGAAGGAAATGGATCTGGTGTGGTCTGGGATCAACAGGGACACATTGTGACAAATTATCATGGTAAGAGCTATAGAAGAGATGATAGAATAAGGCTATATGATACGTAATTCTCCTGAAATTTTAATCATTCTTGAAAAATCTTTTACATTTTAATGTTCTAACAAAAGGTTATCACTTATAATTTAGTAGTCCCCATAACCCCTTTGATGGAACTGACATGTACATAAGTGTAAGCATGCGGATTTTTTCTTTGGAATATTAAGCATTTTACCTGTAAAATAATTAATTTGCGACAAGTTGCTTTTATCCATTTCAAGTTAATTTTACAGCATCACTCAAGTTCTGCTTTCAATATGAATTTCTTTCAAGATTTTGACATTTCTGTTGGTCTAGCAATATTATGCCTTCGTTGCTTTGACGTCACTCCTATGAAAAAGCTAGTATTTCTGCAATACACATATTAATAGATTAATGACTTGTAGATTTGAAGCTAACTACTCTTTCTTCATGTAGTGATAGGTAATGCTCTTTCAAGAAATGCAAGCCCTGGACAAGTTGTTGCCAAAGTTAATATTCTTGCATCAGAAGGGTGAACAACATTTATCTTCAATATCTGAGAAAATTGCATTATACTTTTGCATCATATTTTTGTCATAATCTGTAGCTTTCTGCAGGTTACAAAAGAACTTTGAGGGAAAATTAATTGGTGCAGATCGCGCTAAGGACCTTGCTGTGTTGAAGGTTCCTCTTTTTTTGTTTTTGGGAGTTATCTTCTGAGTTTCAGTTGTAGACAAGGCGGACTCATTCATTTTGTTTGTTCAACAGCAGGCTATCAAGTTTGAATTTTTCAGATATGCCCTCTTGGTGATTGAGTGTTTATTCTGTTTGGTAACAGAGGTTTTGATCTTTCCTATGCCAGGTAGAAGCCCCCAGAGATCTGTTGAGGCCAATAAACGTGGGCCAATCTTCGTTCCTAAAAGTTGGACAGCAATGTTTAGCAATAGGAAATCCATTTGGCTTCGATCACACTCTTACAGTTGGGGTTATCAGTGGATTGAACAGAGACATTTTTAGTCAAGCTGGAGTTACAATTGGCGGTGGAATTCAAACAGATGCAGCTATCAATCCTGGGAATAGGTTGTAACCTAAACAGATTCATGCCTTGTAGATTTCTATTGAAGTTTATTTGATTTTTCCTACGCATGCTTGATATAATATGTCCAACATTCAAAATGGTTTTCTGTTAGCTGTTAGCTGTTTTCATGTCTTCTACGATTCTCCTGGTTGCATACTTGTATGTTCTTATTGCACTATACTTGTTATTTACATCAACTGGTTTAATTTGACAGTGGAGGTCCTTTACTGGATTCTAAAGGAAACCTGATTGGGATTAATACAGCAATTTTTACTCAGACAGGTAGAGACTCTTCTCTGTTTTCAGTCACTTAATCACATAAAGCAAAGAAATATTGTGCAGAAAGCATTCTTCTTGGTAACTTCACATGTTTGTAAGCTTAACATTGGCCATTGAATTTGTTATTGATCTGTCCAAAGATACACATTTCTGTTGAAGAACATAAGATTATGAGTAGCGATTCGCTTAGTTACTTTAAGAATGATCTCTTAACTAATAGCCATTTTCCTTTTTAATGGGTTTGACTTCTGGTTTCTGTTCAGGTACATCAGCAGGTGTAGGATTTGCCATCCCATCTACAACAGTAGTTAAGATTGTGCCTCAATTAATCAATTTTGGCAGAGTAAGATGTTTTAATAGTAACTCCATATACCTAGCTTGTTCCCAGTAAATAATTCCTTGAAAACTAAACTCATGATTACTCTTGCCTTTGTCAGGTTGTCCGCGCTGGTTTGAATGTGGATTTTGCTCCTGATCTGGTTGCAAATCAACTTAATGTTCGAAATGGAGCTCTTGTCCTATTGGTATATGTTTAAAGTCATGAAGAAACAGATCGATCATTTTATGAAATGTTATCCTCAATCCATGATAGCGTGTGACTTGTTGCTTTCAAATAGTTAACAGCTTCAAACTCCGTGTTATGATCAGGTCCCTGGAAATAGCCTTGCAGCCAAGGCTGGTATACTTCCAACCAGAAGAGGTTTTGCTGGAAAAATTATTCTTGGTGATATTATTGTCGGGGTGGACGACAGACCTGTGAGATTTTCTTTTCTGAAACTGATCTTTCTTCTACTATTCCACTTCATATGCTTCCTATACCTTGCTTATCAGGAACCAATTTAAATCCCCGAGAAGGTTTCATGCTCAAATCAACTATTCTGATGCCACATCTTCATTTCTTCAACTACATAATCTTCTGTTCCCTAAACATAAGCAGAATCAGACCATTTTCTGCTGACAGGTGAAAGGTTTTATGTGTATGCTTTGTTTGACTTTGTTCAGGTTAAAAACAAAGGAGAGTTAGACAAAGTGTTGGATGAATATAAAGTGGGAGACAAGGTGGTGTTGAAGATTCAGAGGGAAAGTGAGAATCTGGAACTGCCTGTGGTATTAGAAGAGAAGAGCTAAGGACATGGCTTGCTTATGTTTTTTTGTGAATGTCACCCTATGATCTTCCGAGTTGTTCAAAGTTTACAAGCTCTCCAAGCTGCATGCTGAAAAAGAAGTCTGCAGATAGAGGATTTGTAAATGTCAAGTGAACTGAAGCTTTCTGATCCACCTTTTTACTTCTCTGTCAAAATCAGAGAACAAAAGTTGGTCATTCATTCTGGTCTGTAATCTATAGTTAAATGTTAGAGATACATTGCAAGCAAATATGTCACCTGAATCTAGAAAGTGTTGGTACCCAACTTGCCAGGATAAAGTTCTCAGAGTGAGTCACAAATTGGCTAAAACAGGATCTGTTCAGGGGATGTAGGTGATCATCTTTGTAATTCTTCTTGGCAGGAGCATTTGACCCCTAGGGATGACAATTCGAGCTCGATTTGACTAAAGTCAGCAAATCAAGTTCGAATTGACTGTTAATTTCAATTAATTTATGCAAAATCATGTAATTTTTATAAAAATGACGATATTTTAAGGATTGAAAATTTCGATGAATATTATGAAAATTTTAATGATTAAAATGATATTATTTTTGATAACTTATGTCAAAATAACGTTATTTTGATTTCGATTTCATTGAATTTTAAATTGTTCCAACTCAATCTAATTAAATTTAAATTAAAAAATAAAACCGATATAATAATATTTGCATTTTATCCTAAATTAGATTGGATGAATAATTCAATAATATATTTAAAAGTTTTTGGAAAAATAAATTATTATAAAAGAAATAATATTTTATTTATCTAAGAGTATATTTATTTTTCACTTTAATTTGAAACATTAAAAACTGAATAATTAAAGTTGACATTGACAAATGGTTAAGTTTGTAATTTTGGAGATTTAAAAAAAGTGTTATTTGAGCAGAAGAAGAGCAAATTAGTGCATATGAAGATTGAAATTAAAATTTCCTTTCAATTGAAGGGTTTTTGTCCAGGGAAAGACTAGTCCTTTCTGCGAGCTGAGTAATGAGACCCAGTGCAATGGAATTGACCACCCTTGAAAGTTGAAACTGAAGGACTCTGTTTTCCTGAGAGCCAAATCTTCTGAATTTAACGTCAACCCTGAATGTGTTTAGGGTTTTTGGTGGTAATACATTCATATTCAGGTACATTCTTAAAACAGAGCTCATTGTTGCCTCAAGTTCTTTTCTTTTTACCATTTCTGGTTCTTTGCCGGTATTTTTTTTATTGCCTCAGCTATAATTAGTTGTAAGAGAATTGGGTATTTGGATTTTACTTAGTAGTTTGGAGATTTGGAAATCTGGATTTTAGTTAGTAGTTGCTTGATGGCAAGAGGCCAACTTGCTTTCCTGCTTCGTATGTGTGCGTCGAAGAACAGTATTTCTAGAGCTAAGATTTTGGTCAGAACTCAAAATTTCGTTTCTTTAAGAGAATTTGACAACTGGGTATTGGGGAATAAGTATTGTTGTGCCTCTTCTTATGGGCGTTACCGTCAATTCTCAACCAAATTTGTGGACCTTGTTGCTTCTGAATTTGGCTCGAAGAATCCAAAAGACGTTGGGACTTATAAGTCTGTTGATGAGAGAACATCTTCTTTGTCAATCCAAGATGGTGACGAAAAAAGCAATGAATATAGTTGTAGTAGTAGTAGTAGTGTGACCGTTGTAGAAAGTGTCGAGTTTGAGGATGTTCTTGAGAATAGAGTTGAAGGCGGGATCTGTGAAGTCAATGAAGGTGGTATTACTGATTTGACGAGAGTTACTGTTGGAGAGGAAAACAATAGTGAGGGTGTGCTCCTGAAGGAAAAAGTTGGGAAAGTTAATGTGGCATTTCGTGACCCTATAGAGTTGTATCAAGAACTCTGTAATGCTCAAAATAAAGAGAAGCTGAAGCGATCGGATTGGCAGACTATACAGGATGTATTCTCTTGTTTTGGAAAATCGGGATGGGCAGCCAATCAGGCTCTTGCAGTTTATATTGGAATGTCATTCTTCCCTACTGCCGTTAGCAAGTTCCGTGACTTCTTCTCCAAGAGATGTTCTTCTGAGATTGCAATGCACTTGGTTATGCTTGGTCCATGTGATGAAGCTGTTAAATTCTTGTTTCCCATATTTGTTGAGTATTGTATAGAAGAATTCCCTGGTGAGATCAGGCGGTTTAAGAGTATGATTGAGTCAGCAGACCTCACAAAACCTCACACATGGTTTCCTTTTGCACGAGCAATGAAACGTAAGATTATTTACCATTGTGGTCCAACAAACAGTGGTAAAACTTATAATGCATTACAACGTTTTATGGAAGCAAAAAAGGGTATTTATTGTAGTCCACTTAGGCTTCTGGCAATGGAAGTTTTTGATAAGGTCAATGCTCTTGGTGTTTACTGTAGTCTTCTTACTGGTCAAGAAAAGAAGAAAGTCCCTTTTTCAAATCATGTTGCTTGCACTGTAGAAATGGTCTCAAGTGATGAATTGTATGATGTTGCTGTTATTGATGAGATCCAGATGATGGCTGACCCATATAGAGGTTATGCATGGACAAGAGCATTACTTGGATTGAAGGCTGATGAGATTCACTTATGTGGTGATCCTAGTGTTTTGAATATTGTTAGGAGGATCTGTTTAGAAACAGGGGATGAATTGTATGAACAACATTATGACAGATTCAAACCACTAGTGGTTGAAGCCAAAACTCTATTGGGAGATCTTCGTAATGTCCTATCTGGGGATTGTATAGTTGCATTTTCAAGAAGAGAGATCTTTGAGGTTAAAATGGCAATTGAGAAATACACCAAGCATCGCTGCTGTGTCATTTATGGTGCCTTACCACCAGAGACTCGTAGGCAGCAAGCTAGCTTATTTAATGATCAAGATAATGAGTTTGATGTGCTGGTTGCGAGCGATGCTGTGGGTATGGGGTTAAATCTTAACATCAAAAGAGTTGTTTTTAATACTCTTTCAAAGTATAATGGTGACAAAAATGTTCCGGTTCCAGCATCACAAGTAAAACAGATTGCTGGAAGAGCTGGGAGGAGAGGCAGCCGATATCCAGAAGGATTGACAACTACCTTGCAACTGGAAGATCTGGATTACCTGATTGAGTGCTTAAAGCAGCCTTTTGATGAAGTTAAAAAGGTGGGTCTGTTTCCTTTCTTTGAGCAGGTTGAACTCTTTGCTGGGAAACTACCTATTGTTAGTTTCTCCCGGCTGCTTGAAAAGTTTAGTGAAAATTGCCGTCTTGATGGTTCATACTTCTTGTGTAAACATGATCATATAAAGAAGATTGCAAATATGTTGGAGAAGATTCAGGGACTATCCTTGGAAGATCGTTTCTATTTTTGTTTTGCTCCAGTTAATATCAGAGACCCAAAAGCTATGCACCATCTTCTTAGGTTTGCTTCGGTTTATAGTCAAAAAATCCCAGTTAATGTAGCGATGGGCATGCCGAAAGGATCTGCTAAAAATGATGAAGAGCTCTTAGATCTTGAGAGTAAGCATCAAGTCTTGTCTGCTTATCTGTGGTTGTCAAATCAGTTCAAAGAGGGAAGTTTTCCGTATGCAAAGAAGGTCGAGGCAATGGCAACAGACATTGCTGAACTATTGGGTCAATCTCTTGTCAAAGCTTGTTGGAAACCTGCTTCAAGGCATTCAGGGAAACCGGAGCCCCAACAAATGGAAGTTGGCCAGAGTAGGCCTAAAGAGCAACAAAAGGAAGTAGGCTACATGAGGCCTAAGTCACTGATCAAACCACATATGAAGTAAGTGATTCTAGTTGAGCTCATAAAATGGTTTTCCTGCTAGCAGCCAAATTCTAGTAAATCACTTGCACTTTTTAAATTTATTTTTGCTTGTTACTGTCTGTTTAACTTGTGTACTATTTATAAATATATCCTAATTACATTGGTTTCACAGTCTGTTGTGACTGATAAAGATTTCTCCCTTCTGCCAGGCCTTTTGTCACAAATACGCTTGGCTTTCCCATAATTATAGGCATTATACATGTACAAGCAAAACTGAATGAATGATAAAACATGACTCCTTTACTCAATTGACACAATTCTACTTATTTGCAATATGGATGCAAGCGAAATCAATACAGGCAGCCATTAGGGAAAAAAAACAAAGAAAATAAATTATTATATGGAACTTGAACCAATAAGTTAAATACTTTCATAAGTTGTCAACTGATTTCTTTTCTTCCTACCAGGAAAAGGCAAGAGGAGCACTCTAAGAAGGTGAAAGCATAGTGATTTTTGCAGGTACATGCACTACTAGTAGATTCACATTTAGACCAGTAGGCACGCCAGCTTACTTTGGATTGTTGAGTCTCCGTAGCTTCTCATGCATTTCCAAGTGTTTGCTGATCGTAGCACTTCTGAAATAGCCCTGCATATGCCTTTTGATCATCTTCTTGATTAGAGGATATGTTTATTTATTACTTAATTGTTTACTTATTGGGAAGTAGCCTTTAGTCAGTTTATCATTGGGATAAAAGATACCAGGCTCCCTTGTAATTTAACTTATTATGAGAATAAGTCTTTATATGTTTTTTTTTGTGATTTTTAATTAAAAAATCTTTTCTTAAACTTCTGTTGAAAAAATAACAAGAAAACACACATGATATGAACAATATACATGGACCATTCAAATGTTGTTGATATGGAGACCCAATCTAGTTATTAAATTCAACTCGAACCAATTAAATCAGTTATTTTAAAATTAGTAGTTTGAGTTGAGTTTAATTGGTTCGTGTTGCGTTTAAGAGTTAACTTAGATCATCATGTCAACAATATTTGATTTATCTAAGTATGTTATTCATATTACATGTATTTTGTCGTTATTTTTTATCATAAGCTTTTTTTTAAAAAAAAATTGAAAACTACAAACAATTGTTCAGTAATTTTATATATTAGAGATTTTTTTAAAATAAGTTAAATTACAAGGGAGTTTTGTATCTTTTACCTATTTTATTATTTACCATTATTTGATGCATGTATCAGATTTTGATATAGATTGTAGTGCTTGTCTTACAATATTTACTGAAACATTCATATATCTAATACCCTGCCTGTCCAGATGTATGCTAAACCTTCCAACTCATAATTGCAGTTATAGTTTTGGATAGATGACAATGTTAACAAACTGAATCAACAGTGAAATGTGCTTTCTCTGTCAGCCCCCTTCAGGATATGTGAATTGCCTTCTGTTCAAATGGCAAATTCATGAGCTGAGCTAAGCTGGTACGATTACCTAGGAGCAAGTGTTTTTTATGAGGATCTAGTTAAAAACGCAATCAGATTGTTGATCAGTCCTCTTAGTATCCTCCACAACATTTACTATACTACAAAGAGACTTTGTGATCGCAACTATGAAATCTGTTACCTTCTATTCGAATACTACTATGAAAAATCAGAGGAAATTGCATATTGGTGAAAAGCAATGGAAGTGTGCCGTAGGCAAGCGTTCTAACAATGTCAGGCCTTATTTTTCACCACCAGAGTATGATTTTAGTTTTAGAGGCTATCAGTTTTGTACACTTGCCCCTAGTTTTGTCACTATGTAAATTTTGTTTCTTTTCTATCAGTCGCTTATGTTATTTTTCTTCAACAAAAGCTTTTCTTTTCGTAATCATATCTCTGTGCCCACCAAGATTTTGGATCCAGCCGCTTTCATCAATCACCTGTAGAAGTTCTTGTGGTGGACTGCCTGCAAAAACCAAAGAAGAAAATCAGCTATACATTGGAAGGTTAAACGCAAACACTTCTACATGTTTTATAAGAAAGACTGGGTACGGCCTTACTTCCCTGTAGACTCCGTATCAATTTAATGAACTCTTTAATGAGGGGGGTCTTGTATGGAGGTCTGCTGGGATCAAATTTTGTACAGTAGCATCGCAGACCACACATCTGTGCTCATAAGGGCTTCCATTCCAAATTGTTTTTGGTCTACAATCGTCACACCACAGCAAGTGTTGGCATGGAGAGTTGGCCCACAACAACCTTCGCTGCTGGCACCCAAAGCACTTGCCCTGCTCCAGGCTTGTTTTGTATTTCTGTATACAGCAGCAAAGTCAATTGCTTTATTTGGTGTATCATTAGTAATAATGCTGTCAAGACTGAAAATGGACAGTAGAACTTTCCCATTCCTCACATCATAGAAATCAAATTCACGAAGAAAGAAGACTGATCTGTTATTCTGTTTTCTGGCAAGATCCTCCAGGACTGGATGGCTTTCTTGTGGTCTGATTTGCTTCCCTCTGAAGATTGATTCTGGTTTCAAAAATTCAAGAAACCTCGAGTTCTCTGTTACCGAACTTTCCTCTTTACTCGAGTAAGACGACTTTTGGGATACCTTAAGGCTGCTCATGGTCAAATCATCTCTTTCATAGTGAACAGATCGAAGATCCTCAGAGCTCCTTGAGTAATCAGAATCATCATCAACATCATTACTAAATGATGAAGCATAAGAGCACGGGCTGTGTATGGGGTCTGGAAGGGGTACAGGTTGTTGCACTGGAGGCTTTGAAAGGCTGGGAAGAAGTATCATGTGGTTGGCATGTTTTTGTCGACCAATAGGTATATATTTCATATGACAAAGATCAGGAAAAGACTTCAAGAAATCACTAAGCTTTGGGAAGCCAAGAGAGGCATGGTCCAGCTCGAGTCCAAAAGAAGCCCTGAAATCAGATTTGAGAGAAGAAAGAGCATATTCTCCTTCACTCTTCGTTACCTGTTGTAAGAAACTAGGGAGCCACCTTTTCAGAGTTTTCAGCCATGCAGGAATGTCTTGATTATGTGCTTGAGATTGAACAGAAGATGCCTTTGGTTTACCAGATATCAATTTGTCAACCCAAGATGTTAGTATGGGCGATTTATCCTCTTCCGGGGTCTTACAGTTAGATGTCTCTTTTATAGTCTTCTCTCCAACTGCCTGTAACTCTTGCATGTCTTTGGTGGTCTTAATATTGCATGTCGGGCAACTGGGGATCTCCTTTGTGTTCTTCTCCTTGTGTATCGCATGCTGAAGCAGATGGCGGAAATTCTGGTCTTCAAAATGATGAGATGATTTGTGACACCCAACTAGCAAGAGGCGTTTTGGGAAAACACTCGTGATTTCAACTTGCTTGCCCATGATAGTCACGTAGTGTGCTTCAACAGCTGCTGAAACGGACCAGCTATCTTCAAAGGTGACAAAGCCAAATCCTCGAGACTCTATTCTATCTCCCGTTTGAGTTCCAATTACTACTGCCTCATCTACTGAACCGAACTGCTCATGGAAAAATTTGCCCAGCGAACCTGTTTCAAGGACAAACAAATTACCGATCTCTTGTTTTGATCTGAGATGAGATTCCAAAAAGTGATGCAATAGATGGAGTTCACTCGTTTGTGAAATTATGGTTTGATGGTTAACGTTCAAATGAAGGATAAATGCAGCATATACTGTCACAGATATCTAACCCGAATCCAAGCCAGTAGGAAGACCTCCTACAAAGACTTTGTGTTCAAGATTCCTTGAAAAGGTGTAAGTCATGTCTCTTTTTGCCTTAGCCGGTAGAGGATTCTCGTCATCATGCACGTATAGGCAGTCAGTGCCTCTAACACAGCCACCTGGAGAGTTGAAGTATCTACAGACATCTCTCTTGACACTGGAGCATGTCCTATTATTATCCATAAGTGGTAGATAACTGTGAGACCAAACAGATTGAACATAAACTTGCAAGTTGTACAATCTCAAACTCAGCGTCAAATGAGCTGACAGAGACCTTTTGGTGATACTGCCGTGGGCTCCTGAGGTTGAAAGCTCATCGCAGTTAAAAGAGTTAAACTCATCCACTTGTAATGAAGCAGTTCGTTTCTGGTGAATAGATAGTGCACAATTTGCTGCATATATGAACAAGGAACATTGAGATTTGAGTACATTATGTAGCAATAACTTCTCTTCCCTATCAAATAATTTGGATTGGATTAGGTTTTCATCTTACATAGGCTAATATTGTTTGAGGTTAGAATGAACCGCATGTCTTGAGTCTCTGCAAGATCTATAGGTCTTTGTTTTCTGCGAGAGAAAATTAGCATTGGAAACACATGCCAGTACAGGAAATATGCATAGAGGAAGAAAGGGAAAAAAAATGTTGATATTTGAGGGGAGGGATAAGCTTGAAAAGAGAGCGGTTGTTTCTAACCGCAAATTGAAGACTTCAGTGCTTGCTCCCCAACGTAAGAGAAGCTCAACGCAATCCTTCAAGTCATTCTTCACCGCAAAAAATAGTGGGGTTTCTTTACTTTCTGTTCTACAGTTGATGCAATCTGGATCTATCAATAGAAGCACCTGTCGTCGATTTGAGGTCAGACCAAAATCTCAACGTTGATAATTTCAGATTTAAATAAGCTACGAATACCTGAAGAGCCTCTGTATTTCCACTTGCGGCTGCCATATGAACTGCATTTAGCCCCAACTTGTTTTTCTGGCTTACTCGAGCCCCATGCTTAAGTAAGACCCATACTATCCTGTAAATATGGAAACAATTAGAGTCCGAATGGACAGGTGATGTTTGTTAATGGATGCTTGTCTGTATTCTCGTGAATGAACATGAGAGAAAGAGGGAAAGAGAGAGACTGGAGATGCTTAGGACTGGAGCCCTTTGATGACTTGAGGCACCAATGAAGAGCAGTATTTCCTTCAGCGTCAACATCATTTATGTCTGTGTTACCCTTCAAAAGCAACTCGATGACGGCTTCGTCTCCTGCCTAAAAGAATGCAAAGCAGGCTCTCATCATGGGTTTCAATAGAGTAATAGATCACAGTTGCATGTAATATATAAAAACACAAGCTGCTTGGATATGCCTTTTCATGAAAGATCATACTCACAAACCAGAGGCCCCTTGGAATTAATAACAACGTATAACAATAAACATTCGACGATAAACGTCTAAAACGTATCATCTGTGCTAGTTACGTAACAGGCTTCTTCATGCAAAGAATTGAAATAAATGTTATACATGTCTATATACATGTATAAACATAAACATAAACACCAAGTTTTTGAGTGACAGAAATAGAGCTCATCGGAAAATGAGCAAGGGAGTAAGAAAAAAAGGAAAAAAAATATAGTAAATAATAATAATGGAGTTTTAAAAAATCGTGCAACCAAATGTTCCAAGTTCTAACAGAGAAATCATGACTTTATTAACAGATGCGAAGTAAAAGACAGACGGACGGAGTAGAGAGTTGAAACGATGATAGTTGTACGCCGTTACATGCATGGAGTCTGCATGAAGTATTCTAGTGGAGGCGCAAGATGCATTCGCTTTTCCAGAGGCGACGCCTTCTTACTGCGATTTCAGAAGCAAGCTGCAAGCCTGAAAGCTTTATTTATCATTATGCATCATGCACCTGTTTGTCCGTAAGCTGTGGTCCCACAACTACTCGAATGAGTCCAAAGGCCTCGGAGGCTCGGGCAGCAGTACTTTTTGGTCCTCAAATTTACCAGAATGTCCAGGTCTTTACGCAAAGACGAGAGCTTTAGTACGCTAAAACTGCCGTCTGCTTATTGCTTAACCGAAACCCAACTAGCGACCTATCGTTTCCACTTACGAATGATTAATGACTACAGGAAAATTATAAAAGGAAGTGTCTGACCTGTGACGCCAAGATTAACGGTGATGCTGCCTTCTTGTCCGTATAGCCGTTTTGAGGAACTACATCGAAGAGCTGAAGCAACTCAATCTCGCGGAGCAAGAGCTTCCTTTTCTCGGCGCTCTTGCTCCTAGAAGGTGAAGAGTTCTTTTTTATTGCTCTTAATGACGACGCACCCTGGCCAAGAGCCAGCGCCTCCCTGATCACGAATTCATAAATCGTGGTCTCTTGTTTGGAACCCGAATCAGTTTCATGCAACACCAAGAGCATATCCTTTATTCTCTCAGCCACTACTATGATGAGAATAGCCAAGTCCACTACACGCCCCCCCATGGCACATCCATAAGCCACCTGGTCGAGTTCCTTGGTCTTCTCGCTAAGAAGCTTTACCGTCGTTAAATCCTACACACATCACATCGATATCATCCAATCAAACAGTCCTCTTTCGTAACAAAGCCAGTTGCTGGCTGCTTTCTGAGTAACCAAACGAGGTATAACAAAAAGTTTCACCTTTTCATTGAGTTGAACGACCAAATC
Organism: Erythroxylum areolatum; assembly: GCA_024520975.1. Taxonomy (NCBI): domain Eukaryota; kingdom Viridiplantae; phylum Streptophyta; class Magnoliopsida; order Malpighiales; family Erythroxylaceae; genus Erythroxylum; species Erythroxylum areolatum. Next base: position 46,317,284 of record JANIJH010000001.1, on the reverse strand, counting down.
TTCAATGCAGAGGTCATCGGGATTCCAAGTCACACCCACTCTGGATTCACAAGCAATTAAAGCAAAAATGGCAAATGCGAAACATTATTGGCAGGCATGGACAACCGAAATTAAGAAACGAACCGGAAATGGAAAAAGCAGCATTTCCCAAAAAATCTACACCTTTAAAGCAACTGATCGAAAATACACAAAGTACAACTTAGTGAATAAGTAAATGAGAGAAAAGCAATACTTTCTAAAAAAAAGAAAAAGAGACCGTGTTTGTTTCGACGTTACCTGAGAGTGGACAGTGCCAGCTCCAGAGGAAGGAGTGCGCGTTCGTCTCTAGTCCTCAGGTCCGCACGCGCGCGTTTCTTCAACAACATTTCAACGCAACGTGCCGCGTTAGCCACGGCAGCCGAGTGCAACGGCGCCTTCCCGAACTCATCCACCTCGTTGACTAGTGGCACCGCACCAAGGTCGCCGTTGACCAGCAATGCGGCGCAGTTGACGGCGTCGAACTTACAGCAGAGATGGAGAAGCTTGGAGACCGAGGCTCGATCAGCAAAAGAGGCTCCGTTTGAAAGAGATGTTAGCAGAGGTTTGTCGTCTTGTGCGATGGCTTTGATTATGCTTGATTCAAACTCGCAATCTTCATTTCTCTCTTCTTCTTCTTCACTGATACCTGACTCCATAGCTCAAACTTTGGAGATCAAGTCTACATATTTCCCGCGATTCAGTGAAAGTTAGCTCAAGCTCATGAGAGAGCAGGGAAAATGATAACCAAAGAGAGAAGATTTCGAGAAAGTTCGATTGAAGAAGCTCCAAAATTTCGTCTTCGTCAAGTAAGCTCAAACCCTAGCGAGGAGACGTCTCTATCGCCATGGGAGAGAGAGGACGATGCTCTTTGATACAGTTACAATTTATAGAGGGATGTTGCCTGAATAGACGAAAGTAGCCCTATTTGAATCGTACAGTCTGGTTAAAAAACAGTAAACAACGAAGGGCATTTCCCGGAATTGGAACATCTCCAATACTTCATGTGACGTGATATGATGTTTAGGACAATTAAAATGAAGTATACTCCCCTCATATATATATCCGACGGTTTAAAATTTGGATTTATATCTTCATTTCTTACCATAAACCTGTTCAAGCGAAAATTAGTTTAGGTATGAATAATTTAGAAGTGCATTTTTATAATTAAGACCCTCCTATGATACTTTATGAGTAATTAAAAAAATAGAAGTATACTAAAATATGAAGCAATTAGATTTATTATTTAAAAAAATAATATTTTATTATTTTAAATTACTAAATAACTATTTTTTGGAATTAAAATAAAAGTTTTAAATTTTTTGTCAAATTATCTTAAAAATTATCATGTAATTATTTATTTTATGTATAATTATTTTGTCACATCTTAACAGTAACTAATTAAAATAATATAAAAGAAATTTAATTAAATTTATTTTATTAAGTACAATATTGCAAAGTAATTTTTAGACATTAAAATAATAAAAATGATATTTAGTATTAATAAAATTATAATCAAAACTTAATCTTTTAATAATATTTTAAAAAACCAATTCTATATTTTAATATTCAATCAATCAACTTTTTGGTTCAGTTTTTAATTTTTTAATTTGATTTAGTTTAATAATCTTTATTGTTAAAGACTAATTGATAATCAGTTTGTTTTTGTAAATTATTCAATTTTTATAAAATAAAATTAAACAATTAATTTTTATTTAACAATTTCAATTTTTAAACAAAGTTTAAATTTTTAGTATAAATAATTTTTTTCAATCATTTTTTAAATTCTTTAATTTTATTTAATATTAAACCTCTCTACTATGTAAAGATAAGGTTACGTACTATCAAACTCCCTAAACCTCGCTTCAATGTGAAACTTTAGAGTATGATAATGATGATGATAATTTAACCAATTTTATAATAATCTAATCATTTTTTAAATTCTTTAATTTTATTAAATATTTAACTAATTTTATAATAATACTAATTAAACCTTTAAATCTTAAATTTCTTATCTTACCACTTTAACTTCAAATCCGATTTTTAAAATATAAAATAAAACAAAAATAGGTGACTAATATTCTAATATATTCGAATCAATAATTAACTTAATTTTTTAAATTAATTTAATTTAAGGACTAACTTTTACTGTCACACACGACATGGGCAATCTTCTCCTTACCGCTTAGGTTGGCAATGGCAAGAACATTCGATTCTTTAATGGAGGCGTATCATTTCATGTGTTATGCAGCGTTTTTTTTTTTTTAAGCATTAGTAATCCAACTTTGAGAAACGAGAACGGCATTCAACACAGAGAAGCATTCCTGTTTCATGATAATATTTTACAGGGTCGTCTTCTCCAAAATCACCAGGTCAGTTGCGACCAACATATCAGTGTTTTAACTTCCAAAACCCACCTCAAAAAATGTTCTTGTTTCCTCTTGTCACTCACATCACTGAACTAAAACCATAAAAGAAGACAATGGGATGGAACCTGATGGAGCTGGGATTAATGCCCTGGTTGTCCAGCACAAGCAGTTGGCGACCGATGAAACTGTGCAGCACCATTAGGAGGTACGAAGAGACTCCGGTTTTGAACATTTCTTGAGAAGCCAGGCCGTGTTCCGGGTCGAGCAAATGGATTGGATCCAGTACGTTCTGCTTGCATGGCCTGAAAGTAGGCTGAAGAGCAGGCCATGTCCTTGTAATGTGGCAGCGGTTTGAGCACTTCAACAACTTCACTCATTAGAGGTCTTGCTTTAGGATCACGATTAAGACAATGTGCAGCCAGATGGATTGCCTTCTGTGCGCCTTTGATCGAGAAGCGTCCTTCAAGCTGAGGGTCTATCAGTCGATACAGTCTTCGCCTTTCAACAAGATATGGCCGAGCCCATTCCACTAGATTATGTTCGCCAATTGGTCGGTTTTTATCCATGGATCGACGACCGGCTAACATTTCAAGTAAGACCACCCCAAAGCTATAGACATCACTTTTCGATGTAAGATGACCTGAGCCAAAAGGTTAGAGGAGTTTATGCAAAGTTCAAAACAATGTATTACTTGAATGCATGCAAGAGATCAAGAGAGATTATTTCTCAGAAGTTCAATTTACTTCTTACCCTTGCAATAATGAGAAAGGCTAGCTAGACTAACATGTAAAAGTCCTAAATATAGTTTGTTCTCCTTGGAACTAAAAACCCAAAATTTGAAGAATATTTCTAAAAGGTATATCAAGTATGAGTATACACAAACATACGAATGATATTGAAAACATATCATCCGAAGTAGTGCTATTGTTATCATTAACAAAGGAAATTACTGGTACGATGCCAAAATTACCGTCTAATTGATAAAACAATCAATAGCAGGCTGGAAGGTCAGAAGTTTATGAGTAAAAGTTTCTCAGATAACGTGCTTCGTTACAAGAAAGTTAAAATCTTTCAGAAATTTATGTGGAAACTAGTCAGAAGATCAACAGAAGCAGGAGATTATTGTGGTTGAAAACAAAACAAGAGAAATGCGTTTGTCTTTTCGTGGATAAAAGGGCGACTGATTCATGTCCCTTCCATTGATGCACAACACACAAGTGCATAACAAACAAGTGCGGTTAGACAAAAAAAATGAAAGATAGACTTAGCAACATGAGATTCACATTTAAGGAATAAGCACTTAAAAATGATAAAGTTACATGGTAATAAATAAGAGTTCGTCAAGTTTTTCGGGTCTACCTGTCATCACATACTCAGGGGCAGCATAACCATATGTTCCCATTACACGGGTAGAAACATGAGTCTTATCTCCCACTGGACCATCTTTGGCAAGTCCAAAGTCGGAAAGCTTGGCATTATAGTCCTGTAATAGAGACAAGGATACTTAGGAAAGTTAACAACACCAAAGTAAATGACTTTTCAATGATAATATTCACTCACTGAATCTAGCAAGATATTAGATGTTTTAAAATCTCGATATATCACTGGCTGTTCAGCTTCCTCATGGAGAAAGGCAAGGCCCTTAGCAGCACCGTAAGCTATTTTCATTCTGATGGGCCAAGGGAGAGGTAAGGACCCTGGAACGTTGAAGTTGTTACAGAAATGTGCAATGAGTCCAGTGGTGAAACATAGACTGGTGAAAAAGAATCATCCATGAAATGATACAGAAAGGAAATGTTTTCGGAAGATAATACTGTAAGAAATGAAATCTTCCGAACATGTCATAATGAAGTATGCTTTCCCTAAATGCTATATATACACAAGGTTTACATTTAATCAAGACGCCAAACAGATCAAAAAGAATTGAAGAAAATCAATTTTTTCATTAATCTATCCATGTGCAAACTAGAAAATATGATACACCTAGGTTTAGTCCCCCGAGAATGAAATGCACATACAAACCAATATTAGCTTATTAATAGAGTAAATTCACAATTCAGGCTCTTAAATCAAAAGAAGTTTCTACCTTAAGAAAAAAGCTCCAATAATCGGCTCAAATATGAAAAAAAATTGTTATTTTCTACAGGAGCTTAGTGGCTTGAGCTTTATTTTGATCCCCTTAACTTGTCAATCAAGTGACAGAGAAAAACTACAGTAGGCTGTAATCTAATTGACTATTGGTCCAATACTCCAATGTAACTTCGCAATTTTATGAAGAATAGACAGTTAACTGAGATGAGTTCAACCACTCACTTCTGAAAAGGTGATTCTCTAAGCTTCCTCGAGGCATGAACTCGTAAACAAGCAGCCTTTGATCATCCTCAATGCAGTAACCAATTAATTTAACCAAATTGGGATGTAGAAGTTCACCGAGATAATTAATTTCAGCCTGCATTACGGAGATAATGCACAATAATACTAGTATGTATTCAGATAATTACACAGTAAGCTTCAATCATAAAAGTGGTAATACAAATAGAAATAGTTTGCAACCAGAAAAAATAAGTGAAATTTTATATGCACCAAATTAGAATCGGATCTCTTACAAGCCATTCTTTGTGACCCTGAAGTCCGTCATGGTTGAGTGTCTTTACTGCAACAGGAAGCCCTGTGCCAGGTTTGACTGGAGTAGTTCCATTCTCATTTATCCAGCCTTTGAACACACAACCAAAACCACCTTCACCAAGAAGACTCTCGGGTCTAAAATTCCTTGTAGCTGACTTAAGAGCATTAAAGGAGAATTTTCGTAGTTGAGAGGATATTCTAAGTTCATCCCCAGCTTTTGGAGTTGATGGAGTGCTTTCGGCAATGCTGGTGGCTGAAGAGGATCCTACTGGTACAACAGGTTGGTCTGTGCTGGTATCATTTGTAGATTTACTATCCGCTGAATTACACACAAGACAACAGTATAAAGGTACACATAATGTAGTATTAACTACCTATGCCATATATGGAACAATTAAGGTACTACAAAACCAGAGAGATAATATACATCAAAATAACTCCAGAATAGCATGTTTATCGACAAGCATTCGAAGACATTTGCTTTTACTTTAAATGCAAATACCACCTTTCTTGATCTATTCATAGCCGAAACTGCCTACAACACTTGTAATTGGATCAACCACAAGAGATAATAAATACATGAAAAACACTATATTTCTCATATATCACTTCTGTAAATGGGAAATAAATAAATGAAGACATGTAGTTAATGCATTAATGTGTTACTAATAGATTGATTTCTAACCATTTGACTTGAGTATTACTACACAGAAAGAAAGAAGTCTATGAAATTGGGTTCACTTATACCAAGACAACAAGAGTTTGTCGTTTGCAACAACATCCATCGTATCTTGCATGAAGGCAATTCACACATTAACTCGAATGTAGAAGGAAAGGCATCCGAGTTGCTTTACATTTTTTAAGTTCAGGGTCTATTTTAACCATCTCACTTTCTTCATTTACAGTCAATATACGACTAAGTAGGGCTCTCAAGCCATTTGGAATCAGGATTATAACATCTTTCCAAGACATTTTAACTCTAGCTCATAATTCTGCGTTACAGTAACATTTTGCAAGAACTTATGTATAAGTCGCAACTCTCTTCCGTAAAATTTCTCTCTAATGTAAATGAAAGGTCTGACATTTATGTGCATTAAGAAAATGTGGTGGGCTGGTTGCTGCTGTTCCTTGAATCAGACAGCATAAGATGCTCTCATGCTCAATCGTACCTGACCTGCTCTATATACAAAATATTCATGGTGGAAGCTCCAGAACTTCTAAAAGATAAAATGTTTCATAATGAATCGCAGAAATTAATGCAAACAATCATATAAATTCTAGATGTTTCAATAAATATCATCTCTTGCATGCACATCTTGGGACGGATGCCATACATATTAGCGTAAAGGTTGAGATACGACACCGGGTTTAAACAAACACAAACTATAACCACTAAACTGAACCGTTATGTTTCTGTTATTCAACTAGTACATAAGCCAAAGAGAGAAAAATAATAATAAATTAGACAGCCGCAACTGCAGCAACAGCTGTAGCAAAGTGCGCAGGACAACTAAATAGCATCCAAATCTTCAACAGTTGGAAGATGTCGGATAAAGAGTCCTAATATAGCACACAAAAAATGAATCTACTTAGATTCAAATTAGTATATAAAAGTAATACGACAATACAGCATCATAAGTAATCCAACAAAGACCAAAGAGATACAAAGAATATATAATCAATCAGCAAGATCCCACCAGCCTATATTTGTCAACTGAAGGAAGTCAATGGACATCACCAAATACCAAATTTAGAAGCTCAAACATAAAATAATAGGCTGTAGAAGAGACGGAATCATCCAAATTGAAAATATATTTGGGCACTGCAAACAAATCATTCGACAAAACTGTGAAATGGAACCGTACCATATTGGGTGCTGGTATCACTTGTGGAGTCATCGTCCTTGGCAGTTGAAGAAATGCAGCTTGTCATTAGCCTAAATTTGATCCAACACCCAGTAACCTCAGCAGAGTCATCTTTCTTCTTCTTTGCTTTTGTCTTGTGTTGTTTCGAACCAGCCACGTTAACAGAGTCAGGTCCAGGTCCTAAACCCATCTTCTTAGAACCTTAAGCTTGTATAAACTTCCCGTTTCATATAGCTACCTTATCGCCCCAAACAATATCCATTTGACCCTCATAAACGACTCCAAACCCATCAAAGTGGGAACACGAAAATGTCCCTATCAACAATGATAAGCTAACCCAAATAGGCCAAAAAATCACAGAATGCAAAAACCAAATACAAATCAGACCTCTACAAAATCCATACAAAAAGCTAGCTCCTTTGTCAATCTATATCAGCATACGAGTCCCAAAAAACAAAAACAAAATGAGTTGAACCCGGGTGAGGAAATCCGGTCTAGAACAGTAAAATCGCCATAACAGAGACGAACCTAGATCAGAAAATGCACATGCAAGGCAACAAAACAGAGCTAACTTCAGACAACATTAGAGCGTACAAATTCAGAATCTTTGACAGGAAGCCACCGGAACTGAACAACAAGCCAAAAAAATAAAAGCATCGAGTGAAGAGTGTACTTAAATTTCGTGCCTTGTTTCAGCTCACCAACTCCCACGCTGCATTGCCTAGTCAAGACCAAGCTCCACGAGCAAACCCATCAATGTCGTTTCTCTAGAAAGACTGAAAATGGTGAAAAAAAAGAGGTAAAGATTGTGTCTTTGTGGGCTCCCAAAGCCATTTAAAGCCGCTAGAGTGAAAGAAAGAGAGATAAGGAGAAAGGGAAAACGTGCGTTACATGCGTGAAAAGGAGCGAACGGAGAGGGAAGTTTTAAAGCGTCCAATGTTTTAGAGACAATAAGATCAAACCAAAACGACCATAGATACTCTGGTTGGTTTTCCTTTTCTTTTTAACTTACCGTCTCCATTTGTTCGTTGGAACTTGGAAGTAGGGGCCACAATGGGTTTGAGTTTCGGGCCTGCACAGGCTCAAGTCCGGCCCAATGCTGTTGTTGGGTTCAGACCGTATTGGCCGAAGCCCGGGTCTAACTTAACCCTATTCAAGCTATTTTTATAATAAAAATATAAAAATGATGTCATTTTATTAAAAAAAACATTGCTTTGCTTATAAGTATCAAGTCTTGGGTTAGGTTAGTTGACTTCGAGCTAAGTTAAGCCAGACCTAAATGTCATCTTTAAATGTAAGAACAAATCCTACAATGCATATCTCTAACCAATAACCATATGTTTTGTCATTCATTAGCCACATTATATAACTTCCTATTTTTCCTTCATATGATACCTTAGAATGAGATGTTTATATAGTTATTGTAATTTTGCTTGTGATGCAAACCTCGCTTACAATTTTGTTTATTCTAAAAAATATTCTTATTTTTTAAAATATTTCATAAATATTTTATATGAAAATTTTAAAATTGCTTCTTTTATTAAGTTTTTGTCTGAAGTGATAATAGATCAGATCTAAGGATCTTAGAGTTCGAGTTGGATTCAAAAAATCTCAAATTTGAATATCATACCTCGTGTTTAAACTTGATCAAGATTAAACATTAGAATTTGAGTTCAAGTTCAATTTAATATATTTTAACTCGATTATTATAGGTTAAATTAATTCGATAATCTTGTTTGACAATCAATAGGTTGCGTTGGCGGTTAGTTGAAACTACAAGAAATGACTGAAATACCGATGAAAAATTTCATCTATAAATGGGAGAATTTCGTTGGTAATTAATATTACCAACGGAATTTAGTAGCAGAGAAATCGGTCGCTAAAGGTGCCGTAGTTAAAATTACCGACCGTCATTTTTCGTCGGTATTTTACCAACGGTATTAACGATGGTAATTTATTGTCGGAAATAATTTCACGACGGAATAAGTTAACTGAATTTCGATCGGTGAAATTTAGCAACGGATTCTTTTCCGTCGGCGATCCGTAAGTAATTGCCTAAAAACCTCAACCAATTCACCGACGGTGATGTCTACCGTCGATAAAACTCTTCAACATTTCCGACGGAATATTTTTCCGTTGGTAAAAACTAATTAAATTTTTTTCATTCCAATGTTATGTGTTGGGATTTCTACTGATTACCTGGTATTCTTAAACCAGAAACTTGACAAAGATTTGTGATTTTGCAGATATAAACTTGCAGAAAATTAAAGAAGACAGATTTTACTTGGTTCGATAGCACTAAGCTACCTACATCCAAGGTTCC
>JANIJH010000001.1:46293668-46307987 GCA_024520975.1 Erythroxylum areolatum | reverse complement strand
ATTTGAACCAACTTTATAAAATTAATAATTAAAAAACATAGACCATTAATTATAAATGTAAATAGAGATGAAAAAAAATAAACTATTATCGAATAAGAGAATCCAATTAGTGTTAGTTATAGTTGTTAAAAGTATGGATTTACGGTATCATTGAAAGAGGAAAGGAAGGAGAAGTGACTAACCTGTTGGATGCCACAACGACGACTAGGCGACAGGCGGCGACCGGCGGCGTTGGAGGACAAAGAACGAAGAAGAAAGGAGAAGGATCAAGCAGCTAGGGCGGAAAGGAGAGAAGCTCGAGCAGCTGGGTGCGGGAGAGGAAGAAATGAGAAGGAAAAGGAGGGTTTAACCATTTATCAAATGACGTCGTTTTGGTTTTAATCAAGGAGTTGAATCTGACGTTTTTATTGATCACTTTATCGATCGAAATGTGTGTCGGTAAATATCCTCACCAACACTCAGCGACGGAATATTTTACCGTCACAACCATCTTCGCTGACGATTATACATCTTCGGTCGGTAATTGCAACAGTTTTAATACTGTCGGTAATATTCCGTTGCAATTCAACATTTTTCTTGTTGTGTGATTTGACTAGTGGATAATATTAATTGTTTATTTAAAATTATTTGATAAAATTAATTGTTTAGTATTAACTGTTTATATGTAAAATGACTTATAATGATATGACTTTAAAATTTATAAAGACAAGAGTATTATACCTTAATATTTCTTTAAATATTCTCGTAAAAATTTAGGTAAAACGAAGAAGTCAGCATCATTATTTTAAAGTTAAAGGAAGACCGTATATAATGGGATGATAACTTTTTGTGCACTCTGAATTAAATTTGATATTAATTCAGCTTAAAAAATTATAATTAAATATATTAAATTTAAATAATAAACTTATTATCTCTATCTCTTTGAATAGTTTGTAATAACTTTTAGATATAAAAGTCTTTTAGCTTCTTAATTTCTCAGCTATAGGAGGAAAAGTCAAATTTCTCAACTACGGGAGGAAAACTCTTCTCATATGAGCGTTTTCAAAATCAGTGGATTAAGTTCAATCAGTCAATCTAATAAACTAATTACTAATATAATTATCAGCAGTTTAACATTGTCAAACAGCTAAAACCTTTTAATTTGACAAAAATAATTGGTAAGCTATTTCTCGTAACTGAATAAAAAACGAATAACTTGTTAAATTTAAAATTAAAGTCAATTAAGTTACAATTGATTCATTAATTTCGAGTCAATGTAAATTCAATATAGATATTTTAATATTAAAACCTATTAATTAGTTAGAAAATAATTCGTATTAAAACAATTTAATAAATGATTAATAAAAAGTTAAACTTCTAACATCATAAAATATTTTTTAATAATTTAAATATAGTAAATATTTTTTAAAAAATAAGTAAAATAAATTGAAAGGTTTGATATGATTTTTGCCAAAATTTTCTTGATTATTTCATTAAATTGAATTTGATTATTGATATTCTTATCTAATTAATTTAACATAGTAGCCCGTAATTTTGATATATGGACTCTTTATAAAGTTTTAGGGACAAGGCCCAAAGGCCCGATCAACGAGACAAGTTACTCACCAACCTACAAATTACAAGCCCAACCACACTTTGATGGGATTGTGGTGTATGTCCAATTGGCCAAACCTAAATCCACGTCATTCTAAATTAAGATCAAATTTAATTTTTAATTTATAAACTAAAATGTCATTTTAAAAAGTTAAAATTAAAACAATGTTAATTTATAGAGGAGATTCAAATCGGCTTCCAAACTCGATCCTAGTTCAAAGTCTATTAACTTAATTCATTAGTCTCAAATCATGTCAAACTTAATTTGTCAAGATTAATTTAAACTTTCCAAATCTAAATGCCTTTGTTTTGATCATGATTTCCAATTTCGTTTCGTACCAAACGGTAAAAGAACGGTACGAAATAGAAGTATTTATATACCGAGTATAAATATTGATCAGTACGGGCCTGTTTTTTCTGATATCGGCCAATACCGACTGATATTTATAATATCGACTATATATCGATCAGTACCGAAATTTTAGAAAAATATAGGAACTAAGTTGTAAAATTTTCAAAAAAAATTTAAATTTTAACTCCCTCCCACCTCTCTCCCATTTTCGTTTTTCCAAAGATTTTTTAATTTGTTATTTAGTTAAATTTTTATTGTGATTTATTAAATTATTTTTAAAATAAAATAAATTTTTATTACTAATAATAATTTTACATTAAATAAAAATTAAAAATAAATTATTTATTTTAATCTTTTATATAATATTTATAATAAAGTATTAGCAAAAATATGTTATTTTTAAAATAATAATTTAAAAATTATTGTTTATAAACTAATATTTATTTCATATATTTTAATTATTAAATAAAATTTTATTTGAAATGTATATTTTTAAAAAATATTTTAAATTTAATTTAATTTATAAATTTATAATTTATAATTTTAGTTATAATTAATTTTAATTAATTAAATATATAATATATTTAATTAATAGTAAATTAAATAATATATATTTTTTAATGTTTCAATTCTACTTGATTATTCCCTTATTACGAATTCTTGTTATAAATTATAATAATTTGAGAGTTAAGAATATTTATTATTATTTTTATTGGATGTGTTGATGTAATTATTATTTATTATATAATGAAATTTTAAATTATAATATTTTAAATACTTTATATTGTTCTTAATTTTATATTTATATAATAATGATTGTCTTTTTTAGTATAAATTGTTATTATTATTTATATGTGAAATATTTTAAAATTATTGTCATTTCATATTAATTGTGATTATTAATTATTATTTTGATATTTAGAGATATGGTTAAAAATATATAGTACAACTGTACAATATGATAATGGACTATTTTGTAATTTTAAAAAAATTCACGAACTATTCATAAATTTAAAAAATTACCTGAAATGATATTCGATATTGACTGATACCGATACAATACCGTATTAAAACCCAATCTGGTACTAAATCCAGTACGATATTCGCGAATTATTGATGATATAACAATAGTTACAGGTCTATTTGTGCCCTAAACCTAGCCAGTAACCTTAATATTAAAGTCAATTACACTTCAAAATAATTAGTACACAACTTATTCTATCAAACAATTTTTTCTATAATTTTTAAAAAGTTTTAATCTAATTTTATCACAAACGCCCCTATTATTAAAATTCATTAATTGTTATATGATATTGTGTTAAAATTATAAATAAATTAATAAAATATAATGGTGTGTTCTCTTATATTTGTTTTAGTTTTTCATTTATTTTATTATTGCTAAAATTCTTAAACCTTAATACAGAATATTAAAATTATAAAAAATAACAAATTAATAAAATATAATATTGGAATTTAGACAATTATTATAAATTCGGAAAGAGTATATATTATGAGAAATATATTTAAAATAATAAATTGTAGAGAAATCAAGCGCAATTAATTCTTAATATTAAAACCTCTATTATGATGTCTATATAATGTGATTAATATTGTATTATATCTTAAATTCTATAATATATTTATGTAACCATCTCTCTAATCTAAGATCTTGATATTGTAACACACTTTCAAAATTAATATCAAATCAAGAGTCAACTATTGATAACAATTGATCTATGTTTAGGTTTCAGATAAATTCTACAGAGTTTAGGATATCGTCTCATACCTATTAGTATCAGACCAAAATCGGTACGAAGCAGAGAGTTGATTATACCGGATTTAAATATTAGTTAGTACTAGCCCGTTTTGGATGATACCGGTTAGTACTATCTGATATTTTGAATACCGACTGGTATCAAAAATTTTAAAAATTAAAGGAATTTTTTTACAAAATTTTCAAAAAAATTTAAATTCTTCCTCCCTCCCTCCCACCTCTCATTTTCAATTTTTTTAAATTAGTTATTTTATTTATTTCAACTTTTATAATTATTGTTAATTTTTAATTTTTGTTTTTAAAATTAAAATAAATATATTTATTACTAATAATAATTTTAAATTAAATACATCTTAAAATAAAAAATTTTATTTAAATTTATTTAAATATTTTATATAATATTTATTAATAAAGTAATAATAAAAATGTTTTTTTAAATAAATAATTTAAAAATTATTATTTATAAACTAATATTTATTTTATATATTTTAAATTATTAAATCAAAATTTATATGAAATTTATATATTTTAAATTTATTAATAATTATTAAATTAATGTTATAAATTAAATTAAAATTGTGATTATTATTTATTATTATAATTTTTGAAGACATGGTTAAAAATATATAATACAATTGTATAATATGACAATGAACTATTTTGTAAATTTTAAAAGAATTCATAGACTATTTCATAAATTTAAAAAATTACTCGAAATGGTATCCGATATTAACCGATACTAGTACAGTACTGTACTATAATCGAATTCAACACCAAGTCCGGTACGGTATTCGTAACATTGGTAATTACTGAAACTAGTTAGTACAACTAATGATTAAAAAATTTAACCAGTTCAACCGATTTAATAGTAAAAATTTTAAAACTTTCAATTTTTCATTTCAATTTTTATTTTTTTGGTTTAGTTTTAACTTTTTAATTCGATTTACTTTAGTAATTCTGATTATTAAAAATCGATCAATTTATTAATTAATCAATAAGACTTTATAAATTAATAAGTTCTTGTAAACTAAAATAAATGAATTAATTCTCATTTAACGATTTTTTTAATTAAACTTCAAAATTGTTAATGAATAATGATAATTAATTTTCAACATATTTTAAATTATTTAATTTTTGCCAATTTTTATGGTAATTGATATCGGTTGAACTTCTTATTTTATTAGTTTAATGTTTGTTTGAGTTTTAAAAATATTTAATTACAAAACACATAGGATTCCTTACAAGTGACCCCATGCTAGTTCTGAATGTCCAAACATTTCCTTGGTCTCCTAACAACAATGATGCCATCTGAGATTCTGAATTGACAACAACATATCATGGAATAGGTTTCTTCTCCAAGGATTATCCCTTCTAGTTTTGGTACCTTTGTGACCCTTAGCTTTTGTTAGAACATGTGCATAGAATAAGTTGTTGAGGTTCAAGAGAATTTAGTCTCAGGGATGTTAATGAACTAAATTAGACTCCATATTAACTTAAATTTTTTATTGAATTAAGTCGGACCAAAAATTTTAGAATAAGTTGTTAATGAGTCAGACTAAACTCGAACTTATATTAATTTAAAACTTCGGTTTGATGTGGAGATATTGATACATTTTTCCTAATTTTAACTTATGAAAAATTAGTCAACAAAGTTTTTTCAAAGAAAAATTATTTATTTAGTCCTTAATTTTTATTAAAATGTATTTAATGTGTTAATTTTGAACTTGTAAATTATATTTTAATGAGATAAGCGTAGACTAAAGAAATATATCTAACTATATAATTTACAAGCTCAAGTTTATATGGAACTTATTTAGTCTTTAAATATTTATTAAAAATGTATTTAGTATGTTAATTCTAAAATTGTAAATTCTATTTTGAAATACCTTCTAATCTTTTAATTTGAAGAAGAAACAAATAAAAAAATTAAATCATCAAAAAATTTAATAGAAAAAAAGGAATTTTAGGAATCTACTCACTTCTTCAACTTTTGTCGTCTTCAAATCATGACGGTACTTAAATTATACTTGCATTGGTAACTGTGAAAAATCCAAACATACCCAAAAGTGAAACGAGGAGATCTCTTCTACTCTTAGTCTAAACCTAGTCTGTAGAAGGTGGAAAGGTTTAGATAAGTGAAAAAAAAAGTCAATCTTGGAGTAATTAACTGTTCTAATTAAAGTTTAAGAGAGTTGACTAGGCTTAACACTCATGTGCAATGCAGTAACCTTCCAAGATTAAACAAATAATCAAAGCTTAGTGTCCACGATACTCCATTATCCTTTGGTGTCGAGCAACACAAATAACAGACATGCAGAGAATTCCGGTGATGTTGGATTTATTAGAGTAGCATGTGTTTATTTATTTATTGATTACGTGCTAAGAATATGCATTAGCGTAGCAACAGCATCCTTATGTACATGACAGTAGCATAGCAACAGCATGCCAGAAGAGGTGTAAGATTATGCTTAACAAATCAGTGTATATATTGCCCACAGTACTACTTCGGTTGACCCTCACAAGCTTAACATTGTCCTTGGACTTAAAAGGTGGAACGCCTATCTTAGACGCCCCCATACTCCAGCCCGACATTGTGTGAGGGAGGTAAATCACAGTTTGATCCCAGCCAGTTTCTCAGAAAGACGGCCCAGTATTCGGTGCACACAAGAAGTCACCACATTGGATGAGCTCCCACACTGCCATTGTTGAGACTCGAACCCAAGATCTTGGATTCACTTTCTTTCCCAATAACTAACTGGACTACCCGTGCGCGGGCAGCTCAACATTGTCCTTGTACAAAACATGCGTATAGATGCTAACCTATTCGAGATGTCCAAAAGCATAAGCACTCGTGAGGTGAAAAGGTAAATGCAAGTGTTCCTTGTATTAATTACACAAGTAGATATAAGTTTGATCGCTGGGAATGATGAGAACTATGTTTCAAACTCTGCCTAAACCTTCTTTTATCAGGATGAATGAGGAATTCTACATCAGAAATACAAATATTGTTATATTTATGAAAGATCTTTCATGAATGAGTTTATATTCTTATTTAGGAGTGATAACAGGCCAAGTCAAGTTAACCACTAAGGCTTAACTATGAATTTAATTTAATTTAATTTAATTTATTAATTTCAAATCAAACTTGATTAGTCTAAAGTTCAATCAAGCTGATATTAAATTATTTTGAATCAATTTGGATTATTTGGTTGTTTTGACCAGACTTTTCAAATTTCGACTTGATTTAAAAATGGATTAATTCAGACTTAATCCATTTAAATCGAACCCAAATTATCATTTCTATTCATAATAGAATGATTTCCTAAAATTAACTGAACTTGAGAAAAAAAATGAAAAGTCTTACTCTGACCTCAATTCAACCCAAATACTTAAATTTGACCTTGAATAAATTAAGTTTTACTCATTTAATTTTAAATTAGACTGAGACAAATTAGTCCTAAACTTTTTATTATGCCTACTCTTAATTTTTTTTAGGGTAAAAGTCATAAACTTCTCATATGGTTTAAGAAAGTTTAGAAAAACCTTTTGATATTTAAAATTTTTGAAAAAGTTTCCCATAATTTTCAATTTTCCCGAAAAACTCTTTTTTTTAGACTTAAAATAAAAAAAATGACGATACACGTATAGTATAAACATCAAACATAGACTAAGCAAATGTTATTTTTATAATAATTCCATAGAGCTCTTAAAATCAAACTGAAATAATTAAGTCTTATATAAATAAATAATTTATTATAATTATCTTTAATTATTAATTTAAGTCAAATTTAATTTGTTTGAATTAGGTTTAAGAATTGAATTGAGTTATTATATCAATAAATTTTGATTAGCATGCATTTAATGTTTATATTACATGTATTTCTTTATTATTTTTTAATCGAAATATTAAAAAATAATTTTTTAAAAATTGGAGCACTTTTAAAAAAAATTTTAAACTACACTAGAGATTTATGTCTTTTAGTACTCTTTCCTTTAGTCGCCATATACCACATATCGGAGTAACTTTCAAATTGAGAATTACAAATGACAATCGTATTAAAAATGTGAAGTAAATCATGAACACGAAGGAGATAGGGAGGCAGAGGATTGTTTTGTTTTGTTATATTAGATTGACAGGGGAAATAGTGACAGTAGGTCACATGGATATGATACAGAAGAAGAGAAGAGGGTGCCGAGATAGATACTTTCTCATGTCAGATGAAACTACACAAACGTCCCCTTCAGAATAGCGAAAGCCCAATGACCATTTCTCTTCCCATCTGCTTTGGCTTCTTTCCTCTTGGAACTTGTGCTTCGAATCTGCCTTCCCTCTCCTTTCATTTTCCTGTGTTTTCACTCCCTTTTGCAGTCATTTGCTATTTACTTGCAATCTTACACTTGATTTGGTTCACGGTATAAAAGATATAAGAGACTGTTTTGTAGTTTAATCAATTTTAAAAAAATCTTAATCTTTAAAATTATTAAAAATATTCAATATAATTTTAATTTCCTAAAAAATCTTTTTTTATAATTACGTTGACAAATAACGACAAAATTATTATTTTTAAATGGAGAAACCCGCGTTACAAAACACATATGATATAACTCACGAATGTAGAATAATTTAATGTTATTAACATTACAATCCAATACAACTTTTATACTCAATATTTTAAAAACTAGGCTGAAATTTAATTTGGTAAGATAAGAAGTTTAAGGTCTAAAAGACTCAACTTGTATTATAATGTCATAAAATTAGTATAAAATAAATATTGAAGAAAATTTAAGAATTTGAAATAAGATTAAAAAAGATTATTATTGTTCATCGAAGAATTTAAAGTTTAATTTAAAAAAGAGACAGTTAAAAAAATAAACTAATTTAATATGGTTTATAAAAATTAGTTAAATTGCAAAAATTGACCAATTAATAAATAAGTTTGCCAATTTTTAATAACAAGGGTTATAAAAGTAAATCAAACTAAAAAAATTGTTCTGTTCAAAATTTTCACAGTTAAATCGACCGAACTGATTCAAAATTTTAATTATTATTTAAACTTAACCCAAACTAATAATTTAAATAATTACAATAAATTATTAATTTAAATTGAGTTTGATTTATTCTAGTTAGATTTAAATTTTGAATTAGATGCAAACTTAAAAATACAAAGAATCTCGTATCTTTTACCTCATATATTATAAATTCAGATCATCCTAAAAGATCAAACCGGACCCCAATTCCCAGAACTTGCTCAAAATAATTCAGATATCAATTTTATATGTTAAATTCATGATTCCAGAGCATCATCTGCAATTAAAAATGTTCAAAAGGGAGGAAAAAAATAAAAGCAAGGAGAGAATCGTTTTTCTTTTTAAAATTTATTTCATGGCCCATACTACATGCCAGAGCTGGAAACCCACTCACCAGC
Source organism: Erythroxylum areolatum (assembly GCA_024520975.1). NCBI lineage: Eukaryota > Viridiplantae > Streptophyta > Magnoliopsida > Malpighiales > Erythroxylaceae > Erythroxylum > Erythroxylum areolatum. The sequence continues at coordinate 46,298,842 of JANIJH010000001.1, read as the reverse complement.
ACATGTAACCTCAACTAAGAAATGCTTTTCTTTATCTGCTATGATCCAACCTAAGAAGTTTATCAAAATTTTGAAAAGAAAAAGTATGGGAAGCAAAGTGTGTGTCATTCACAGCTATCAAATTCCCCACACTCCAAAAATGGATATTGAAGCAAATTTTGATCACTTCTATACACCAATCTACAACCAAAAGATGAACTTGAAAATGGTGGGCAAGATCCACTTTTTAAAGGTTTCTTTTTTTGAATCAGTTGGTGGTGAATTGGGGTTGGTTCAATGAGAATGGTGCCTGCTGCTCTGGCCATTGCCAGAAACCTTGCTGCTCATCGATGCCATTGAACATGTTGCAGAAGTTTTCGTCTTGAACCAAATGATCAACTTTCAGGCCTTGAAGCTCTGGCCTGGTTGCACCTTGGAGAAGCTGAGTCATGTTCGTAGGCCTGATTGAAGTGGAGAAGAGTTGTTTCGTGCTTCGTTGTGAAGATAGTGGAGTTCCATCCACTGGAGTTCTTGAGATTTCTAAGTTTATATCACAACTGTTCTCGCTTCCATTGGTCCAGGAAACCTCAGTTTGTTTCTTGAGATTGACATCATCTGAATCACTACCCTTTAGAGCCAACAACTGTTGCATTTGAACAAGAGAGTGAAGAAGAAAGGCCAGGGGATGGATAGATACAGATCATGCTTAGCTATAGGAACAAGTTCATGTCAGAAAAAAATAATAAAAAGAAAACTTGCAAACATGTCAACTTGAAACCTGGAAACATTTAATTAAGCTTTGTAGTGTCTGCAAGTTGTTTCTTACTTAATGTCGGATAATGAGACTGAGACAATAGAATCATATACTTTTTCCAGGACGAGATTATATCAAATCCCTCGAAATTTTGTTACAGAACAAGCAGATTAAGATAAGCATTCACGATAATGGAAATTGTTAGAACTTCTCAAATCAGAAATTCAATCACGCCGTATTCTTCTTCTAGTCCAAACAACAGAAATTTATACTATTTAGAGAGAGCTATGCGTACCTCTGAGTGAAGTTTCTTGTTCAGGGCCTGAAGAGCATCATTATCGGCTTTTAGTGCATCAAACTGTTTCTTCAACACTTCATAATCTTTCTCCAGTTGCTTAGTCTTCCACCTTGCTCTCCTGTTCTGGAACCATATAGCTATTTGCCTTGGTTGCAGACCCAAAGCTTTAGCCAACTGCATCTTCCTCTCAGGCTCAAGCTTGTTCCCCAACTCAAAGCTCTTCTCAAGTGCCTTAACCTGCTCCAAGTTGAGTCTCTTCTTCTTCTCCCCTATTTGTGACCCATCATCTGAGAGCTCATCGTCTCCTCCATTAACTTCTTCGCACTTCTCCATACCAGAAAACGACATGGATCTCTTCATCATGAAATGCCCTCCACTTCCTGCACAACCATATATGAATCAAATATGAGCAACATGCATGTAAACGCCCACAAACACAAAAGAAAAAATAAGCCATTCACACAACAGAAAGGAGAAGACGTAGACCAGGGAAAAGCTGTGGAGGGCAAGAAGGGAGAGAGTTGAGGGAGGAAAGTGAAGGAAGGTGGTCATTCTGATGATGATGATCTTCATGGGAATGGAACAAGAAAGCATGAGGAGGGTAAGCCATCTCAATATTCACCGCATAAGCTGGCGATCGAATTCAACTTATGATGAGCCTTTGAAGCTTATGGAAGAATTTCAGGAGGGAAGTGTACAGATTTGAGATTATAATTCTGACCCCCTTACGAGTACTGAATCATGCTTGACAGATTAGAGAGAAGAGGACATGTTGGTGACGAGTGCAAAGACTGAAAGACAGTGAGTGATAAGAATGAGAGGTGTAGGTTATGCTGTGTAAATATATCAGGGATGGGGGCTTTCCTGGACCCATCCTATGACATGGGGTTTGCCTATCATATGTTACAAAAAAACAAAAAAAAGACTAATCATTTGAACATTTACTTGACTTTGTGACACAAAAAGCTATGGTTTTGGTTACTAAGTTTTTAATTAAAGTCTGTAATCATAACTATTATCTTATTTTTGTTTTGAAGTACTTTTTATTTATATATGGTGTTTAATATTTTTATAGAGTAAAAATACATTAAAAATCAGTAGTCTAAATTTATAATTAATATAAAAAATTATGGTTAGCAATTATCACTATATTTATATCTTAATAATTATTACATAAAATATCAGTATTTAGAAAATGGTTGGAATTTAAATTTAAATTTAATAAATTTTTAAATATACAATTTAGTGATATTGTTTTTTAAAATTAAATTATACTTCTACATCTTATATTTTGCATGGAGAAACAATAATATTAGGAAAATCAGAATTAAAAGAAATTGTTCAACATAAATTCTTTATTAGACAACAAATTATCCAAAATTTAGACAAATAATATTTACATGAAAAATAAAATTGATTAAATGGATATATATATATATATATAGAGTAGTTCAATCATCATAGAGATCTGCTTAATAGCCATCTAACCTCTATCACGCAGGCCATGTGTGATGGGGAAACTGGGCAACATGAAAATCCAGAATCCAAGGAGAAGAAATTGTGGACAGATGGTTGTAACATGTCTCATGCTCATCCCATAAAAATCCATATATGGTGGACCTTGCACCTATTAATTAATATGTGACTGCTTTGTATCTGGCATTAGTTGAGAATTTTTGTTATTTAGAAAGCAATGTATAGTTGTGTTATCTATCCACAATCCAAATGCCTAATCTTTTTATTCCGACAACTTAGTAAAAGTCCGATGTGCAGGATTCGGAAATTTTCAGTAATACACAACTTTACTCCTAACTAGATCTAATTAATAGAAAGATTGTTTATAATAAATTGACATGAAAAATAAAATAATAATAATTAAAAATAAATTATAGATAAAATAACATAATAATAAAAATAAATAAATATGTATACATAAAAATATAACAATACAAGTTTACTACAAAATACAAACTTCTGTAAATAGTGAGGTTATTAACATTCATACCATTACATGAAAACGATATTTTAGTTTGAAGAGTCAAAATCCGTCAAAATTGTAAATAAGATCAAAGATCATATGTCTTGCTAGTAGCTCATGCACTTTCAGTGTAATTAGAACAATTAAGATTCTAAATTAAGAAATTTAACACTAATTGCAATAATTCTATTGTAATTGTGTTTAATTTCTTTCATATAAATTCATATAATTTTATAATTTCCTTAATAATCCACAATCATAATAAAAACTCATAATTATTAATTAATTTTTCAGAGATTAAAATAGGCGCAGGTTAAAGAATATATAAATCAATAATTAAATAATTCAATTAATTTAAATGGTTTAATTGTAAAAGTCTTGAACTGTCCAACTTTTTAGTTCGGTTTTTAATTTTTCAGTTTGATTTACTTTAATAATTTTTGTTGTTAAAAATAAATCAATTTATTAATTAATCATTTAATTTTTATTAATTAATGAGTTTTGATTTTTAATCAAATTTTAAAAATTTTGATTAATTAAAACCATTTTAATCATATTTCAGATTATTTAATTTTGTTCAATCTTTAACCGATTTTTTAAATATCTAATATCAATTGTACTTTTTAAACCTTACGTTTTTTGTTTTATCGATTTAACTTTTAGCTTGGTTTTTAAAATGATGATATAAATGGCAATTGGATGATTTTCTTTTTCTTTAAAACAAAGGTTGATAAGCATCTCCACATTTTTGGCACCCACTTTCATTAAATCTTACATGCCTATTTCATGGCATGAAATATGTCATTTATAGTACTATCCATGATGGAAAAATCATTTCCTTCTTTTACTTTTTAGCGTTCTTTTAAGAGTATCTCAGGTAAATTCCCTTTTTTTTAGAACGATTCTATATTGTGGTGATGGGTCCTATATTGTATTCGCCTACAAGAAAGCTCCTCACATGCATTTATTGGAAGTTTAGGGAGAGTACAACTTTGATATAGGGTGGAACCATGTTATTCCTAGTTGTTTCCTCACCTCCATATTTATTAATTAGATAAGAAGAAGAAGAAACAGAAAGAAAAAGAAAAAGGTATTCTGAATCTTCTCCACATGCATTTCTGCTCCCATGTGCCCCTGTTCCATTCCTTTCCTCTCTCCCTCTGTAGCTTGATAGGATTTCTCAACCACAATGTTCTTTTAAGATCTATGTTCTTCTTCTTTGCTTGTTCATAGAAGTGGCAAATTTGGTATGATTCGCTCTTATTCAAAATAATTTGATTTGGATCAAGTTGATTAGACGTTAGATCGAGCTCAAGTCTAAAACTAAACTTAGAAATTTGATTAAAAGGAATAAAACGACGTCATTTTAAAAAATAAAATTAAAATTATTACGTTTTTAAGTTAGATTCAGACTATTACTTGAAATTAATGTTCGAATCAAAATAAGTCAATTTAATGCATTTGATTGCCATACCTACTTATCCACTTACTTTACCCTTAAAAGCCATGACTTTCCACTTTTCTTTTCTTTAATGAGATACACTTATCAACAAATCCAATCTGGGACCAGCTAGCCAGCATCCATGAAGATTAGTAACTTTTTTCTTCCCTGAGCGATTCCATGTTGGGTTGTTGGGACTTCTTGTTACAGGCAGCTTACTTGGGCAGAAAGGATTAGCAGAAGCTACTAAACTTGTTTCTCCTTTTCTTAATACCAACATATCTATATATATATATGATCTCATGTAAAAAAAAAAACAAGAAACACCCCTTTAGAGATGCTTTAAGATTCGTTTAAATCTTAAAAGAGTATGATATTATCTATAGCAACCTGACAATTCCTGATGTAAATGATTGCCAATTAATATGAATGTTGACAACTGTTTCAGGTTAACCTTTTCTTTGAGTGAAAGTTGGAGCCTTTTCTGATGCTACTGGGTGATGAACAGATCATGTAATCCACCAAATTCCGATCCTGTGCAGTGTTCCATGTAAAGCATATTCCTTTTAATCCTTAAAGCAGGCAATAAAACAAATTCTAAATAATAATAATAATATTAATAACTACAGTTATTATTATCAAAATACAGATAAGCCTACCTTTACATAATAAATAAATTGTAAACACATGTCAATGGTATTAATGCTTTTTCTATCCTTGATAA
>JANIJH010000001.1:44828395-44839799 GCA_024520975.1 Erythroxylum areolatum | reverse complement strand
CTTTTAGTTCAGTTAGTTTAATTGAATGTGGTTCTTGGATAATAGACACAGGAGCTTCCAATCATATGTGTCATGATATTGCCTTGTTTGATAAACCTACACCTATAGCCAAACTTACCCCTGTTCACCTACCGGATGGTACAGTTAAGACAGTGGATTTCACAGGGAATATTGTTCTTTGTGATAATCTTAGTCTGTCATCCGTTTTGCTTATACCTTCTTTCAAATATAACTTGCTTTCTGTTAACAAACTAGCTTGTCAATCGTCTATCAAATTTATCTTTTATGCAACCTTTTATGTTCTGCAAGACCTTGTGACTGATGAGGTCTTAGCAGTTGGGAAGGCAATTGCAGGACTTTATGTTCTTAATAAGTCATCTTTTCTTAAACAAACCATTTTGTCTTACATCACACGTTTAGGAAATAGCATCAATAAACCAATACATTGTCCTAGTGTTGTTGATGATGTTTTTTGGCACCAAAGATTAGGCCATCCATCTCTCAATGTATTGAAACAGTTGCACAATTCTATCAATAACATGAATTTTTTTGTTCAACCGTGTGATGTATGTCATCTTTCAAAACAAACCAGGCTTCCTTTTCTTAGGAGCAGTATTAGTACAGTTGCATGTTTTGAATTGTTACATACAAATCTTTGGGGTCCTTATAAGCAAGGGTCAATTAGTAGAGCACACTATATCCTTACCATAGTAGATGACTTTTCTAGAACTACCTGGACTTTCCTAGTCAAACACAAGAGTCAGACTTCAGCTTTTTTAGAGAAATTTCTTAAACATATCCAATCAATTTCATGCTGTAATCAAGGTTGTTAGAACAGATAATGGAACGGAATTCTTGAGTCATATTTGTCAAGAAATGTTTGCCAACTATGGAATTATACACCAGAAAACCTCTCCCTATACTTCACAATAAAATAGAGTTGTTGAAAGAAAACATAGGCATTTATTGCAAACTGCTAGAGCACTTATGTTTCAGTCCCATTTACCAAAACAATTTTGGGGAGATTCCATTTTAACTGCAACCTACATCATCAATAGGCTTCCAACTTCTGTTCTAAATTGGAAGTCTCCATATTCTGTTCTTTTTCATAAAGAACCTGATTATAACTTCTTGAGAACTTTTGGTTGTTTGTGCTATGCTTATAATACTTTTCCTCATAAAGACAAATTTGCACCTAGGGCTTTCAAGTCTGTTTTTATTAGTTATTCTTCAGGACAAAAGGTTTACAAATTCTATGATTTACAAAGCCACCAAAATTTCATTTCTAGGGATGTTGTTTTCTATGAAAATAAGTTTCCCTTTCAGTCCATTTCCTTGGATTCAGGAGTAGTTCCTTTGCCAAATCAAAATGTTTTACCATCTGTTGTGTCCCAAAAATCCTCATCAGCTGAGAATCTTGCTGAGGATTCTTTAGATTCTTTAGTTCCCACTTCCTCTGATACTCCATGCTCCACTGATCTAGCACAGAGTCCAGCTCCTATTCGTAGGAGCACTCGTGTGACCCGAAGGCCTAACTGGTTGGATGATTTTGTTTCACATGCATCTGTTACTGATATTGCTCCTATTGTTGTCCCTACTGTGGTTAATTCTCCTCACACTCCACCTACATTTCCATCTGTACTCTCTTCTCATCTTACATCAGATTATCATTCATTTTTAGCAAATGTGTCTAATATTGAAGAACCTAGTTCTTTTGAGCAAGCTAAAACTAATTTGAATTGGTTGAATGCTATGGAAGCTAAGTTGACAGCCCTTGATAATAATCATACTTGGGATTTGATTGTTTTGCCGAAAGGGAAGAAAGCTATAGGTTCTAAGTGGGTTTATAAAGTTAAACTCAAACCTGATGGAACTGTTGATAGGTATAAGGTTAGGTTAGTGGCAAAGGGCTATAATCAAATTGAGGGAGTGGATTATAATGATTGTTTTTCTCCAGTTGCTAAAATCATTACTGTGAGAATCTTTATTGCTATTGCTGCTGCAAAAGGTTGGCCTTTGCATCAATTGGATATAAATAATGCTTTTTTGCATGGGTATATTGATGTGGAGTTGTACATGTTGCCTCCTTAAGGATATACCAAGGCTGTTCCTAATCAAGTTTGTCGTTTAAGGAGATCTTTGTATAGCCTTAAGCAAGAATCTCGACAGTGGAATCATGAGTTTACTGTTTCTCTTTGTAAGCAGAATTTTGTGCAATCTACTCGTGATCGTTGTCTTTTCTTTAAATCCGAAGGAAGTGATTATATAACTCTTATTGTGTATGTTGATGATGTGTTGATCATGGGTCCAACGGAGGCATGTATTAATCAAGTCAAACGATTTTTACATGAACAGTTTACTATTAACGATATGGGCCCTGCCAAATATTTCCTTGGATTGGAACTTGCTAGGTTATCTAATGGCTTGTATGTGAATCAGAGAAAGTATGTGTTAGATATTCTTAAGGATGCAGGGTTAACTTGTTCAAAAGGGGTCGCCACTCCTTTGTCTCCTCAATGTCGGTTTGATGATGCTAGTTCTCCTTTATTGGAGAATCCAGGTCGATATCAGAGGTTAGTTGGGCGTCTTCTTTACCTTGGTTTTCCCTGGCCTGACATCACTCATGCGACTCAGCAATTGAGTCAGTTTGTTCAAGCTCCTACTGAGCAACATTGGATAGCTGCCATTCATATGCTCAAGTATTTGCAGCAGTCTCCATCTACAAGATTATTCTTTCCTTATAACAATCCTTGCTCTTTACAAGCTTATTGTGATGCGGACTAGGCTGCATGTCCTTTTAGTCAGCGATCTTTTACAGGTTTTTGTATCTTCTTGGGTGATGCCTTTATTTCTTAGAAGACTAAGAAACAAACCACTGTTTCTAGATCTTCCGCAGAGGCTGAATATCGTAGTCTTTCTACTACGGTTTATGAGTTGCAGTGGATTTCTTATTTGTCGGCTGATTTTCAGGTGTCCATTTCTTTTCCTATTTCATTATGGTGTGACAATTTGGCCGCTGTTCATCTTACTACTAATCCGGTTTTTCATGAGTGGACTAAGCATTTGGAGATTGATTGTCATTTGGTTCGTGATAAGTATAAAGAAGGCTTCGTTCTTCCTCAACATATTCCTTCGAAGCTTCAATTGGCTGATCTATTCACTAAAGCTTTATCAGCTCCCATTTTCTCTTTTTTGTTGTCCAAGTTGGGCTTGTGTGATTGACATCAAGCTCCACCTTTAGAGGGGGCTATAGAATTCCTTGTATTTATACTGTATAGTGTAGTGTATTGTACTGTACTGTGGATTTGTATTTGTACATATGTTATGTTTGTTGCGTTTTATGTTTGTAGTTTTGTAGCTAATGTCGTTTTGTATAACGTAGACTTTGATGGTATAAAACCATCTATTTTTTCTGTATAGTATTAAGAGAAATTGATAGTGATTACGAAATCACTTTTCTCCCAAATCTAAATCCCTAGATTACAGATTCTTCAGTGGCATTGATTTCTCTTAGCAATTTTCTAGTACTCAAGAATTTTATGACTAATACCACAAGGAGGTTGCCAGTTATATTCCAAGTGGTTTGGAAAAAATAAGTATTAAACACATCTAATCTAGCAGCCTTTTTGGGATTTAGGCTAAAAAAAATTCTTAATCTCCTAACAAGGAGATTGTTGTAGTTTCCGTACTGATTCTTGAGTTAGAGAACCGGAGGAACCAATCAGCCTTTCAAGTTCTTGCCGATTGGAGATTCCAGGAATTTTAGTCTTACTAAGGATGTTTTCGAAGTACCTGAAAATCAAATTTCCCATGGAGGCTTTATCTATCAGTAAATAACCATTTCATCCAACAGACAAGTAATTTTATTGGAGTTTCTCAGACTAGCACCGAGTTATGAAAGAATTTGGAGTTGAAGTGGCCCTCCTTCAACCAATTGATTCTTACTTTTTAAATCAGCATGGAATTATGATCAAGCAGTGCATTATTATAGATCTCTAGTTTCCTTAATTCAGCATTTCTAAAGTTAAGATTGTAAGGATTGTGATAGCAAGTTTCTTGGTGCTTTTCTCAACTCATTTTGGCATCCTGATGACTAAATAAGAACTGAAACGTGTGATCCAATACCACACATTATTAAAAATAAGAACTGAAATGTGTGATCCAATACCAATTTGGAACCTTTCCTCATTTTCCACAGCTTATAATTAGTGGAAACATTAAGAAGCTGGAGGATTTGTCTCCATATCAAATGTTTGATACTGCTTCCATCATTTTATTCATTTCTTTGAACTAGGATCTCAAAAGATGGAACAAACTATTATCAGAATACACGGAAAGTGGTGATGAAAAAAAAAGGAGCAGGATATGTCATCCTATCAAAGTTGGATTCACAAAGTCGAAAACTTTATGAGCATGACATGTTTGTAAGTCTTTCCAGGAGTCACAATCTGCGAAGGGAAGTTGGGGTGATTCACAGAATCAGGAAACCCTTGAGTCTCCAAGCACAGAGCTGCGTGAGGCTTGTACACGAATCCACCTTTCCCTTTCTGAGTCAAACTGTTGCTCGTATAAAACTGCAAACCAGGTTGGTTTGTGTAGAGTTGCATCACTCTTCCAGATTTCTTGTCATGCACAATCGCAGCTTTCTTCAACCTTTTGCCTCCACTTCCATCTAGTGCATAGTTTATGTCATAACCATTAGGTAGCTTTTGAATCTTGCTTCCAATGATGGTGGGTTTCAGGAGATCGTAAGGTGTTCCATTCACTGATTCAATTTTCCCAGTGGGGATCAACTGGTTGTCTACAGGAGTGTAGTGGGAACCAAAAATCTGAATCTCTTCTGACAGTATATCACCACTGTTGTGACCACCAAGGTTCCAATAAGCATGGTTTGCTAGATTCACAGGGGTGGCCTTGTTGAGAGCTTTTGCTTTCATTAAAATGCTTAACCTGTCGTTGTGAAGTAGCGTATAGCGCACAATCACCTGAAGCTCACCAGGGAATCCTGAGAAAAAGAGACAGGAAGATGTTTCAAAATAAGAGTTTCTGATATGGAAATTGAAGTGAAAAAAAGAAAGTTTCTAACCTTCTTCGCCATCATGACTTTTGTAGGAGAAGACAATGTAAGGAGCATGACCCTCTGGTTCGTGCTTTTTCACTTTCCAAACTACCTTACTGAATCCTTTAGGTCCACCTGTAGTAGTTCAATACAGCAGTTCATGTTAGTATAGACCTATCAACAACTCTTTTCATATGCAAAAGCAGAACAGGATCCCCCAAGCCAGGTGAAAATCTGAAAACTACTGATCTTTTCAGAGGCTTTTAGTCTAAGGAGATGATTAAAAGTTCAAATGGCCATGAAAAAGGCCGCAATTCATCTCAATCTTGAAGAGTAATGGTTAACTATAAATGTGTAATTAGGTCATTTGGGTTTAACTCAATCCAAAATAATAACTTATGAAATAATCTTAAATTATCAATTTAAGCCAGGTTTAATTATTTCAAATTTAAGTTTAAAATTTTGATCAAATTGACATATAATTAATACTGAAAACAACATCTCTATTATGTAGAAATAAAATTACGTACTATAAAATTTTTCTAGATCTCACTTTTCTGCAAAATTTTAGACTAGATGTGATGATGATATATAATTAATATTTAATCAATTCACATATAATATTCATATTATATTTATATGTTGTAACTTTTATAACGAAAATTTAAGAGAATAAAAAATTTTAAAAAAGGAATATCACAAGAAATTTTTAAAATTTATGTTTTTTTAAATTACTTAAATTATAAATAACCTATATCTTTTATTTTTTTAAAAAGAAAAAGAACACTAAGATAGAATTAAAGTGAAAGTACCGTGCAGCACGTTCTTGCCCTCGTTAGGGACAAGTTTGTACAGAGTCCCGTTAAGAGTGAATTTAGCACCGGCAATTCTGTTAGCGACCCGACCTACGGTGGCTCCGAAGTACGATGAATCATTCTGCATAAGATCAATCAACTTTGGAGTTAAGACCTACTTTCTCTTGTACAGTTCAGTCAAAAGTAAGCTACTTCAAATCACGTGGTAAGAAACGAGAAATCTGTGTAGCGCTAGCCAAAGTTGAAGATTCGTTTCTATCCTCAACGAAAAAAAATGACAAACAAGAAAAAGACAAGTCTTCTGAATTGCATTTATTTTCCTTAGGAGGCTTGCAGGCAGATATGGAAGACGACAATGAGTATGACATCTTAGACTGAAACCAAACATAATATTTCAAAGTTCAAATACAACGTTTGTCTCTTTCTGGGAGAGGAGAGAGAGAGACGAAGAGATCAACAATAATGGAGAACACTCACCTTGTACTCACTGATAGAATCATATCCCAACACAATATCAGCCCGCTTTCCTGTCGATCATAACACGGAAAACGCGAAGAATTCAACAAAACAGAAGAAACAGAGCAAAGGGTTTCAGAAATGGATCGATCAACGAAGCCAAGAAAAGAAAACACTCACCATGTTTGTCAGGGACGAAAATGGAGATGACATGACCACCATAATTGGTGAGCTTCAGGGATATATTTCCTTTCTTAAGATCATATATCCCAATCTCATCATTCTTTGTTGCAAAGCCGCTTACAAACCCAATAACCAATAGAAGAGCCAAAGAAGAAATCATATAAAACTTAGCCATCTTTTCTGACAGAGAAGAAAAAATATGAGAAATCAGACGAGACAAGCTTCTCTTATCTCTGTGCTTGATATGGCAGATTGGCTGGTGATAGGTATATGTGTGTGTGTATATATATAGAAGATAGTGATTTGGAAAGATATGTATGGAGTTTGAGGCTGATATGATTTTCCAGAGTCCACAGGTTTGAATAGTTTTTTATGCATATCAGTGGACTATTTGTGACAGGGACAATATAATTTTGTTGTTTTGTTATATAGTTTCAACGTGACAGCCTCCTGACTCCTGAGTCCTCAGTTCAATTCTTTTTTTCTTTTTAATGGACTTTCAAGTTTGTAAAAGAGGGATTGAATATTCGAACTCCTTTAGGAATTTTTCACTCTTTTTAGCATTAATTAGTGTTAATTAACGATTACTGATTTTTATTTAATATTACTTATTCTATTTTATTTTATTTTATATTTACTATTGGTTTTCTTTTTAATTTTTAATTTAATTAAGAAATTCAGTTTGGTTCTGATTTTAATTTTTCATTATTTTTAGTTTTAATTTCCTATTATTATTTTTTTGATAAAATTTTCTATTATATTATTAATTAGCTAAACAATTTTACTTAGTTAGACTTTAGTACTAAATGTAATACATATGATAGACCTTATTATGTGTCCCAAATTGTTCATGAAACGGTTAAAAATGAAAGAAATACGGAATACTTGATTTCGATTTCATCTGATTTTTCAAAGCAGTTTTCGATGCTAAAACGAGTTCCAATCTTTTAGGACCTTCACAGAAAATGTGCATAGACACGCGATTAACATCTTTCTTCTTAAGACATAAACACTTTTAACAAGTTAGAGGATCCGTATGCTTACGAATTATATCAGCAACTGTAAAAAATCTTAACTTTTACATGTAGCTTCCATATTAAGCTTCCCTATCACAAGCTCGATATGGGTCCAATCTATACTAGTCGGGATTCATTTTCTTCCCAAACTTTGTCTCATTAATTTAGATCATATATTAGGTCATTTATTACCTATGTCTTGATTAAATCATATAATTTAACTGATAAATTATTAAAAAATTAAAAAATACAATTAATAGTTGTCCAATATTATAGAGGAGAACAAAATTGTTCAACACTAAATACTAAAAAAATACAATTTAATTAATTTAAAATATAATTAGTTCAAAAATAAATATTTAAATTAACTTTTGAGAAATTAGGAATAATAAAACCGCTCAATAAAATCAAATCAAGATAATCACCTAAGCCCGATAACATGTACGTAATAACCTGTTTTAAAATAATTTAATAAACAGTTATCAAAACAAAAATTATTTTTAAGAAAACAAGAAAAATCTTCGATCTTTTGTTATTTTTTAACAAGCGACACACAAATTGAAAACCTGTTTTCACTGTTTTCTTGTAAGAATTGATAGGGATTAGATACTGAACTTTGGCAGATCATAGACAAGGAGATGATTGTGTGCTTTTTTTCATCAACCCAAAGTCTTGGGAAACTAATATTTCTACGAAAGGATTGGACAATAAGTAAACTTATCGATTTAAACAAGAAAGCACAATTGATTAAGTGATGTACCGATGTAGACTTCTTGTATGAACTAAATGACAGTGAACAAAAAAAAATTAATTAAGTTGGATCCACACAATTGCTGAAATTATCATAGTGAAACGGTCACTTAATATAGTATAAGAGTCTTTGTGATCAAGTGGTCATAAGTTCAGATTTTACTGTCTACTTATTATTCAGCACAAGATAAAATGAAGCTATGCAAATTTCAAACCCGAAGAGCTTTCACTTAAGGGAGTGTGATAATAAATATACAAAATCAATTAAATTAACCTCAGACGATAACTTAAGCTATTGTAATCATGAAATAATGACTTAACACTAAAAGCAATCTCTTTGTCATTTATATGTGAGAGTTCTGCTCCTACTACTTTGACGAGTTTCTGAGTTTGTGATGAAATGGGTCCTCTCATTTAGGCCCAAATTGTGTGAACGAGAATTAATGGAACAGAGTGATTAGGCCCAGATCGTGTGAATGAGAATTAATAGAACAGAGTGATTAGATCAGAAGATTTGGCGTGCTCTCATTTGATGATGTATTAAAAATTAGAAAATTTGTCATTTTTAATATTAAATTAAAATTATTGAAAATAATAATAAAATATTTAATTTATTGTAAAAATTAATTTATTACTAACTTTTCAATTAATGATATTGACGTGATACTCACGCTAACAAGATTTATTAATAAATAAGTATTTACTTGTTAAAATTTTACCTATCATTAAATTTGTTATAAAAACTAAAATAAAAAGCTAAACCTTTTTTCTAAGGTCAGTAAATATATGTGGATAAACCTTTTTTCTAAGGTCAGTAAATATATGTGGATTAGTCAGTAAATTGGAATTGGAATTTATATTACGATTAATTAAATTATGTTGGTTTAATTAATTATATTTAGGGTATAAAATTAATAAAATTTGTTTAAAATAATTTAAATTTGGTAGCTTTTTTAAATTAGATAGACTCCCACAAAGTCATATATATTAAAAATTAATATAACTCATGTAAAGGTTCACTTTCTTTAAAAAAGGCAATGCCTAATTCATATTTAAATGTAAACATTAGAATCAAATTTACTTTTATCTAAGATTTAAGGATGCATTCATAAATATATTAGAATTTATTTGGAATTACCCATTTTATTTATTTAGCCATGGCAATTTTATATTCCTTTGTATGATTTTTACTTTTGTACTTGTTATTATTGTACTTATTAAGATAATTTGAATCTAGCTTTATTTGAAAGATCTTTATTAAAGGGAGATAACAAAATAAATACAAATAGATATATTTTGTAATTTTATTTTGAAAATTGTTTTTATTATTGAGACTACTTCAGTGACTCAACCTTCGGGTCACAAAGGAATAATCTTATCGGTTGATCAAATATTCGCCTTCTTTCACAACAACTCAAACATTTCGACTATTTATTTGTGTAACTTTACAAATTTGCAATGATTAAAAAATCTAACTAATTTAACTTGTTTAATCATAAAAATCTTAAACCGTTTAACAGTTAATTCGATTTTTAACTTTTTTGTTGATTTACTTTAATAACTTTTATTGTTAAAATCGATTAATTTATTAATTAATCGATCAATTTTTATAAATTAATAAGTTCTTATAAACTAAAATAAATACATCATTTTTATTTAATAATTTCTTTTTTAATTAAACTTCAATTATTCAATATATTAGCACAATCTTTTTCAATTATATTTCAATTTTTTTACTTTTATTTAATCTTTAGTTGATTTTATTTTATGATGGTTTAATATCAGTTGAACCTTTTATACCTTAAACTTATTGTTTTACCGGTTTAAATTCCGGTCCGGTTTTTAAAACATTGCAAATTTGAGAATAATCCAACAAATGAATTTAAATTTCAGTCTACATCAAAAGTCTTAAGATAATTAACATCTTATTATTAAACTGTATTTACATAAAAATTATTTTCTTAACAAATATTAGCGTCAAAAGTTATTTTTTATAAAATTTTTAATTTAAAATTACATAGATATTTAATTGCCTTAATTTAAAATTTTCCATGTATTGATTAAAGTGATATGGTTCAGATTATAAGTTAACTCTCCTTGTTATCATTATTAAAAAGAATGTAGTAACGGACCTAATATTTGAATCAAATGGAAAATTTATTCATTTAATTAATTCTTATAAGTTTTTATTAATATTCAAAATTGAGAAAATTTTAAATATAATATTTATTTAACTTAAGATATTGATTGGCTCTTTATAAATATTAAATTTTTAAAAATTATTTTGAGTTCATACATGTAAAGTTTTTATAATGGAACAAATTTTAGTATCAAAATCTTTTGGGCCGTTTATTTTCACTTCATTTTTACTGTTGTAATTTTTAGATTTAGTTTTAGATTTTTATTTTAGATAAAACAAAAGGTATGTTTAGTTGTTAATTCAATGTTATTATATTTTTATTACCGATAGTAATTAAATATTAGATAAAATTTAAAGATAAATTAATTTTATGAGTTAATTATGTAAATAATTTTATTTTAATGTATTTTTTAAAATATTTATTAATAACTATTAGTAAAATATCTACCATATTTTATTCAAATAAATTAAGTAAAAATTATTTATAAATTAATATTTATTTTTAATAAATATATTAATTATTAAAATTAATTTAATTTGAAATTTATATATTTTATGATGTTTTAAACTTAAAGTATATTTTTAACAATTATTAAACTAAAAATCTACTTTAAAAAATAAATAATATAATTATATTAATCATAACTATGATAATATATACTTAGTTAATGACATAGCCTATGCCCAAAAAGTTTAAATTTGTTTAAGGATGTAATATTGGTTGAGGCACGAGCCCGCACTTAGAGGTTTTGTCCCCTTTGGTCAGTCGACAGGCGTTTTCCTCGAACAGCCCCGTGGGGAGTCGAACCTGGGACCTCAGGGTTTTGTTGGGTGCAAGACCCACGCCTCACACCACTGATTGGTCCCGCACCTAGAGGTTTTGTCCCCTTTGGTCAGTCGACAGGCGTTTTCCTCGAACAGCCCCGTGGGGAGTCGAATCTGGGACCTCAGGGTTTTGTTGGGTGCAGGGAGAAATAATTAAATT
>JANIJH010000001.1:44698935-44726227 GCA_024520975.1 Erythroxylum areolatum | reverse complement strand
AGCAGAACTCCCACCGTCTCGCCGTCAAGCAGTCCCCCCACTTCGATCTCGTCCACTCGAGTCCGGCGCTTTCTTCTCGCATCTCCGACGCACTCAAGTCGTCGATCTCGGAAACGCCGTCTTCACTCCGCTCGCCGTTAGTATCCGTTCCGTTCGACGCCGTTGATCGAATCATTAAACAAGACTTTGAAAAGGAGAAGACTGTTCAAGGGGTTTATGTGTACTTGCTTTATTTGGGTTCTCAGTCCAAGAACTATGCGTATTCTTATTCCTCTGGCGATTCATCACCAGGGTTTACTAAGTGTTTGGGGACTGTTTGGACTGGAAAAGAGAGATACTTGTGGATTGATCTGTCTGCCGGGCCTGTGGACTACGGGCCGGCGTTGTCAGGCGATGGGGTTTTGCCCAGAGGCGAGTTTCATCCTCTGGCTACTATGCATGGACGACCCAAGTCGCAAAAGGCTCGATTGATGGACTTGGCTTCGTTGATTTGGAATGCTTATCAGGTACTGCTTGTGCCCTCTTTGAGAATTCCGGTTCACTATGAGAGTTCATTGATTGTTGAGTTTATTCATGTTTATGGTGAGAGTGGGAAGGATTCCAGTGGTTTGGATTTTGAAGAGATTAAGAGGACTTTTAAGGAGGAGCTTGATGATGGTGGTTTGTTGTTGGGAGATCAGTCTTTGAGTTTTAGGAATTATAAAGTGAGCTATGCTGAGTGTTCCATTTGTTCTTTTGCAATTTCTAGGTCGATTAATTCATATACTTCGAGGTTCTTGTTTGATAATTATACATTGATTGTGAGCGAATATTTGGACTCCAAGAGATTGCACCAGACATTGTCCGAGTCTGCTGAGGAGTTTAGGAGGATGGCTGGTGTTCCTGAGGAGGATTTTGGTAAAGTGCTCCCTGTTTATGTGTTTGATTTGGACTACAATACATTATTGTTGCTTGATCGGTACCATCAGTCTGTTGCATTTAGGGATATGGTTATTGCTGTGAGGACTAAGACTACACAAACTATGAGTGATTATAGCTGCAATAGTCGACATGTGTTTACTCGCACAAGGGAGCTTGAGCGACCACTGGTTGGTTCAATTCTGCAGAGCATGTGGGGAGTTTCACCAACCCATTTGTTATGGAGTGCAAGGCATAATAACACTTTGGTGGATTATACTTGGAGTGTTGGGCATACACCATTCGGTCCTTTCTCAGAGACCTCATCGCTATCATTTGTGCAGAAGGATGCAGCTCAGAGAAATGTGCTTCTCACATCGTTAAATTACAGCATAACAAGTGCTATTGATGTTCTTGAATCGATAATCGCACATGGTGGAGACAGGAATCTTCTTAAACGGAATCGACATGTTGAGTTCATACAGAGATGGAACTTTTTCAAGTACAAATTGGATAAAGCAGTTTCTGCAATGTCACACTTGGACTTTCAGATGGCTTTGTACTACTTGAAGTCCTCAGATCATGATCTTTACCGTATCCACTCTCTTGTCTATATTGCATCTCAGGAGTTGGAGGCATCTCTTACCTGTTTCAAGGACCCCCCATTTCCATGGGGCACGGTGTTTATGTCGGGACTTGGTCTGTTTGCTCTGTTTTTTACCTATGCCAAGCGAGACAAACTTTTCAGAAGTAAAAGAAAACAATTTTGAGACTTTACTGGAAGGATCTCTGTAATATTTGGACACCATACAATGACACATCATGAATTTCTTGAGAGGTCTTTGTTCATTTTTCTTGGAATGCTTTCGGCAAAGACAATGAGTATTGGTCCAACTTCCCTTGTAATTTCAGGTTTATGCTAAACATTGATTTTTATTAGTGTAGATGGAATACAGGGTAGTGAAAATCCTTGGCGTAATCTACAATTTTCGCTGCACTTGCTACTCTCAAGCTCTATCATCTTTTCTGTTCTGGAAACCATTTGAATATGAAGTTTAGGAGCTTGCGAAGTTGTCTGATTTTTGCCTTCTTGTTGAGGAATAGGATGCTGCATAGAAGGTGTATGTTTCTAAGCACTCTGGATTCTAAAGGTACTTAACAAAAAGATTGGAGCTTTACTGATTCGTGATCCATATGAAGTTATGTTGATCACAAGGTGAATTTCAGCTATCTTTCCTACTATTCTATGCTTTCTTCTTTGGAAGAGAAGATTTGCTGAGTTGAACATAACTATTGGATGATGTATTAAAGTAATCTTATGTAACATAGCCTAAGGATGATCTCTTGAATATTTGTCATCCAAAGATATAAATAGTGAGAGTTGTAGGCTTAGTAATGGGTCGAATTGGACTTGGATCCGACTTCAATTAAGTTTGAATTTTCGGTTTTAACCTAAATTTGAATTTGATCAAATTAATTTGGTTTGTTGATTTTTTACTGTAACATTTTGAACTTAGATTAATTTATCATAATTCTTAAGTTTAGAAATTACTAAGTTCAAGGTCGAATGAATTTGATTTTTTTTTAATAGGAAAGCTACCGAAATATATTACATAACTTGTATAGGGAAAATTATTCTCGACATATCTTTGATAAGGAGGAAGTGACATCCAATAGGTGAAGTATCAAAATAAGTAATCCCAATATCAAAACTATTATATATCTTTACACTCTCGATTTCAGCTGATTCTTCACTCTCACAACAGTGATTGTGCACGATCGTGCTTTTCTCGATATCTCAT
Source organism: Erythroxylum areolatum (assembly GCA_024520975.1). NCBI lineage: Eukaryota > Viridiplantae > Streptophyta > Magnoliopsida > Malpighiales > Erythroxylaceae > Erythroxylum > Erythroxylum areolatum. The sequence goes on along the minus strand of JANIJH010000001.1, from coordinate 44,723,528 downwards.
CAATGTCATAATTGTACTTGTGCACGATCGTGCAAATTCTCTAAGGGTTACATTGTCATGATCTTGCAACTCTTCTGAAGATTTTTTCGAAATAACATTTTTTATTATTTCTTCATCTCTTTTGCTTTATCTACGATTTCTAACTTATCTCTTAACTATTTTCTCTTCATTTTTACTTCCATTTCACTTCAATTCATTCTAATACAAATTAAAATCTAGATAAATAAAATTTTATTAAATCTAATTTATATATAATTTATTTATTAATTAAATTATAATTAATAGATTGATTACTTATTATTATTAAGTTAATTAAGTGTAAATTTACAGGTGTGAATTAAATGTCACTGTGACAAACATATTTTTTCATTTCTTAATTTAATATATTTAAAGTATAGTTAATTAATTAATTTTGATATAATTAATACTAATTAAAATATAATAAATTTATTTATTTATTAAATTATACTTTATTTATAAATTATTTATTTATCATTAAATGTAAAGTTTATTAAGCTATAATTTAAAATAATTAATATATAATTAAATGATTGATGTATTAAAATATAATTAATAGATTAAATAGTTAACATTGATATTTAATATTTATGTTAGTCATGACCCCGTACTATCAATTATTAATTTTTATTAATTATCATATACTAATATTTAGTGTATATATAACTCTTCAAATGTTAAGTAGTCAAGCCTGTGAGTTGATAGTCACAGACTCACAGGTGTGACCGCTATGAACCGTGCATATTATTTGTTTTTCTTGTTAGTAGTTAATTAACACATATAGGATGTTATAATATCTGTTATTAAATAGTTAATTAATTCATTAAAATATTATTAGTTTGTTGATTGATTATAACATAATTAATTGATAAATTAATTATAATATACTTAATATTTGCTCTTTAATTAATATTTTTTAATAAATAATAATAACATGCACTATTATGACTAATAATAATAATAATTAGTAATTACATAATTAACGGTTATTTAATGATGAAAATTAATAAAAATATGTAATAATTTAAAATTAATAATAACATAAATAAAACTAATTAAGGGCTATCGTGAGATTTAACTTTATTAAGCCCATTGACATTAAAGTATGTGTGAATTATACTTGATTAATAAATTAGCTGAAGATATTAATTATATATAATAAAAAAAGTTTTAATCAATTAATAATATATAAATTAATTAGATCCAAATTAAATATTAAATTATATTTTAATTAATTAAGCAATCATTTATTATAAAGTTAATTAATTGATCATATTTAAATCAATTGATTATATTTTTATTTGCGTTAAATCAATTAATTATGTTATAATTAATCAAATAATTAATAATATTTTAAATAATTGTTTATTTATTTTATAAACAATTTAAAAAATTTACATAGGTGATAATTACCCGGTAATAAGAAAAACAAAATAACAAGTACGGACCGTATATAGGAGTCACGCTTGTTACTATTACTTAAATATATATAAACTGAATACCTATATATGTACTAAATATTAGTATATGATAATTAACAAAAACTAACATATATAGTAAATATTAACTACTTAATCAATTAATTATATTTTAATACATCTATTGTTTAATTATTAATTATAACTGATTAATAATTAATTTATAAATAAATTATATTTTTATAAATCAGTTAATTTATTATATTTTAATTATTATTACTTATATCAAAAATAATTAATTAGTTAATTAACTAATTTTATTTAAATTAATTCATTATATTTTATATGTGTCAAATATATTATAATAAATTAATCAATTAATTATATTATAATTAAATAATTAATACATTCTTTATGAATTCAGATGCCCGTAAAATTTGGTGGAGAGAAAAGAAAATGTGTGAAGAGTTAATGTTCTAAATTTCAAATGAATCGGAGTCGAAAGATATTCAAAACTATTATATATCTCCACACTCTTGCTGGTACAATTGTACAATTCTAGTTAATTCTTCGCTCTCACGATCGTGCTTTTTTCGATATTTTCTTAATGTTATGAGTACGATTATGCAAATCCTCTAAAGGTTATTCTTTCCTGATTGGGCTTCTTCACGATCGTGCAGCTCTTCTAAAAATTTTTGCGAATTAGCATTTTTCATTATTTCTTCCTCTCTTTTGCTCTATCTACAACTTCTAGCTTGTCTCTTCATTATTTTCCCTTCAATTTTACTTCCATTTCATCTAAACTCATTTCAATACAAATCAAAATTCATAATCGATTTAATTTAAAATTAATCTAAAATTCATAAAAAATATTACAGTTAATGATTAATAATTACTAGATGAATAAAATTTTATTAAATATAATTAAATCTAATTTATACATAATTATTTAACTAATTAAATTATAATTAATAAATTGATTACAGACGTAAATTAAGTGTTACTGTGATAAGCATGTTTTTTTAATTTTTTTAAAGTATAATTAATTAAATAATTTTGATATAATTAATAATAATTAAAATATAATAAATTCATTTATTTATTAAATTATACTTTATTTATAAATTATTTATTTATCATTATCTGTTAAGTTTATTCAGTTATAATTTAAAATAATTAATATATTGTCCGAGTCTACTGAGGAGTTTAGGAGGATGGTTGGTGTTCCTCCTGGTAAAGTGCTCCCTGTTTATGTGTTTGATTTGGACTACAATACGTACATTGTTGTTGCTTGATCGGTACCATCAGTTTATTGCATTTAGGGTTAGGGATATGGTTTCGCGCCAATCTCAATGGAAGGCGTGTTACACCGCAACCACCTAACCTATGCCCCTTTACTGTTTGTTATTTACCTCGCCGGCACACACACACACTCTCTCTAAAGTTTTCTTCTTTTGCTCTCCATTACTGGTTATCTCGAGTTCGATCCAATGACCGACGGTCACCTCTTTAACAACATCTCCCTCGGGGGCCGTGGAGGCACTGTAAGCTCCGAATTTCAGGGCCCTATCTTTTGAGTCCCTGTTTTTGTTGTTTATTTCAACTGGATTTTCGTGGTTTTTGTCTGCTTTTCGTTTATGTTTTTTGTGCGATTTTGAAACTCTGGCTTGTTCGAATCCCTAACTTCAGTTGCGCGATGGATATGAGTGTGTTTTTTGTTTCGTTGTTTGGTTGGGAATGGAGGGTGAAACGGTGAATGGTTTGTGAATTTGCTTTTGTGTGTGTTGGTTTGCCCGTTTTGAAAACCTTAATTAGTTCCAATTCTTTGGTCTTTTGAAGTTGTGTATTGGGTGTTTTAATTGTTTTGGAGTGAGAATTGATCAGGAGGACATTGTTGATTTGGAATTTGTATTGAGCTGCTTTGCATTTCCATCTTTGGATCCCTATTTTCTATTTGTTCGTTCTGATTTTACTTCAAATGGTTGCTGTATTAATCACCTATTTTTGAAAGGCTAATCTGTAGATTGTAAATATTTTGCGTGATTTTCACCAAAAAAGATTGCTGTTTGGTTCTTTATTGACAACACTGCGGTGTTGATAACAAATTTAGGCCACTGGTTTATAATTTTATTTCAAATTTTTAAATTGAGTTCATATAGGTTGTGGGAGAAAGGTGGGGCTCTTTGGGTCATTTAGCTGTCTTTGCAGCATCTGGCAAAGCTGCTCCTTCTCGTGCTCATCTTCATGCCATAAAGAACAGAAAGAAAGGGCAGACAGAGGATACAAAACCCGAGTCAGACTGTCAAAATGACGGAGATATTGATCAGGTATATACCAGATTATGGAGGCTTATTTCTGATCAAGCAATTAACGTGTTATCTCTGATTATGGTTTGAAACAAGAGGGTATAGAAAATATCAGAAGAAAACCCGCTTTATTTCTCTGATTATATGTAATTTATACATGAGTATAATCTATTCTAATGCTACTAAACTACTGGATTTTTAGTATATACCAACTTATCTTTCTATAGTATATCTTATGTTATCTACTAGAAGATAAACTTATCTCCTAGAAGATAATCTCCTAAGCTAACTAAACTTATATAAGATAATTATCCAACATGGTTTGCTTTGATGCATATCGCATGTTAAATTCTTCTGCTTACATGTTAAATGATCGTTATTATCAGACTCCCAGTCAACACTATTTAAAGGACGTCTCAGTCCGGCACCCCGAAATGAAGGCCCCCAAAAACAATGATTCTTTGTCATGGGGAAAGCAGAAATGTCAGAAGAAGTTTACTGATGATGGAGGTCTTATTTCTACTGCAGCAACTTGTTTGAATAAATTTGCTAACGATGGAAGCTTTATGACTGAAGTCCTTCGTCAGCAAAATAGTGATATTTGCAGCTCTGGTGGTTCCCAAACGAACCATGAGACCAAAATTGAAACAAATTCAGCTTTACATGAAGTTGAAGCAAATGAAGGCTGTGCAGTAACTAAAGAAGAATTGAGTGCAAACCAGTTGGCAGCTAAAGCTCTGCAGCTTCGTATGAAAGGAAAGCACAAAGAAGCTCAGAAAATTATGGTAAATGAAAAAGCTTCCTTTGTATGTCTCTTCATTTTCTGAATTCAATTATGGTAAACTTGTTCTTTTGGGCTGAAGTATAGAGCTTATCTTCCATGTTAAGGGAGTTTATAAAGTAACCCTGAGTGTAATGGTTGAATGGTTTGGTTGGCTTGGATCAAGTTCAGTGGCCTTACCTTTCAAATTAGTATCTGCACTTGTGAATGCCTCTACCGGCACACATCATGTGAGATTCTTCATTTGCTAACTGATGATTATCTTCGGTGCTTAATCAGCCTATTTCTTTTGTTTTATTTTGTCAGCAAGAAGCTGAAAGCATGAAGGCAAAGCAAGGTGCTGAAGGAAATTATGAACGCTTGAGTAGACCTAAAAAGAGAGGGAGCCACAACAGGTTTTTTTTCATCTTAAAAATGCATGTTCTATTAAATGCACTCGAACTTGTATATATGCTTCAGCTTATCCTTTCATTTAGTGCATGCCAAGTGGTGCTTTCAAACATGTTTTCCAGAACATTGATCTCTCTTTGCAATATCTACATTGAGTTTTTACTGTTCCTTTACTTAATTAGACCAGAATCTTAGCATCAAAATTCGTTTACACTGTAATTACCTTTATTTTTTACCTTTGTAGATACTTTTTGCAAAATATTTCTTCTCAAAGAAAAGAAGAAGATGATGCTGATAGAAACCTAGCTCAAAAGATAATTCAGAACAAACGATATAGTGTCTCTGGCCAAGCAGATGATGAATATGATTTTGATGATGGTCCGAACAGAAAGTCCCGTAAAAATAGCGATCATAAAGTTTCTGACAAGAATTATCTTTCAAGAAAGTGCATCTTGACCCAGCAGGAAAGCTGCCTCTTTTGTTTCGACAATCCCAGCCGGTCAAAACATCTTGTTGTGTCAATTGCAAATTTCACATACTTGATGTTACCACAACAGCAGTCTGTTGTAACAGGCCATTGTTGCATCCTACCAATGCAGGTAAGTTTTATTCGATTCCTTAAAATACAGAGTGGATTCTTTACCGTGGACCAAGAGAGTCCTATTTTCATAAAAGAACAGTATACCTGATGACATAATGATTGATGGAAATAGTGTTGGTTGATGATCCATGGCATTTTAAATTCTACTTGACTACAGTCGAGGTGGAGTACTTAGTTAAATCTAAAATGGGGCAATAATTGTGGCCTGGGTTTTAGATGCTTTCTGAGGAAAGCCAAAATCATTAAATAACTGATTAAAAATGCTGATTGATTTGTTTGGGAGCTAAAGATCAGAATGCAATTCCCTCTTATGATTAATCACTGTAATGAGATGCCTCTTTTTGTAGCATGAGTCTGCCACAAGGATTGTGGACAACAATGTGTGGGAAGAACTTCGCAATTTCAAGAAATGTCTGATGATGATGTTTGCTAAGCAAGATAAAGAGGTTGTATTTCTTGAAACAGTCATGGGGATAGCACAACAACGTAGGCATTGTTTGATAGAGTGCATTCCTTTGCCACGAGAGATTGCAAAACAGGCCCCACTCTATTTTAAAAAGGTTTGCTTTCTTTTCTTTGCCTTTGCCTTTTTGCTTGCTTTTCATCTAGACATTATTCTCGAAAGAAACTAAAAGGAAAAGTAGAGAAAAGGATTAAATACGGAAGAGTAAACTATTGGGAAAATTTCTTTCCAATAAATGCTTTACATCTCCCCTGATTTATCTACAAGATGTTTTGAACAGGTGATAGGAGGAGAAACTGTATTAATATGCATAAGAGGATACTGGTTTGATCTGGAATAGGTATTCTAGTATTAAAAATTAAATTACTCGGGGACGATTGGATAACATAGCCTAGCATGTCATACCAAAGAGGGCTTTTGCTTTCCTTTCAGCAGTGGTATTTATCCAAGTTGAAGATATAAAGCCTGTAACTGTTGTTGAATTCAGACATATTTGCTGCTCAGAAGCATGCAATTATGAGTTTTATGAATGTATATTAAACTTTACCATCTGGAAAGTTTCTCAAGAAGATTTTTTTCAGGCAATTGATGAAGCCGAAGATGAGTGGAGCCAACATGATGCAAAAAAGCTTATTGATACGAGTGTGAAAGGGTTGCGTGGTTCAATTCCCGAGAATTTTCCTTATTTTAATGTTGAATTCGGTTTAAATTCCGGATTTGTGCATGTGATTGATGACGAGCAGCAGTTTAAGAGTAGCCTTGGCCTCAACGTAATCAGAGGCATGCTGCGTTTGCCAGAGGAAGACATGTATTGTCGCCGGAGGCATGAGTCCGTGGAGGCACAAAAGCAGGCAGTAGCAAGTTTTGCACGAGATTGGGAGCCTTTTGATTGGACAAAGCAACTTGAATAAGTGCTAAGTTGTACTGACAATTTTTGTACTTAATTGTGTCATTTTAGTCACCCCTGTGCTTTCCATTCCTACCTTTTAGTTTGCACCGTAAATGGCTGAGGGCTTGGATTTGCGATTGTACAGCAGTTACCCAAAATAGTACAGAAGAGCTTTAACAGGACTAAAGGAAGCAAAACATGAGATCAAACCATTAAGTCCACTGGAATTTGATGACGACGACTACACTGAAACGAGCTCCAGATGGTTACTTTATGGGCAGAACTGCAATTTTGTGTTGTTTTCTAACTTCGAGCTTCCAGTTGTTTGGAAGAAAAGCTAATGAGGCTGCTTAGTTAGAGCAGTCCTGACCCCTCCAAGATACGATTGGATTAGACAACTTTTTCCTTCATTCTTCATCAGTCTCAGATTGTAAGCAACAAGTTCTTCTCATGCCTAGAGCTGTTACTTCAAATTATATGCTTGTAGCATTTGTATGAAATAGCGGAAGCTGCCATATGTAGACCAGGTTCTTTTTTATAGTGCAAAGTGTCTCCTTCAGTATTTCCTTTGAAAGAATTGGGAATTTGCTAATTTCCTGTTCCGTGAAAGAACAATAAAGTTTGAAGATTGAATTGGTAAAAAAAAAAAGAGTTCATGTCACTATCAAAATTAAAGAACCAAAAAAAACATTAAAGAACCTTCAAGTTTTTTTTTTCTATAATTAATGCATGAATCAACTATGATTAATACGTGTTTTGAACTAAAAGAGATGATGTCAAAGTATGTTAAAGAACTAAGTGCTTGTTTAGATGGACTTTTGAGACATTAATAAGTATTTTTCTCTACCATTAAAGCCTTTTTTAAGAAAAATAAATGTTTGACTATAAAATAAAAAACACTTCTTTAATAGATATAGTGTTTTTGGTAACTAAAATACAGCTTTTCAAGAATTTCAAATTTGGAGCTTATGAATTTTTTTAGTAAATTTTTTAGATCAATTAATGAACCTATTTTTTAGTCCCTTTTATCTTTATGTTTTATATATAATTTCTATAATATCCACAAATCTATACTTACGTTTATTTTGCAAGCCCATCTTCTCTAATCTCTTGTATATTGTTTAATATACTTTAAATAATATTTATATACATAAATAATTTTTATTATAAAATAAAATATAGTTAAAATTAAAAGCATTTTTTATTTTTATATTGTCAAACAGTCTATTGTATGAAACTCTTTCAAAAACTTCATTTTTATATAATAACCAAACAGTTAATTGACTTCTTAGAAAAATTCTTCTATGAAAAAATCTATCAAAAAAATATTTTACTAACAAAAATTCTACTTATATCAACCTAACCAGACATAGCTTTAGCAATGAAAGTGGGGGTTACGAAACTAGAATTGGTTAAACAAAGAAAAAGCAATAATGATTGGTGTAATTTACAATTTAAGGATAATGAATTCTCTGTTTAGTCAAATGCCTATAGCTAGCCATAAACTATGTAAAACTATAAATATTAGAGACGAAAACATAAAAGTTGGAAAAAAAAAACAGTGGCAGATAGAAAAGAAAAGAGACCTGATCATAATTAATCAACCGTAAGAGTAGATTAGAAGCTTTCAACTTCTAATAAATGATTATTTATGTTTATAAAAATGAAACACAAAAAAATTAACGAAGTCAATCAGCAAAAAATTGCATGATTTAATTAATGAACGAATGATAATTTTCTATATTAATAATTTTCCTAATAATATCATATTAAGTAGTTGTATCTAAATGAGAAATTACTAATCTTAGTTCCAAAATTTTAGGCTACTTGATAAAGTTGCCTTACGGTAACTTCTAACATTTTTCTACTTGTTTTTGGAGAAGAACACTTCTGCAGAATTATTACAATAAGTTTTTAGCGACTTAGTAATGGTGTCGATAATACCAAATCTTGAAATAAAGTTCCGCAATTATAATATATGTATTTTGACTTCAAAACATGCAACAAACTCTGCTTCCGTAGTAGATGAGGAAGAGATAAATTGTTTAACACTTTTTTAGTAACATTTTGAGCTTAGATTAATTTATCATAATTCTTAAATTTAGAAAATTACTAACTTCGTGATCGAATTTGAATATTTAAATTTGAATATAACATGAGCTTTAGAACATTGACGTTTGTCATGTCAAAAGATCAACGAACATGGCAACCCATGCTATAATTAGGGAGGTTTTGTTCCAGTTTGATTTTATGAATTAGGAAACGAATTTTCCTCAATTTGTGATTACTATTGCTTGTTCTGAGTTTACTTTACCTAATATAATTCAGCCAGGGTTTTTTTGTCAATCTTTTGGATCTAAGTCGGGTGTATTGGGGGAGTCTATTGACTCAGGTTAGATTGGTCCAGTAGATTCGATTTTCCTTGCCATTAAAATTGAATTCGATTTAACTGTATTAACTGTATTAGATGCCTACAAAATCAATTGATCCAAACAAAAGAGTCTAAAGCTCTAGTCCGAGCCGTAAAACTGGTTTACCAATTGCTCGATGGGCCTGGGCCCTAGAAGTTGTAAAACTTCCAACAACACGCACCGTTTTACCGAACACCGCCACAAAGTTTCGCGCCAGTCCCAATGGAGGGGGTGTTACACCGCAAGCACCTAATATATACCCCTTTACTGTTTATTATTTACCTCTCTGGCACACACACTCTCTCTCTAAAGTTTTCTTCTTTTGCTCTCCATTTCTGGTTCCCTCGAGCTCGATCCGATGACCGACGGTCACCTCTTTAACAACATCTCCCTCGGGGGCCGTGGAGGCACTGTAAGCTCCGAATTTCAGGGCCCTATCTTTTGAGTCCCTGTTTTTGTTGTTTATTTCAACTGGATTTTCGTGGTTTTCTGTCTGTTTTTCGCTTATGCTTTTTGTGCGATTTTGAAACCCTGGGTTGTTCGAATTCCTAACTTCAGTTGCGCAATGGATATGTGTGTGTTTTTTGTTTCGTTGTTTGGTTAGGAATGGAGGGTGAAACGGTGAATGGTTTGTGAATTTGCTTTTGTGTGTGATGGTTTGCGCGTTTTGAAAACCCTAATTAGTTGAAAAGCTTTTCTTTGGTCTTTTGAAGTTGTGTATTGGGTGTGTTAATTGTTTTGGAGTGAGAATTGATCAAGAGGACATTGTTGATTTGGAATTTGTATTGAGGTGCTTTTCATTTCCGTCTTTGGATCCCTAGTTTCTATTTCTTCGTTCTGATTTTACTTCAAATGGTTGCTGTATTAATCACCTACTTTTTGAAAGGCTAATCTGTTGATTGTCAATATTTTGCGTGATTTTCACCATAAAAGATTGCTGTTTGGTTCTTTATTGACAACACTGCGGTGTTGATAACAAATTTAGGCCATTGGTTTTCTTCGAATTTGTGCAATTGAAGATTTATTAGTGTTTGTACAAGTTTGGGGGAGAAAAATTAGTTGCATATGAGATTGTTGCTTCCCTTGTTTTTGTAAAGTTTAAAGTTTAAACCTTAGTTAAATGTTATCTTTTTCATTTTTACTTTGGAATTTTATTGAATATTCTCAACATAAAGATTAAAAATTGAGTTTCATAATGCTTTCGTTAAAATGCAGAATCCTGGACAACTTAAGATATATTCAGGTGGGATATTATGGAAGAAACAGGGAGGCGGTAAAGCAGTGGAAGTTGATAAAGCTGACATTATTGGGGTAACGTGGATGAAGGTCCCAAGGACAAACCAGCTTGGTGTTAGGGTCAAAGATGGGCTTTACTACAAGTTCACAGGATTTCGTGACCAGGTCTCTCTCTCTCTCTCATATTCATACACACACACACACATTTACATGTTTATGTTAGACTTGGTGTAATTGTTTTCTCATTGTCCAAGAGATTTAGTTTTAATGTTACTTTACTCAGCATCATGAGAATAGGGACCCCCTTTTATTGCCATGGTCTGACAAAAGTTGATTTTGAGCTTTTCTTAGCTGATTAAGTTCGGTTCTTCTTGTGTACTGTGACGAACATCTTTGTTTTTATTGTTTATCCTCTTGGATTTTGTTCTAATAAAGCTTTTTTTTAGTGAAGTTAAATGAAGAACTTATCGCAGGTTGTTGCAGTTTTGGGTTAATCTTTTGGTGAAGCTAGATCTTCTTGTAATATTTCCTGGAATGTTTCTCTGATTCTTCCCTTTTATTTGTGATCTTGTAGGATGTCACTAGCTTGAGCAATTTTTTCCAGAGCAATTGTGGGATAACACCAGAAGAGAAGCAGCTTTCTGTCAGTGGTCGTAATTGGGGGGAGATTGATTTAAATGGTTGATGCTGTTTCTAGTCTGTTTAGTTTCTTGTGCTTTGCCATATACTAATTTTCTTTTGCTTTTTAGTTTTCTCAAACTATTTTAAGGCTTTTGATGGTTTTTGACTTCTGTCTTCCCTATACATTTTCTTTCTTGATTAACTTGTGCTGTTATTCATTTTCTTTTATTTGGTTCCTGTTGGTGCTTGTAGGAAATATGCTCACTTTTTTGGCTGGTCAAAAGCAAGCATTTGAGCTGTCTTTAGCAGACGTGTCACAGACACAGATGCAAGGGAAAAATGATGTCATCTTAGAGTTCCATGTGGATGATACAACTGGAGCTAATGAGGTCTGATCAATAGACACAATTGCCATCTTTTCTGAACAATTTAATTACATGACCAGAAGAAGTTAGCATTGATCTCAATATTCTTGCATATCTCTTGTCAAATCCTTGCCTTAGTCATTTAGCAAATTATCTGTAGTAGTGGATGAATTTTATTTTGGATTGCAGACTAATTCCTATTCACTTCTTTTTTCAATGCTTTGTTATATTTCCAGAAAGATTCCCTGATGGAGATAAGTTTTCACATACCAAATAGTAACACACAATTTGTTGGTGATGAAAATCGTCCTCCAGCTCAGGTGACTTTGATCTTTTTCCATTCATATAGTTGTGAATGAGTTGTTTATGTCCACTAATTTGTTAAAAATTTGTGTTTTAGGTTTTCCGTGACAAAATTATGTCAATGGCTGATGTTGGCGCTGGTGGTGAAGAAGCCGTTGTTACTTTCGAGGGTATTGCAGTCCTCACTCCAAGGTAGAAACTCTGACTTCCTCTAGGGACTAGGTCTTAGATACATCATAACCTTTTCTTTTCTTTTAAGTCCCGTGCAAAAGTATGATTCTTCCTTATATCTCTTCTTGTTGATTTATTTTATTGTTGACCTATTGCTACTAATCTGAGGTAAAATGTTAACTGACATGACTTTTGTGCTAAATATAGGGGTCGGTATAGTGTTGAACTTCATCTGTCATTCTTGCGGCTCCAAGGACAGGCCAATGATTTCAAAATCCAGTATAGTAGTGTTGTTCGACTCTTTCTTCTTCCGAAGGTTCTGTTCGTCACTTTACTTCTTTCTTAATTTGTCATTTTGTTATGCTCTTCAAACACATTTTGCTTTTCTAAATTTTGAGTTGTTCTATCACTGTATCTAATTACTGCCTTAGGAAAGTTGTTTTGTTCATGTACATACCGATGGGATCTGACTTGATCTTTTTTCCTTTTCCTTTTGGTTGTGTGAACAGTCTAACCAGCCTCACACTTTTGTTGTTGTTACTCTTGATCCACCTATCCGTAAGGGCCAGACATTGTACCCCCATATTGTGATGCAGGTATTGTTGTTTTTGTTGCATGGTTGATATTTTCTTTCCCTTTTGTTTCTGCATTATAATTTCTATGCTCTTTTGCACCCATGTAATTGTTTCCCTTTTTCTCTTCTAGTTTGATACCGACAATGTTGTTCAGAGCAGTCTCACAATGAGTGAAGATCTTTTGAACACAAAATATAAGGACAAGTTGGAGCCAGCTTATAAGGTATGTTTTATGTTGCGATATTAAGTTTTTTTTTTCACGGCACTAAGCACTGGGTTTATCTGAATCTGGAGATGGTTGGCCAGCAAGATTGTCTATGTATAAATATAGATGTTTTTTCTCATTGTTAATTGCTAGGTGTTGTTTTGACAGGGACTGATTCATGAAGTTTTCACCACAATCTTGCGGGGGTTGTCTGGTGCTAAAGTTACTAAACCAGGAAAATTCCGTAGCTGTCAAGATGGTTATGCTGTGAAGTCATCACTGAAAGCAGAAGATGGCCTCCTATATCCACTTGAAAAGAGCTTCTTCTTTTTGCCTAAACCCCCCACCCTTATTCTTCACGAGGAGGTAATTATCTTTCCATTAGCCTACATCATAGTTTATTGTTTCTTGCCCTCAGAATCATATAATCTATCTTCATCAGTTCTTTTTGCACAACAAATAACAAGGAAAATAATATACTAATATGCACAAAAATTGGGAATTGACCTTTGGAGTTGGAGGAATAAGGGCCTTAGCTCACAGTGTCGTTTTTGTTCTTTTACTCGAGTAATTAGATCTGTTATGAATGTGCAGATGGCACCCTTGCGTTGGCCATGACACTTACGACTGTTACTACTGTTGCTCAACAAATATAATGGAACAAACTATCAAATGAAATAACAAATTTCCAAATTTCCCCATTCTCTCTCTTTCTTCTTCTTCTTCTTATTCACTTGCGATACAATTTCCGTAACATATTCCCAAGATTGACACATAACAATTGTCACACAGCTAATGTTCTATTGGAAGGTATAGTGCTTCAGTGTAAGTTCTTGGTATTATAGATTCTGAATTGTGACTTTTGGACCTTCCCTGTGTCATACCAGATTGATTATGTGGAATTTGAGAGGCATGCGGCGGGTGGCTCAAATATGCATTACTTTGATCTTCTCATAAGGCTTAAAACTGAGCAAGAACATTTGTTTCGTAACATCCAGAGAAATGAGTATCATAATCTTTTTGACTTCATCAGGTTAGTGAGTTTCCTATATATGTGCAATCATTACTTTTTTGATATTCTTATCTTCATAATTTGTTTATCCATGCAGTGGGAAGGGTTTGAGAATCATGAACCTAGGAGAAATGCAAACTGCAAATGGAGTTGCTGCTGTTTTACAGAATGATGACGATGACGCTGTTGACCCACATCTTGAGCGCATCAGGAACGAAGCTGGTGATGAGAGTGATGAAGAGGTAAACTCCTTAGTTATGTATGAGTTGACAATAGCCTCTGAGAAATTAGAAAATTATTATTAGTTGCTGAAATTTAAGTCAAATCTGAAAACATGTGATCCATTGTCAGGAAGTTGCTGTGGAAAATATCTCACTTCTCTTTCTTATGTTATTAAGCATGACGGCATTTGCAGGATGAAGATTTTGTTGCTGACAAGGATGACGAAGGATCCCCAACTGATGATTCTGGGGAGGAGGACTCGGATGCTAGTGAAATCGGAGGGGAGAAAGAGGCAAGCATTTAATTTAATGTTACCTTGAAATTCATCAAAATGTTTTTGTTTTATGGTTGGTTGTCATATCAAATGGTGGCTTATTCCAGAAGCCGGTAAAGAAGGAACTTAAGCGGGAGTCATCTTTGAAGTCAATGCCGAAAAAGAAGTCCAGAGATGGAGGGGAAGAAGGCAGCTCAAAGAACAAAAAGCCAAAAAAGAAGAAGGACCCAAATGCGCCAAAGAAGGCAATGAGTGGTTACTTGTTCTTCTCACAAATGGAGAGAGAGGTAGGTTGATGCATTTACAAAATCTTGGGGAGGAATAAGCGACCTCATTTCTCCAGCTTTTATATGCTCACTAAATGTGGTGTTTACTGCTAACAGAATGTCAAAAAGAGTAATCCCGGAATTGCTTTCGGGGACATAACACGAGCGATTGGAGATAAGTGGAAAAACATGTCAGGTATGCTTTCATTAGCTTAGTTTCTTTTCCTGTTGTTGAATTGTGTATTTATCATCCGACACATAAATCACCTTAAGTAGAGTGTAATACTCATTTTGCTTTGTTCTCTCAAAATGCAGCTGAGGAGAAAGAACCCTATGAAGCCAAGGCTAGAGCAGATAAAAAGCGTTATAAAGAAGAAGTGAGTGGCTACAAGAACCCACAACCAATGAATATAGACTCAGGAAATGATTCTGATAGTTCATAGGTTAAAACAGGCATTGCTATTACTATTATGTGTAGGATGTTTGTGTCTGCTCTAGGTTTTAATCTACTTGAGAGCATTACTATTCCTTCTGACTTGAGTTTTGAATCATATATTAGTTAATTTATCATTAGAAGTTAATTACACAATCTTATCTCTTATTTTATTTTTAAATTTAATGGAAAATTATTGTTTTCAACTCTTACTTTTTTAGAGCTAACAAAATCAAAATTAGCATTAAATAATTTAGAAATTATTTTGTTGGTACACAATCACAAACTATAGTAATAGCAGACAATACATCCACAAATGACTCGGTAAAAACCAGAAACTAACCAAATAAGTTACAAATTTTGCTTCTGCAAACTCTTCTACCGTTTTATATTTTTCCACTTTCTTCCATTTTCACACAAACCAAACGCTTGCATGTCCTTCAGCTCCTCTCATCTATTGTAGTTTCAGCCATGTTCACCACCTCCTCCCATCTCTTGTATGTAGCCAAAGCACTTGCAGGTTCTCGTAGCTTTCTCCACACGATGAACCAGTGCTCTCTAACATTTCCTCTTTTCCTTGCAGTTGAGTGCTCCTGCAAATCGTGTTAGCCTCGTAGCATACATGCCATGCTTTGCCTTGATCATGAACTTCTTTGCTGGTTTCTTCCAGTTAGGATTCCCAGATTCCACAAAAAATGCTCCATTCATCATCACATCGTCCTCTGACCTCCATGTCCATGTCTTCCATTCAGCTTCTGATGCATAGTCTCTCTTAGTCACCTATATAAATTTTACACAAATCAACATCAAACCTGTGTTGGATATTAATGTTTAAAAATGAAAATGATCAAAAGTTTATGCTTAATCACCTGTTTCAGCTCTAGTTCAGGAGGTGCAATAAACCTGTTTCCCTGGCTAATAATGGTTGGATGCCCACTGCCTCCGATGGCGTACAGACGCCAATGAGTGTAGTCATTGTTAACCACGTGGAAGAAACCCCATCTGCATCTGGGCATTCTCTGTACAAGTCCCTGACCAAAATGATTGAATGCAAGTGTGACTTGCAATTTCTCGTCATTTGCGTAGGTATCATGTGCACCCAACAGGATCACCTGCATTAGAAAAAAAAGTTTAATCGGTCCCGATACAAAAACTGTTGATAGATCATATGAGTGGAACTTACATCATTATGATGTGTGAAGTGACAATTGGAGATGGTTATAGCGGTGGATCCCTGAATCGCATCGATGAGTCCATCTTGGCATCGGGACATGGAAACATGATCGATCCAAACATTGGTAGAACCAAAGATGGAGATTCCATCACCGTCTGCGGCGGTCCTAATGCCAAAGTGATCCGTAGAGTCCCTAATCATGCCACCAGAAGAAGCAACAATGTGGTGTATATGGAGGCCATGGATGATCACATTTCGCACGAACTGTATGGTAATGCCAGCACCAAATGCGATGTGAACATTTGCTCCACGACCATCAATGGTCTTGTCGCAGTTAATGAGCAGCTCAGCTTTCAAGTTAATGTTCATCCCACGAGCAAAGATGATCCACAATGGCTCCTTTTGGATCACCGCATGTCGTAGGGTTCCTGGTTTCGGGTTTAGAATATCATTGTCTGAGTTATCCGTCACTATATACAGCCTTCCTTTCAGACCTCCGGTGGTTTTCCGACCGAAACCTAGTGCACATCTAGCTAACCTCTTACGTTGAGTGGCCCAGTTCTTACGACATCTCCAACACCGGTCTATGGGGTTTGTTGCTTCACATGGACCGCTGTACTTTGTCTTCCCTTGTCTGAGATTTCTCCTGGTGCTGCTGTTTGAGGTCTGCATGATATTAAATTCATCACCATCGTCATCTTGGTCCTCGTCACCTGAATCACTGCCCAAATATTGAATGTTAAAACTCATTTAAAATCTTTCCATAAAATTACGTAAGGAAAAGCATGCATGAAGAGAAGGGTCGTGTTGGATTTACTAGTTGACACGAAGGTTGAAATCATCTGTAACATTTTCAGGGTCTGGTACGTAGGCCTCCAAGAGATTTTTCCTGGCTTCTTCAGCTCTTTTTTGCCACACCTCATCGAAATGCCCGATGTTTGCCTTCAGGCATGGAGCTATGGAAGCCATAGATAAGAGAAAGATCAACACAAGCTTAGCCATTTCCATTTCTCACAACCTCCAAGAAAAAAAAAACTCTTTTTCTTGCCTCTGTTTCCTGGAAAATGATTTTTTCTTCTTGAGCTACAAAATTTTATGAAGGTCTAAGGGGTATTGAACCCTTTTAACCTTTTCTTTTCTTTTCTGGTTTGGTTAAATGTCGTTCAAACCGCACTAGACCTGGATGGATTGAACCTATAGCTAGCTAAAGGTACTAACTTTAAGCTTTCCTCATAGTTTCTCTTTGTTTTTTGGATTAAAACGCTAGAACTTAGTGTTATAATAGCTTAAGCTTGACTAAATTTAGAACCAAACTTATGGTAGATGGAGGAGAATGAACGTTTAGAAAAATCCAAATTGGCTTTTGTTAGTGTTCATGAATGGTTCACAACCTTCCAAGAATGAGTAATTTTTATGGTTCTTTCCCTTCTAGTCTTAATTTAGATGCTTTCTATTGTACCAATACCCTTTAAAGGGTCTTGGTTCGTTCTTATGGCCCTGCTTGAAAACATATGACTTGATTTGAAATGGTCAAGAGTCATAATCTGCATCCAAGTCCAACCAAAGTTGCTTTTGTCTGTCTTGGGAATGGAAAAATCTGTTTGGCCAGCACTTTACCCCTTATAGGTTGACCCGGTGGACCGAAGATTAATCTGAGAGTGGATGGCTTCAAGGTGCCTTCTCATGAGTTGAGACCCTCTTAGAACACCTCGTGAGCTTACAAAAAAAAGAAGAAGTTGCTTTTGTCTTAAGAGAGTTGGATTGATAATCCTAATGATATTTTTAGGATCAACCTGGGATAAAGAGATTGAACCCTTTTTTTTATTATTCTTAAAAATTCTTTCTATAATTTAATATAAAAAATTCTTTAACTTATGAATTATAATAATTATTAGGAATAAAAAGTTAATATATTAAGTTCAATTGATTTAATTTAAATTTAGATTTAAAATTTTGTTCCATATTTAACTGATCATAATAAATTAGTTAGTATAATTGAATTGTCATCGCATCAAAATAGATTTAATCCAGTTTGACCTCGAGCATTTAAGCTCAATCCAATTCGAGTTTGAACTCAAAATTTTTTATCAATCCTAATGATTATTCCTCTCCATTTGTGTCTAAGCTACCTAAACATCAAACCATACACATAAACACTCAATGAACACAATTTCAAACTTGATCAGGATATGATGATTTGAGGGTAAGCTCCTTGTTAGTGATATAGTTCATCTCGCTCAAACTTCTTATCCTCATCCACCTGTACATGATATATTTCTGTTTATGTTAAACTCTTCTTTATCTTGTACATAGCTAGTTAGATAGATTCAAGCCAGTGATTTAATGTTATCCAGATGTTCTTGTACTTAATATATTTACGTTTCACTATTGCAATACAATGTGTGGGATTTTTGTCTTTCTGCTATCAAACTCCTCAGGTTTAAGAGCAATCTAATAGGACTGGAAATTTTTTCTTGTATAGAGTCTCAAACTTTACAGGAACATTCAAATAATATATTTGGCTAAAGTTTTCTTTCTAGGGAAAAATCCAATTCTCTTGCTTAGATTTTCCATTGTATCAATTTGTGTATATTAATATTAAGAATGTGTTAGCTTTTATATTTGATCTTAAACCCTTTTATGTATAATTATGTATAAGATTGTCAAAAAAATAATGAAAGAATCTTAAAGTTGTTTTCTTCTGATAACTTTGACAATAAATATGTTAGCTTAATTTTCTACTTGTTGAATTTGGATTCTCTTATATTAAACCACTTTTGTATTGTGAGAATATAAGCGCTAACTTTCTTGCTAGAGATTCCAGTCTCTTTATGCTCGTACCAACTATATTGAAATTGATATACATTTTGTTCGTGGTTTGGTTGCGAAGAAATTTCCATTCATACGGCATGTATCAGCTTCTTACTAACTGTCATTCTCGCAAAACTATTGGATTCTAATGTTCTTCCAAGCATTAACTTGCTGGGTTGATAACAAAGTATTTTCCTAATTCCTAATGTTGTAATTACATTAAAAAAACTTATCATTGTGCCTAATCATTTTAGTTTGGATATAATCACATATAATTAATCATTTAGTTTGGATACAATCAAATACAAATTGATAAATCTTATCTCAAATTGTGTATAAAGACAGTGTGCATTATAATGCAACTTTAACATAAGAAATCAATATACATTAGTACAGTTCAGTATCAATTTCTCAGCTTTATTCTTCCTTTCAGATAATAAAGCTCTTCTTTTCTGTTCTGATGCGGTCAACTAACTAACTACAAGTAACTTTAACTAAGTAAATGTCTTACAATCTTGTACCACACAAAAGGATGAAGAAGATGGTGGTCCTTTTGTTTTATAGATGTAAGCGTGCAACACGTACAACATGATGAAGCTGCTTAAAGAGATTTGAATGCTCAGTTCAGGAGGGATTATAAGCCCTGGAAAGTGTAATCTAAGTGTTAAAAAAATGGTACAAAAAGCCAGGAATCCCGATCCCCCCACCTGACTGACTCAGATATAAAGCGTATGAAAGGTGAAAAAGAACTGGCAATTTCTTAAGGAAAAAGAATGGTCTCTGTGAACTTTACTCCACTTTCGTCTGAATTGTTTAATAGCTCCTTAAAGACAAGAGCTGAATAGTAGATGTGAGGAGCTGAGGACATTCTTTACTTCAATAATCGAGGATCTTAAATGCATGCACCGCATTCGTTTTGCACCAAATTACGTGTTTTGAATAAGCTGCATATAAACTTACTTCCAAGTTAGATGTACCAAATGATCTTCCTGATTCTGCAGACCAGAAACTCAATTGAAGATTAAAACTAATTTCCTTCATTTATCTTGGCCCTTCAGGCTATATAATTGATATAAGCTATCTACAGTTGAGCTTGTAAAAAACGCGCAGATGTATCTCAACGCAGGGTCAAGAGTTAAAAATGGTGATCAGTAAGGAATTTAAGAGTTCATTGACACTGAAAATTTCTTGGTTTCTGCTGAAAACTTCTGATATAATCATAATTTTATTAGGGACTGAAAATTTTCTTGGTTTCAGCTGAAAGACTTCTGATAGAATCAAAATTTATGAGACTATCCTATTGCAAGCTTCTCAAAGTTAATGAAACGTACTCTTCTTGTCAAAAGTGACCTGGGGAAGATATTCCTTACTGATCTTCAAACAACATGGAATGGCATAAGCTATGGAACGCTGCACCTGGAGAGGAACTGGCAATTTATGGAAACAAAGACAGGGTGAAGAAAGAGACAAATAGGATTTTCTGGGAAAATTTTTCACAATTGCATAAAGTAAATTCCCAACAACACTTATTCTATCACTTTTGACCATTTTTGGCATAAAAATTCTTCCTTACCACTGTCATAAACTCAGTACGTCAATTACTTCTCTTGCAATGCACTTCTTTATTCCTTCTTCCCCTAGTCCAAAGCTGCAAGAAATCTCATAAGTTAAGAATAGTATGACAGAAAGTGCATACTTAACAGGGTTACATTGGCCTAAAATGAAAAAAAAAATCAGTATTAATTTATATGAAATTTTAATTTAAGGAAAAAAATAAAGATAAGGACATGGTCAAAATGAAGAAACAAACAAAGGAAATGGATCTTCTCATTTCAACTTTTAGACTTTGAGTTTATTAAAATAAAAAAATTAAAGCCTATTGGATAGACTTAATAGTCAAGTGTCAGCCTAGCTACTATACTACTAAATAGCTCTTCTTTGGTTAAAGAACCAGAAGACTTAACAAGAAGGAAGATGGAATCTATCTTTAAACTTAGATTACATAAATGCCCAGATCTTTCAATGCTTTCACTAATGGAAAAAAAGATTCTCATAGTTGCAAGATGGCCACTTCTGATTGATACTTAACCATCACAGCAGGCAAAAATGACTGTACATCGAAAGTAGATTAGTGTACAATGCAGAAGTATAAGGAACATTGTGGGACAGCATAATACTAGAATTACATTTGTGAAAAAGGCATTTATCATGTTACTTTCCTGACACAAAGATATCAGACCTAAATGGGGTCATTCTGGGAACTAGTTGATGCTGTTTTCTTATGAAGCCTCTGATAAGAACAGATTTGAGTAATTGCAACTCTTTATATATATATATATATGTATGTATATTATCTGACAAGCCAGTCTCTGCAGGAATTTTAAGTTGTGGTGCCCATCACCATCTTCCAATCTTGCTTGCCATGATTTCCTTAGCTGATGTTTATCATGTGGTAGCAGCCACAGTTCCCCTATATGTTGCTATGATGTTGGCCTATATTTCAGTGAAATGGTGCAGGCTTTTCACACCAGATCAATGTGCAGGCATAAACAAGTTTGTTGCCAAGTTTTCAATTCCACTCCTGTCATTCCAAGTCATTTCCACTAACAACCCATACAAAATGAACATAAGACTCATACTCTCTGACTTTCTCCAAAAACTACTAGCAATTTTGGTACTTGCAGCAGTCACCAGAATTAGCTCTAGAGGGAGGGTGAATTGGATCATCACCGGCCTGTCTCTGTCAACATTGCCAAACACTTTGATCCTTGGAATCCCGCTTTTGAAGGCCATGTATGGCGTTGGAGCTGAGACACTACTTTCCCAGATAGTTGTTTTACAAAGCATAATCTGGTACAACCTCTTGCTGTTTATGTTTGAGCTCAATGCCACCAGGGCAGCTTCTGCTATCCCACCTTCTGAAATTACAGGTTGGTTTTGGCTTAAAATGTCCATAATCTTGGCCTATAATGCACTCAACTATTGATCTAAAATCCTGTTCAGTCAACTTTAGTTACAGAAGATAACTCAAGTGGGGTCCCCCCCAAAACCTTTTCAGTTCTATGTCCATAATGTTTCCTGATATTTCCATGATTCCAGTAGCTTTAGTAGCAATCAAGTTCTTTTTCCTGTTACCGATTTCTAACATCAGAGTAAAGATCCACAATCACTGTGCTGCTGTTGAATTTTTTTCTAAGCTGTATTTTTTATCTTCTTACAATTCTTCCATGGTAACCGTGTTTGATATGTTTCCAGGGGATGTGGAGGATTCTCAAGAAATGCAAACAAAAGAAAGAGAAGAGGAATTACAAACTGGAAGATCAACAAAAGTCTCAACCTTGCTCATTTTCTTGACAGTGGGAAGAAAGCTGGTGGGCAATCCCAATTTTCATGCTACATTGGTGGGTCTTATTTGGGCAAGCATACACTTCAGGTAAATTCTGCTGATACACCTGAGATAGATTCGGTTTCAAGATATAGTCTATAAATTCGTCATCTTATTGCTGAGATAAACCTGAAACTTTCTTCAGGTGGGGAGTGAAAATGCCTGAAATTGTTGATAAATCTATAACAATACTATCAACAGGAGGACTTGGCATGGCAATGTTCAGCTTAGGTATTTTTTTTAAACCTGTCAATAAACTAAAACGGAACATATTTCACAAGAATCCTGGAAACACTTACATCCTGAAAACCAAACAGGTCTGTTCATGGCATCACGAACCAGTATAATAGCATGTGGCTTCAGGATGGCAGCAATGGCCCTGGTGATTAAGTTCCTTGCAGGGCCTGCTTTAATGGCAGCTTCTTCCAGTGCCCTGGGACTAAGAGGTACAGTGTTTAGAGTGGCACTAGTTCAGGTTAGTAAAGATTTCGTTTCTCAGGTCAACCAGCAGGTTTTAGATAGGTTTAACAACAATTCCATGACACATTTATAGGCAGCTCTTCCACAAGGAATCGTGCCATTCGTTTTCGCGAAAGAGTACAATGTTCATCCTGAAATATTGAGTACAGCGTAAGCAAATCTTGCCGTTTCTTTAAAATTCAATCACTTTCTTGGTTTATTCTTTGAAAACTCTACTTAAGCTTCATCCTCCACTACAGGGTAATCACTGGCTTACTCGTTGCTCTGCCAATAGCTTTGTTGTACGACTTCTTATTGGCATTGTGAAAGAGCAACAGAAAAAGAAAAAAAAAAAAACAGAAACAGATGTTTCTGCTACAAACAGGAGGGTCAGGAGATCATCAAAAGTGTTCAGAGATGGAACTCAGGCAATCTCATTCGATTTAACTCAGTTGTGACACACAATTCTTTACAAAGAATACACAGATATAAGAATTATATTATCAGTAATGTGTAGATAAATTGCATTACATTGTTATTATTAACATAGTGTTGAGTTTTATACAATGACAGAGAGGAACTTCTGTCGGTTCAAAAACTGTATTCCATGATCATTGGAGTTGCAGACAAAATTTAGAAGTTCAGAACAGTGTTCGAGAAATAGTATTTTTCATTTTATTTTTCTTTTAGTCATGATTTAATACGAACAGAACTGAATTCAATCTCACTTAACTACTAATTTTCAGAAATAAAAAAATTATTCAAGACATTTAATTTTCACTGTTTGTCCTTTTGTTCTTAACATGATTCAAGCTCCTTCAAAAGCAACATGTCACTTTGTTGTACCAAACCTTAGAGATGGTCTCTAGATGTAAAATTTTGTAATGGACCTACGGCCCAAACGTTCAGAAAAGTTAGACCATACAAGGTTTCATTCTAAAATTAATTAGTAATAAGTGGAATAGTCTACTAAGTTTATATATTAGTCTTATTCCTCCTCTTTTTTTAATATAGGATACTCACATGTGGGTATTTTCAACACTCCCTCTCAAGTGTAACTGAGACTGAACATCCAATTGTCACTTGAAATAAATACAGTGGTAACCAGATTGGGTTACTGGGACTGGATATGACTGGACATCCAATTGTCACTTAAAATAAATACAATGGTAACCGGACTGGGTCACTGAGACTAGATATTCAGAAGGACAATCAGATAATTAATAATCTGGATCAAACCTGTTCTGATACTATTTGAAATTTTGCAATAAGCCTATAGGTCCACATGAGAAGGAAAGTTAGACCACACACAAGCCTAAGTGAGGTTCCATTCTAAAACCAGGCAATAGGTGGAGTAGCTCAATAGACTTATATATTCGTTTTCTTTCCCTCTTTTTCCAATATGGAATACTCACATGTAAGTATTCTCACGGGTGAAACCTTAAGATTTAGGAGGTTTAAGCTTTTTGAGTTTCAAATAATTTATTAAAAATACATTATTTATATATTATTACATGAATTTCACGAATTACTTAACACTAAAAAAAAGAATTTTACCAATAAAAAAATTACTCTATGATACTAAAGAGAGTATTAATTAATTTAAGAAAAATTTCAATATAAGAAAAGAAAATTCATTTTATATCAGAAATTTTAAATTGAGTTCATATGTTTAAAAAATAATAATTATGGATTCATGCACTATTAAATAAATTAATAAATATTAGTGGTTCTGCCGGATTCTGGCGGAACTGAACATCGTTATTTTGATTCATGATTCCGAGTAGCTTTGGATGGAGATTAC